>CM069914.1:119649211-119867466 GCA_036172215.1 Camellia granthamiana
AGAGTGTTTGCACTAGTACCCGGAGACACTCAGAATGCTGAAGCAGTGGTGTCAGGTATGCTCTCTGTTTGCTCTCAAGATGCTTATGTGTTGATTGATTCGGGTTCTACGCATTCGTTTGTATCTGCTAAGTTTGCCGAGAAGATTCCTAGGAAACTAGAACCCTTTGATTATGTATTATCTGTGTCTACTCCATCTGGGAAACCTATGATTGTTGCATCCGTCTATAGAGCATGTGTTATTATGATTGAAAATGTTGAATTGTTAGTTGACTTAATGCCATTGGACATAGCTCATTTTGATGTTATACTGGGAATGGATTGGTTAGTAGCGAATTACGCATCTATTAATTGTGTTTCGAAAAGTGTCACATTGAAACCCCCAAACCTAGCCGAGGTTATTTTTCAGGGTAGAGGGGTAGTACCCCCACCTTACTTGATCTCATCCATGAAGGCCTATAAGTTGATCCAAAAAGGGTGTAAGGGTTATCTGTGTAGTATACTGAGTAATCAGGGTGGGAGTGTTAATTTAGCCGACATTCCAGTTGTTAATGAGTTCCCCGACGTCTTTCCAAACGAACCGCCTGGCCACCTAGTTGATAGAGGAATAGAGTTTACTGTTGATATCATCTCGGGAACACAGCCGATCTCCAAAACACCATATAGAATGGCCCCAGCTGAACTTAGAGAATTGAAATTGCAATTGTAGGAATTGTTGGATAAGGGGTTTATTAGGCCGAGCACTTCACCATGGGGAGCACCCGTTTTATTTGTTAAGAAGAAGGATGGTACACTTCGTCTTTGTGTTGACTACAGAGAGCTTAATAAGGTCACCATTAAGAACAAGTACCCATTACCTAGGATTGATGATTTACTTGATCAGTTGCAAGGAGCACAAGTCTTTTCTAAGATAGACCTTAGGTCGGGCTACCACCAGCTTAAAGTTAAGGCCGAGGATGTTGAGAAGACTGCTTTTCGGACGAGATATGGCCACTACGAGTTTTTAGTGATGCCTTTTGGAGTGACCAATGCCCCTGCTGCATTTATGGATTTAATGAACAGAGTTTTCAAGCCATACTTAGATGAGTTTGTAGTCGTCTTCATTGATGATATATTAATCTATTCCAAGAGTAAAGCTGAACACGAGAATCATTTGAGACTTGCTTTGCAGATTTTGAGAGACCGGAAATTGTATGCTAAATTTAACAAGTGTGAGTTTTGGCTTTCTACTATCTCATTTCTGGGTCATGTGATTAATGAAGAGGGTATCTCGGTTGATCCTAGCAAGGTGGAAGCCGTAGTAAATTGGTCGAGGCTGACTAATGTGTCCGAGGTTCGAAGTTTTCTGGGTTTGGCAGGTTATTACAGGAAGTTTGTGAAAGATTTCTCAAGGATCGCAGTTCCATTGACGCAATTGACTAAGAAGGGAGCACTGTATGAATGGACTGAAGATCGAGAATCAGCTTTCCAAGAACTGAAGACGAGGTTAGTTACAGCACCAGTACTTGTACTTCCATCAGGTAATGAAGAGTTTCATATCTATAGTGATGCATCACATAAGGGTTTGGGTTGTGTATTGATGCAAAAGGGTAGAGTCATAGCTTATGCATCTCGTCAGTTGAAGCCACATGAAAAGAACTATCCTACCCACGATTTGGAGTTAGCAGCCGTTGTATTCGCTTTAAAAATTTGGCGTCACTACTTGTATGGAGCTTCTTGTCAGGTTTTTACAGATCATAAGAGCTTGAAGTACCTATTCACTCAGAAGGAATTGAATTTGAGACAAAGAAGATGGCTTGAACTGCTGAAAGACCATGATTTCAGTGGAACCAACTATTGTTGAAGAAGTAAAGGCAAGACAAATGGAGGATGAATTCTTCAGAAAGATAGCCGGGGAGATTGATACAAAGCCGAGATCAGGGTACACTTTTGAGAACCAAGTACTCAAGTTTGAAGGAAGATTGTGTGTCGCCGACGTACCAGAGTTGAAAAGGAAAATTTTGCTGGAAGCTCATAATTCCAAGTTTGCTGTTCATCCAGGGAACACCAAGATGTACCAAGATGTGAAACAGACCTATTGGTGGCCAAACATGAAGAGAGAGATAGCCGAATTCGTGTCCCAATGTTTGCATTGTCAACAAGTGAAAGCAGAACACCAAAGACCGGCGGGACTTCTTCAACCTTTGCCGATTCCTGAGTGGAAATGGGAACACATCTCCATGGATTTTGTGATTGGTTTGCCAAAGACACAGAGAGGTATGGATTCGATCTGGGTTGTTGTTGATAGGTTAACTAAGTCAGCACACTTTTTACCAGTTAAGACTACCTTCAGCGCCGACCAACTTGCCTTGTTATACGTGAATGAGATTGTTAGACTTCACGGGGTACCGATGTCAATTGTGTCAGACCGAGATCCGAAGTTTATTTCCAGATTTTGGCAGAGTCTACAGAGGGCTTTCGGGGCCGAACTGAGATTTAGTACAGCTTTTCATCCCCAAACGGATGGGCAAACGGAGAGAACAATTCAGACACTTGAAGATATGCTTAGACTTTGTGTATTGGACTTCCAGGGAAGTTGGGTAGTGCATTTTCCCTTAATGGAATTCGCTTACAACAACAGTTACCAAGCTAGCATTGGCATGGCGCCATATGAGGCTTTGTATGGAAGAAGATGCAAGTCACCGATATGTTGGACCGAAGTTGGAGACAAAGCTCTGGTTGGTCCCGAACTGATTCAAGTAACAACAGAAAAGATTAAGCTTATCCAACAGAGGATTAAAACTGCCCAGAGCCGACAAAAGAGTTACGCCGACCAGAGAAGAAATGAGTTAGAATTCGAAGTTGGGGATCACGTATTCCTGAAGGTTTCGCCGATGAAAGGAGTTTCCCGATTTGGAAAGAAAGGAAAGTTAGCACCTCGTTATATTGGGCCATTTGAAATTCTTGAGAAGGTTAACTCCGTCGCCTACCGACTTGCTTTGCCACCAGAATTGAGCCAAGTGCATAATGTGTTCCATGTTTCAATGTTAAGAAAGTATATTCGGGTTCCACTGCATGTGATTTGCTATTCTGGGATTGAAGTTAATGAGAACTTGGGCTATGAAGAGAAGCCGATGTGTATCATCGACAGACAAGTTAGGCAGTTGAGAAACAAGTCGATACCAATGGTAAAGGTTGAATGGAAGGAGCATTACGGCAAGGACGCCACTTGGGAAATGGAAGAGGAAATGAGAATCTGACATCCAGAATTGTTCTTGCAACAAGGTAACTTAAGTTTGGGGACCAAACTTCTTTAAGGAGGGTAGGATGTAACAACCCTCATTTAACTTAGCCATGCTTGCATACATCTTTGTATGATTTTGTCTCGTCATGTTGTAAATCTTGTTATCTTGTTTAGTCGTGCTTTGTTGTGTGTTACTTGCCTGATCTTGTACCTTGCTTGGTGTGTAGCCGAGGTTGGTTTAGTCTAGTTCGCCTTTGAACCTTTGCACTTAGAACCGTGTTGGAACCCCTTGGTTGACCTTCATCTTCACCCCGGCATGTTTGCCGAGATGTCACTCTTTGGGCCGATGTGTTTAGAGCCAAGGCCGAGATGTTTCGCACTTAGTGATCTTGTCCCAGGGCAGGTATGACTTAGACCGAGGTGTGGCATACCCAGGCCAAGGTGTGGCACAGCTTAGTCAAGTGTCGTCCTCCCTAGCCGATGTCTCTGTTACCCCGTTACCGAAGTTTTGACTTTAGCCGATGTCCTTGCTTGCCGATGTGTTTTGCCATCTAGCGTGTTGAGTACGCTTTGTCAGAGACTTGTCTTATCAATCAGTCACTTTTGAGCTGAACCAACCCGGTAGTGCCACGTGTCCGAGCTGTGTGTTAAGACAGCCGGCAGACTTTGAACCAAATCATTTTGTCTCAAATCTTTGTTTTTAGAGAGAGAAGCTCCCAAGGGAGAAGGAAGAGTTTTAGAGAGAGAGAGGTGACTTTCGAGCTTGGTCTTGGTTGATCGAACCGTTAGATTCGTGATCTGAGGTTAGAATCTTGATCTACTTCGGTTATTCTTATTGATTATCAAGCTGCATTGCATGATTGGGTTTGTTTTGCATGCCATGCATGGATTTGGAGTTGGTTTTTTGAAAGAGAAAGTTAGTATTCATGTGTTCTTGATGAAAGTTGTACTTTGATCTAAAAGTTTATGGCAAGAGCCATGTTATTGTGTTGTTCTTGCATGTTCTTCTTGGTTGGGTACCCAGGTCCACGTTTTTGAACTTTTAGCATGAAAAACCTCAGATTTCGTATAAATAAGTTAAGATTTCAACATGCATGATCTTGATGTTCTTGATGATCTTGTTCTTCCTATTCTTTGAAGGGAAACCCAGGTTTCCTGGCTTTGTTTTGATTGTGGCCATCGGGTCCACACCTCGGCGAGGAGGTGTGGGACCTCGGCTAGACCTGGACGATACCCGGTGTGTTTTCCCGAGATGGGAAATAACGTTTTGACTCCCAACATGTTTTGCTTTGTTATTGACTTGGATTCGGTGAGAGTGCCGAGATCATTGTGCGCATGTAAAGCTTGTTTTGAGAATGTGATTTGTCATGTGATTGTAGGACTTTGATCTTTGCTTTGAGACTACACCTGAAGACCGAGGTGAGTGGTGCTTTTAATAAAGCTATGTTATACTGTTTTGGATAAACTTTGTCTTGCCTTGTTTTGATAAAAGTATTTGATAAGCATGAATGATTAGCCTGTTTTGATGTATCAAGTATAAGCCTTGTCTTGATGTTATCAGTAAAAGTCCCTTGGCTGGAGGACTATAAACTTTCGCAGCACTAGGTATAAAAGGATATGGTCCTTTCTTGGAACACAAGTCCCTTGTACTGGAGGACTATAAACTTTTGCAGTACCAAGTATGGAAGTCCCTTGGCTGGAGGACTATAAACTTTCACAGCACCACTTGTCAAAAAGGGCTACGGGCCTAAGTGACACCGGTTTCTTATGTTAAAAAGGATACGGTCCTCTCTTGAAAAGTTATCGTGTTAAAAAGGGCTACGGGCCTAAGTAACACAAGTCCCTTGTGCTGGAGGACTCTAAACTTTCGCAGCACCACTTTGTCTTAACGATTACGGATCGTACAGTCCTTTGTGTTTTGCCGATGTTAGTAAGCATCCCTTGATATTGTAAGACTTGATTGACGAATACGGTTCATCCCTTGACTTGATAAACCTTGATTTGTGTTTTGCCGATGTTGGTAAGCATCCCTTGAGATTTGTGAGACCTGTTAGATGAATACGGTTCATCCCTTGCTTCGGTAAAGTTTTGATGTGTTTGGTTTGGAAAGATCTCGGCTAATATTCGTATGGTTTGGAATGTTTGTTTTGCTCTGAAGGACTTCGGCTATATTCATGCAAAACCTTTATTTCTAGTACCATTCACTGAGTTCCAAACTCACCCTCTCTATATATATGTAGGTGATGAGCAGGACGGCGGTGATGCCTAGATGCATTTTGCAAAGCTTGTTTTTGGATTCTTGCCACGTTGGCTTAGTCTTGCATTCATGTCGGCGACGACTCCTTTACGTCGGCCTTTTTGTTTTTACGTCGGCAAATCTTGAAAATCATGCTTCTTGGCTTGTATTTCCTGTATTTTGTATATGTCGGCTGAGAAGCCTTTTGATCAAGATGTAAATTGTATTTTGTTATATATGGATTTGGACGTGAACCATATTGTATATATCTTGTCATTTGATCTAAGCACAGTTCTCATGGACCATTTGTATTTTAAGTTATTGCTTCCGCATTCGTAAGCCCCCTATGAGTACTCTGTTGTGTGTGGATTTTGTAAGATGGCCTTCGGTAATCTCAGATTACTGGCCATCACGGCACCATCCTACTAGGGGCGGGTTGGGGTCGTGACAATAATTATCATTGCTTGCAACAGCCTGATTTTGGTTACGACATACAAAAAAAGGTAGAAAATTATATGGTCTTAATTGTAAGTGCATGTATCCCGTGGGACGAAAATATTTACCATTATGTTTTTAGCAGTTTCAGTTTGAATAATTTTCCCTAGACTTTGGTGATTATATGCCTGCAATAATCTATTGTTGAAAGTCAACCAAGTTTATTAAGCTTTTTGCACATTCAATTCGAGCGATGTTTGTTGGAAAGCCAATTCTGCCTGGTCGAACAGAGGTATGACTTTTCTTAACACCAATTAAATAACCCCTGAAATAGAAACCATTTCGATTCATTTTTTGCAAGATTTTAAATGAGTAATTTCCTTATGGAGTTTGAGTTGAATTAATTTTTTCTAATCATTTACAAAATGACATTTAGGAGTCCCAAGAAATAAAGTAGTTTCTTCTTGATTGCTTTTAAATTATCATTGTTTGCAACAGCTTGATTTTGGTTTCGACATACAAAAAAAGAAAGAAAAATATATGGTTTTAATTGTAAGTGCAAGTACCACATGGGATGAAAATATTTACCATTTTATTTTTAGCAGTTTCAGTTTGAATAATTTTCCCTAAACTTTGGGGATTACATGCCTGCAATAATCTATTGTTGAAAGTCAACCAAGTTTATTAAGCTTTTTGCATATTCAGGTCGAGCGATATTTGTTGGAAAGCCAATTATGCCTGGTCGAACAGAGGTATGACTTTTCTTAACACCAATTAAATACCCCCCGAAATAGAAACCATTTCGATTCATTTTTTTCAAGATTTTAAATGAGTAATTTCCTCATGGAGTCTGAGTTGAATTAATTTTTTTCCAATCATTCAAAAAATGGCATTTAAGAGCCCCAAGAAATAAAGTAGTTTCTTCTTGATTGCTTTTAAATTATAATTTTTTGCAACAGCTTGATTTTGGTTACGACATAAAAAAAAGAAAGAAAATTATACGGTCTTAATTGTAAGTGCATGTATCCCGTGGGATGAGAATATTACCATTTTGTTTTTAGCAGTTTCAGTTTGACTAATTTTCCCTAGACTTTGGTGATTATATACCTGCAATAATCTATTGTTGAAAGGCAACCAAGTTTATTAAGCTTTTTGCATATTCAGGTCGAGCGATGTTTGTTGGAAAGCCAATTATGCCTGGTCGAACAGAGGTATGAGTTTTCTTAACACCAATTAAATGCCCCCTGAAATAGAAACCATTTCGATTCGTTTTTTCCAAGATTTTAAATGAGGAATTTCCTCATTTTGTAAATGAGGAAATAAAGTAATTAATTTTTTCATTAATTTTTTCTAATCATTTACAAAATGGCATTTAGGAGTCCCAAAAAATAAAGTAGTTTCTTCTTGATTGCTTTTAAATTATCAATTTTTCCAACAGCTTGATTTTGGTTAAAACATAAAAGAAAAGAAAGAAAATTATATGGTCTGAATTGTAAGTGCATGTATCCCGTGGGACGACAATATTTACCATTTTGTTTCTAGCAGTTTCAGTTTGAATAATTTTCCCTAGGCTTTGGTGGTTACATGCCTGCAATAATCTATTGTTGAAAGTCAACCAAGTTTATTAAGCTTTTTGCATATTCAGGTCGAGCGATGTTTGTTGGAAAGCCAATTATGTCTGGTCGAACAGAGGTATGACTTTTCTTAACACCAATTAAATGCCCCCTGAAATAGGAACCATTTCGATTCATTTTTGCAAGATTTTAAATGAGTAATTTCCTCACGGAGTCCGAGTTGAATTAATTTTTTCTAGCATTTACAAAATGGCATTTAGGAGTCCCAAGAAATAAAGTAGTTTCTTCTTGATTGCTTTTAAATTGTCATTGTTTGCAACAGCTTGATTTTGGTTACGACATAAAAAAAAAAAAAAGAAAATTATATGATCTAAATTGTAAGTGCATGTATCCCATGGGAAGAAAATATTTACCATTTTGTTTTTAGCAGTTTCAGTTTGAATAATTTTCCCTAGACTTTGGGGATTACATGCCTGCAATAATCTAGTGTTGAAAGTCAACCAAGTTTATTAAGCTTTTTGCATATTCAGGTCGAGCGATGTTTGTTGGAAATCCAATTATGCCTGGTCGAACAGGGGTATGACTTTTCTTAACACCAATTAAATACCCCCCGAAATAGAAACCATTTCGATTCATTTTTTGCAAGATTTTAAATGAGTAATTTCCTCATGGAGTCTGAGTTGAATTAATTTGTTCTAATCATTTAAAAAATGGCATTTAGGAGTCCCAAGAAATAAAGTAGTTTCTTCTTGATTGCTTTTAAATTATCATTTTTTGCAATTGCTTGATTTTTTTTTACGACATACAAAAAAAGAAAGAAAATTATATGGTCTTAATTGTAAGTGCATATATCCCGTGGGACGAAAATATTTACCATTTTGATTTTAGCAGTTTTAGTTTGAATAATTTTCCATAGACTTTGGTGATTATATGCCTGCAATAGTCTATTGTTGAAAGTCAACCATGTTTATTAAGCTTCTTGCATATTCAGGTCGAGCGATGTTTGTTGGAAAGCCAATTAAGCCTGGTGGAACTGAGGTATGACTTTTCTTAACACCAATTAAATACACCCTGAAATAGAAGCCATTTAAATTCATTTTTTGCAAGATTTTAATTGAGTAATTTCCTCATGGAGTCTGAGTTGAATCAATTTTTTCCAATCATTTAGAAAATGGCATTTAGGAGTCCCAAGAAATAAAGTAGTTTCTTTTTTATTGCTTTTAGATTATCATTTTTTGTAACTGCTTGATTTTGGTTACGACATACAAAAAAAGAAAGAAAATTACATGGTCTTAAGTGTAAGTGCATGTATCCCGTTGGACGAAAATATTTTCCATTTTTTTTTCGCAGTTTCAGTCTGAATAATTTTCCCCAGACTTTGGTGATTATATGCCTGCAAAAATATATTGTTGAAAGTCGACCAAGTTTATTAAGCTTTTTACATTTTCAGGTCGAGCGATGTTTGTTGGAAAGCCAATTATGCCTGGTCGAACAGAGGTATGACATTTCTTAACACCAATTAAATACCACCTGAAATAGAAACCATTTCGATTCATTTTTTTCAAGATTTTAAATGAGTAATTTCCTCATGGAGTTTGAGTTCAATTAATTTTTTCTAATCATTTACAAAATGGCATTTAGGAGTCCCAGGAAGTAAAGTAGTTTCTTCTTGATTGCTTTTAAGTTATCATTTTTTGCAACAGTTTGATTTTGGTTACGAAATACAAAAAAAGAAAGAAAATTATACGGTCTTTATTGTAAGTGCATGTATCCCGTGGGACGAAAATATTTACCATTTTGTTTTTAGCTATTTCAGTCTGAATAATTTTCCCTAGACTTTGGTGATTATATGCCTGCAATAATCTATTGTTGAAAGTCAACCAAGTTTATTAAGCTTTTTGCATATTCAGCTCGAGCGATATTTGTTGGAAAGCCAATTATGCCTAGTCGAACAGAGGTATGACATTTCTTAACACCAATTAAATACCACCTGAAATAGAAACCATTTCGATTCATTTTTTGCAAGATTTTAAATGTGTAATTTCCTTATGGAGCCTGAGTTGAATTAATTTTTTCTAATCATTTACAAAATGGCATTTAGGAGTCCCAAGAAATAAAGTTGTTTCTTCCTGATTGCTTTTAAATTATCATTTTTTGGAAGAGCTTGATTTTGGTTACGACGTACAAAAAAAGAAAGAAAATTATATGGTCTTCATTGTAAGTGCATGTATCCTGTGGGACGAAAATATTTACCCTTTTGTTTTTAGCAGTTTCAGTCTGAATAATTTTCCCTAGACTTTGGTGATTCTATGCCCGCAATAATCTATTGCTGAAAGTCAACCAAGTTTATTAAGCTTTTTGCACATTCAGGTCGAGCGATGTTTGTTGGAAAGCCAATCATGCCTGGTCGAATAGAGGTATGACTTTTCTTAACACCAAGTAAATACCTCCTGAAATAGAAACCATTTCGATTCATTTTTTGCAAGATTTTAATGAGTAATTTCCTCATGGAGTCTGAGTTGAATTAATATTTTCTAATCATTTACAAAATGGCATTTAGGAGTCCCAAGAAATAAAGTAGTTTCTTCTTGATTACTTTTAAATTATCATTTTTTGCAACAGCCTGATTTTGGTTACGACATACAAAAAAAGAAACAAAATTATATGGTGTTAATTGTAAGTGCTTGTATCCCGTGGGACGAAAATATTTACCATTCTTTTTTTAGTAGTTTTCGTCTGAATAATTTTCCCTAGACTTTGGTGATTATATGTCTGCAATAACCTGTTGTTGAAAGTCAACAAAATTTATTAAGCTTTTTGCATATTCAAGTCGAGCGATATTTGTTGGAAAGCCAATTATGCCTGGTCGAACAGAGGTATGACTTTTCTTGACACCAATTAAATACCCCCTGAAATAGGAACCATTTCGATTCATTTTTTGCAAGATTTTAAATGAGTAATTTCGTCATGGAGTCTGAGTTGAATTAATTTTTTCAAATCATTTAAAAAATGGCATTTAGGAGTCCCAAGAAATAAAATAGATTCTTCTTGATTGCTTTTAAAATATCATATTTTGCAACAGCTTGATTCTGGTAAAGACAAAAAAAAAGAAAGAAAATTATATGGTCTTAATTGTAAGTTCATATATCCCATGGGATGAAAATATTTACCTTTTTGTTTTTAGCAGTTTCAGTCTGAATAATTTTCCCTAGACTTTGGTGATTATATGCCTACAATAATCTATTGTTGAAAGTCAACCAAGTTTATTAATCTTTTTGCATATTCAAGTCGAACGATGTTTGTTCGAAAGCCAATTATACCTGGTCGAATGGAGGTATGACTTTTCTTGACACCAATTAAATACCCCCAGAAATAGAAACCATTTCGATTCATTTTTCTCAAGATTTTATGTGAGTAATCTCCTCATGGAGTCTGAGTTGAATTAATTTTTTCTAATCATTTACAAAATGGCATTTAGGAGTCCCAAGAAATAAAGTAGTTTCTTCTTGATTTCTTTTAAACTATCATTTTCTGCAACAGCTTGATTTTGGTTACGACATACAAAAAAAGAAAGAAAATTTTACGGTCTTAATTGTAAGTGCATGTATCCCGTGGGACGAAAATATTTACCATTTTGTTTTTAGCAGTTTCAATCTGAATAATTTTCCCTAGACTTTGGTGATTATATGCCTGCAATAATCTATTGTTTAAAGTCAACCAAGTTTATTAAGCTTTTTGCATATTCAAGTCAAGCGATGTTTGTTGGAAAGCCAATTATGCCTGGTCGAACAAAGGTATGACTTTTTTTGACACCAATTAAATACCCCCGGAAATAGAAACCATTTCGATTCATTTTTTGCAAGATTTCAAATGAGCAATTTCCTCATAGAGTCTTAGTTGAATTAATTTTTTCTAATCATTTAAAAAATGGCATTTAGGAGTCCGAAGAAATAAATTAGTTTCTTCTTGTTTGCTTTTAAATTATCATTTTTTGCAACAGCTTGATTTTGGTTACGACATACAAAAAAGGAAAGAAAATTATACGGTCTTAATTGTATGTGCATGTATCCCGTGGGACGAAAGTATTTATCATTTTGTTTTTAGCAGTTTCAGTCTGACCAATTTTTCCTAGACTTCGGTGATTATATGCCTGCCATAATTTGTTGTTGAAAGTCAACCAAGTTTATTAATCTTTTTGCACATTCTGGTCGAGTGATGTTTGTTCGAAAGCAAATCATGCCTGGTCGAACAGAGGTATGACTTTTCTTCACACCAATTAAATCCCCCCTGAAATTGAAAACATTTCGATTCATTTTTTACAAGATTTTAAATCAGTAATTTCCTCATGGAGTCTGAGTTGAATTAATTTTTTCTAATCATTTAGAAAATGGCATTTAGGAGTCCCAAGAAATAAAGTAGTTTCTTCTTGATTGTTTTTAAATTATCATTTTTTGCAATAGCTTCATTTTTGTTACGACATACAAAAAAAGAATGAAAATTATACGGTCTTAATTGTAAGTGCATGTATCCCGTGGGACGAAAATATTTACCATTTTGTTTTTAGTAGTTTCAGTCTAAATAATTTTCCCTAGACTTTGGTGATTATATGCTTGCAGTAATCTATTGTGAAGGTTAACCAAGTTTATTAAGCTTTTTGCATATTCAGGTCGAGCGATGTTTGTTGGAAAGCCAATTATGTCTGGTCGAACATAGATATGACTTCTCTTAACATCAATTAAATACCCCCCGAAATTAAAACCATTTCGATTCATTTTTTACAAGATTTTAAATGAGTAATTTCCTCATGGACTCTAAGTTGAATTAATTTTTTCTAATCATTTACAAAATGGCATTTAGGAGTCCTAAGAAATAAAGTAGTTTCTTCTTGATTGTTTTTAAATTATCATTTTTCGCAACGGCTTGATTTTGGTTACGACATACAAAAAAAGAAAGAAAATTATATAGTCTTAATTGTAAGTGCATGTATCCCGTGGGACGAAAATAGTTACCATTTTGTTTTTAGCAGTTTCCGTCTGAATAATTTTCCCCAGACTATGGTGGTTATATGTCAGCAATAATCTATTGTGGAAGGTCAACCAAGTTTATTATGCTTTTTGCATATTGAAGTCGAGCGATGTTTGTTGGAAAGCCAATTATGCCTGGTCGAACAGAGGTATGACTTTTCTTGACACCAATTAAATACCCCCGGAAATAGAAACCATTTCAATTCATTTTTTTCAAGATTTTAAATGAATAATTTCCTCATGGTGTCTGAGTTGAATTAATTTTTTATAATGATTTACAAAATGGCATTTAGGAGTCCCAAGAAATAAAGTAGTTTCATCTTGATTGCTTTTAAATTATCATTTTTTGCAACAGCTTGATTTTCGTTACGACATACAAAAAAAGAAAGAAAATTTTATGATCTTAATTGTAAGTGGATGTATCCCCGTGGGACAAAAATATTTACCATTTTGTTTTTAGCAGTTTCAGTCTGAATAATTTTCTCTAGACTTTGGTGATTATATGCCTACAATAATCTATTGTTTAAAGTCAACCAAGTTTATTAAGCTTTTTGCATATTCAAGTCGATCGATGTTTGTTGGAAAGCATATTATACCTGGTCGAACAAAGGTATGACTTTTCTTAACACCAATTAAATACCCCTGAAATAGAAACCATTCTGATTCATTTTTTGCAACATTTCAAATAAGTAATTTCCTCATGGAGTCTGAGTTGAAATAATTTTTTGTCATCATTTATAAAATGGCATTTAGGAGTCCCAAGAAATAAAGTAGTTTCTTCTTGATTGCTTGTAAATTATCATTTTTTGCAACAGCTTGATTTTGGTTACGACATACAAAAAAAGAAAGAAAATTATACAGTCTTAATTGTAAGTGCATGTATGCCGTGGGACGAAAATATTTACCATTTTGTTTTTAGCAGTTTCAGTCTGAATAATTTACCCTAGACTTCGGTGATTATATGCCTGCAATAATCTATTGTCGAAAGTCAACCAAGTTTATTAAGCTTTTTGCACATTCAGCTCGAGCGATGTTTGTTGGAAAGCCAATCATGCCTGGTCGAACAGAGGTATGACTTTTCTTAACACCAATTAAATCCCCCCTGAAATAGAAACCATTTCGATTTATCTTTTGCAAGATTTTAAATGAGTAATTTCCTCATGGATTCTGAGTTGAATTAATTTTTTCTAATCATTTCGAAAATGGCATTTAGGAGTCCCAAGAAATAAAGTAGTTTCTTTTTTATTGCTTTTAAATTATCTTTTTTTGCAACAGTTTGATTTTGGTGACGACATACAAAAAAAGAAAGAAAATTATACGGCCTTAATTGTAAGTGCATGTATCCCGTGGGACGAAAATATTTACCATTTACTTTTCAGCAGTTTTAATCTTAATAATTTTTCCTAGACTTTGGTGATTATATGCCTGCAATAATCTATTGTTGAAAGTCAACCAAATTTATTAAGCTTTTTGCATATTCAAGTCGAACGATGTCTGTTGGAAAGCCAATTATGCCTGGTCGAACAAAGGTATGACTTTTTTTCACACCAATTAAATACCCCCTGAAATAGAAACCATTTCGATTCATTTTTTTCAAGATTTTAAATGAGTAATTTCCTCATGGAGTCTGAGTTGAATTAATTTTTTCTAATCATTTAAAAAATGGCATTTAGGAGTCCCAAGAAATAAAGTAGTTTCTTCTTGATTGCTTTTAAATTATCATTTTTTGCAACAGCTTGATTTTGGTAACGACATACAAAAAAAGAAATAAAATTATATGGTGTTAATTGTAAGTGCATATATCCCGTGGGATTAAAATATTTTCCATTTTGTTTTTAGCAGTTTCAGTCTGAATAATTTTCCCTTGACTTTGGTGATTATATGCCTGCAATAATCTATTGTTGAAAGTCAACGAAGTTTATTAAGCTTTTTGCATATTCAGGTCGAGCGATGTTTGTTGGATAGCCAATAATGCCTGGTCGAACAGAGGTATGACTTTTCTTGACAACAATTAAATACCCCCTGAAATAGAAACCATTTCGATTCATTTTTTGCAAGATTTTAGATGAGTCATTTCCTTATGGAGGCTGAGTTGAATTAATTTTTTCTAATCATTTACAAAATGGCATTTAGGAGTTCCAAGAAATAAAGTAGTTTCTTCTTGATTTCTTTTAAATTATCATTTTTTGCAACAGCTTGATTTTGGTTACGACATACAAAAAAAGAAAGAAAATTATACAGTCTTCATTCTAAGTGCATGAATACCGTGGGACGAAAATATCTACCATTTTGTTTTTAGCAGTTTAAGTCTGAATAATTTTCTTTAGACTTTGGTTATTATATGCCTGCAATAATCTGTTGTTGAAAGTCAAACAAGTTTATCAAGCTTTTTGCATATTTAGGTCAAGCGATGTTTATTGGAAAGCCAATTATGCCTGGTCGAACAGAGGCTTGACTTTTCTTGACACCAATTAAATACCCCCTGAAATAGAAACCATTTCGATTCATTTTTTGCAAGATTTTAAATGAGTAATTTCCTCATGGAGTCTGAGTTGAATTAATTTTTTCTAATCATTTAAAAAATGGCATTTAGGAGTCCCAAGAAATAAAGTAGTTTCTTCTTGATTGCTTTTAAATTATCATATTTTGCAACAGCTTGATTTTGTTAAAGACATACAAAAAAAGAAAGAAAAATATGTGGTCCTAATTGTAAGTGCATATATCCCGTGGGACGAAAATATTTACCATTTTGTTTTTAGCAGTTTCAATCTGAATAATTTTCCCTAGACATTGGTGATTATATGCCTGCAATAATCTATTGTTGAAAGTCAACCAAGTTTATTAAGCTTTTTGCATATTTAGGTCGAATGATGTTTGTTGGAAAGCCAATTATACCTGGTCGAATAGAGGTATGACTTTTCTTGACACCAATTAAATACCCCAGAAATAGAAACCATTTCGATTCATTTTTTGCAAGATTTTCAATGAGTAATTTCCTCATGGATTCTGAGTTGAATTAATTGTTTCTAATCATTTTCAAAATTGCATTTAGGAGTCCCAGGAAATAAAGTAGTTTCTTCTTGATTGCTTTTAAATTATCATTTTCTGCAACAGCTTGATTTTGGTTACGGTATACAAAAAAAGAAAGAAAATTATACGGTCTATATAGCGACCCCGGTCTCTTCCCTTTTGGTTGTTGCATCCGGACTTAGGTTCCGTAGATCCTGTTGTTATATTTATGTTGTTGTCATCCTTTATTTTCTTGTCTTTGAGCTATAGGATGTGTTAGGCAGGTTTGTTACAGGTTGGTTGGGTTTGGGAGCAAATGGTTGCTGCCCAGAATTTTGGTCCCTCGCTCGAGCGAGAAGTTTGTCGCTCGAGCGAGCTCTTTGTTTTGGTACTTCGATCGAGCGAGGGTTTGGTCGCTCGAGCGAGAGTGGAGTCTTGTGTCATATATTAAACATCATATGTTTGTTAGTCATGAAAAATGACACTGATAGTGTTAAATTGAGAAAATTGAACCTTTGGGTTGATTTTGAGGAAAAAGAAAAACCCTAATTGTTGTAACAAATTAATTTGTATAATTAATTTTGGGAAAAATGTGGAATTAAGTTTATTTCATGGAATTGGAAAATTATGAGTTTATATTTGTTGATACATTTATTTCCTGTTTAGAAATAACTGTTTTGGGCTATCGGTGGAGGATAGTCGTGATTGTTGTAGACATTGCATGTTGATTAGGGAAAACTGAAACTAATCACATTGAATAAGTCATTGAATATGACGGTTAAATTAATACTGCAAATACGTGTATTGATTGAATATTGTGTATGACAAGTGTTTAATACATTGTATATGCATATTGTTTGGGAGGAGATAGGGGATGTACTCCACGGTTTGGGAGGAGATAGGGGATGGACTCCTAAACCGGATATTGTTTAGAAGGAGAAAGGGGATGGACTCCATTAGTACAACAAATATGTGTATTTATTGATTTATGGAAGTGTTTCAGTATGAGCCTTAGTCTCATTTGAATTGTTGGTATTGGAAGTAATGTTGATGTGAAATGTAGTCTCATTTTGTAGTTTGGCCAGGTTCTGAGCCATGTTTGTATAAATGAAAAGTTGAATAGTAACGGAAAGTGGAACATGTCATGGACATTATTGTCATGAAACTGAATTATGTTATAATTGATTTTAAGTGGTAACCATCTATCGAATGCTATTGCTTTAGTCAATTTCTATATTTGGTTTAGTATATTTCTGCTGGGCTGTGGCTCACCCTATACGGGAACACCATTTTCAGGTCCAGGTGACGTGTTGCCTCCAAGAACTTAGCTTGGAAGGATTTGGATTTGAAGACTAGTTTTTAGTTATTTGTTATTTGATATTACATGTAAACTGAAGCCGAGGGCTAAATTTGTAGTTGGGTTAGTACTCACATTTTGTGTCCAAGTGTTGGCTTGGAAAGATGTAAGCCCGTAGGGCATTTACTTTCGATGTTATATGTAATGTCTTTTAATAAGAATACTCTGATGAATGGAATAATGTTTTGTTTTCTTTTACCAATGCATGTCAATATTGTATATAGTATGGGTTTATTTTGAGGGCGTGACAACTTGCTATCAGAGCGTACCGGGTTCGAATACTTTGGGTACGTGGGAAGTAATTAGTATCATAATGGGTTCGTCTCGCTTGATAGAGACTTAGCTGTACTGTTATATGCTTATATGATAACATGTTTATGTGATTATGTGGGTATGGAACGTAGTTTCTAAGATGTTGATTGGACCCTTGAGTTCCTAGTAGTCTTGTTGGAAAGGCACTTGATCAATGCTGCTTCCAACCGGAACTCTAGCAACGCTTCGGGACTGTCATTATCCGGGAATGAAATTTGTAGGTGCTTATGTGATTATGTGCTTACGTGGAGTGAATTACTGTTGTCCAATGCATTAGGACGCGAGTGTTATAGCTTCGGCACACTTATTAATGTGCTAACGTCTTTGTTACCTTTATTAGGATGTCAGGACGAGGACGAGGACGTGGTAGGCGTGGTAGATAGGGTAGGCAGGAAGTGCCTATGCCGGAGGAGATTCCGGAGCAGCAGGAGGGAGTTGGCCAGGCCAATGTGGCCAAGCCAGTAGGTCAGCAGGCTATGGGCGCTTTGGCCCGAGAGATAGCAGGGGCATTCAGGGAGTCTGTGGGCATTCTCAGGGCTGAGAATCAAGCCCAGGTTCATGTTGCAGATGCAGGGCCTGCATTTCTGAAGAGAGAGTTCTTCCGGTCTAACCCGGACGAGTTTATGGGTGATCCAAAAGAGCCGCTTAAGGTAGATGAATGGCTCGAACAAACAACGAAGACGTTTGAGATGCCTGGCATCGAGGACGGGGTTCTGAGGGTGACCTTGGCATCTTTCCAGCTCAAGGGGGATGCGGGTCAGTGGTGGAAGTTCACGAAAGGCCGTATAGGAGGGACTTGGGAGGCCTTTGTAGATGCTTTCCAGGAGAAGTTCTTGTCTCCAGCTGTTAAGGAGAAGTTGAGGGATCAGTTCTGCCAGCTTAAGCAAATGAGTTCTTCAGTGGCCGAATTTGAGGCTACATTTACTAGCTTATCCAGGTTTGCACCTGAACTGGTGGCATCTGAGGAACGCCGTTGTATAGAGTTCGAGAAGAAGTTAAGGCGCAGCCTCAAGCTGAGAGTAGGAGGGACTATGATTCGAGATTATGGGCGTCTGGTTGATGCTGCAGCCCATATGGAGATCATGATGCAGGAGGAGGAGGACGGGCAGAAAGGCTCCAAGAGGAGTCAAGATGGCCAGAGTGATGGCAAGAGACAGAGAGGTTTTAACCCTCAGTAGTCTCAGGGTAGCTTTACTAGATCTACTTTTCCAGTGCCGAGTGCAAGTTTTGGGAAAGGCAGCCAGGGAGACATTACCTGCTTCAAGTGTGGCCAGTTGGGCCACAAGTCTCCAGTTTGCCCGCAGAAGGGAGGAGTACAGAGAGCAGCATCATCCTCGGCTCGACCTCAGAGCCAGAGTCAGGGTAGAGGCCAGCCGCTCTCGTGTTATCAGTGTGGTCAGGCAGGGCACATGAAGAGGTTTTGCCCGCAGTTGAGTGGCACATCTGGTGCATCTGGTTTGAGGCAGACTCAGAGTCATCAGCCAGCTCAGTCAGTTCAGGCCTCGAGGGCCAATCAGGGGGCTTCATCGTCCCAGTCTGTGCAGCAGTCTTATGCTCCTAGGGGTGAGCAGGTAGATCAGAGACCATCTGGGCGCGTGTATGCTGTTACCGCGCAGGATCTTGTACCGGCTCCATCTGTTGTGAGAGGTACCTTTTTGTTTTGCAACTCGGTTGCTAATGTGTTGATTGATACCGAAGCATCTCATTCTTTTATATCTGCTGCATTTGCATCTGTTTTGGGATTGGAATTGGCACAATTAGCATCTCCTATATGTGTAGTATCACCTGTTGGGGGTGAGTTGATTTTGAAACAAGGGTGTAGAGGTTGTGATATAGAGGTCGCTGATCGTCAGCTTCCCTTTCCTTTTGTAGTTATGCCCATGTCGGGATTTGATGTTATCTTAAGTATGGACTGGTTATCGTCATACCGGGCAGTTATTGATTGTTACCGCCAGAGGGTCACAGTATGTACTTTGAGCAGGGATTGTTTTTATTTCTTGGGGGATCGGGTTGGTAGTGTTTTGCCACCGGTGTATGATCCGCGGGGGCGGAGTGAGTTGAGTGGTCTTCTTGCTAGCCTTTTGAGTAGTGAGTGTGATGAGACCCAGACTGTGTTACCGACGGTGGTTTGTGAATATTCGGACGTCTTTCCCGAGGATCTTGTTAGTTTGCCACCTCACAGAGAGATTGAGTTCTCTATTGATCTAGTGCCCGGCACGGCGCCAATTTCTATGGCACCATATCGTTTTGCCCCAGCCGAGTTAGTGGAGTTGAAGATTCAACTCCAGGAGTTGCTAGATAAGGGCTACATTTGTCCTAGTGTTTTGCCGTGGGGAGCACCGGCCCTCTTTGCTAAAAAGAAAGGTGGTGCTTTGAGACTCTGTATCGATTACCGGAAGTTGAATCGGGCTACGGTCAAGAATAAGTACCCTATGCCTCATATAGATGATCTGTTCGATCAGTTGAAGGGTTCCCATTGTTTCTCTAAGATAGACTTGAGATCGGGTTATCACCAGTTGAGAGTCAGGGAGGAGGATATTCCGAAGACGGCATTCCATACGCGGTATGGCCACTATGAGTTTCTGGTGATGCCATTTGGGCTCACCAATGCACCGGCAGTGTTTATGGATTTGATGAACCGGATCTTCCGGGAATTCTTAGATCGTTTTGTGGTCGTTTTCGTGGACGACATTCTGATTTATTCGCCTTCAGAGGAGGAGCATGAGGAACACTTGAGAGTGGTGCTTGAGTTACTTAGAGCCCATAAGCTTTATGCTAAGTTTGGGAAGTGTGAGTTCTGGCTAAAGGAGGTGAAGTTCTTAGGCCATGTGGTTTCTGGGGAAGGGGTGTCTATTGATACGTCCAAGACGGAGGCAATGCAAGATTGGGCACAGCCTAAGAGTGTGTTTGAGATCCGCAGTTTTCTAGGATTAGCTGGGTATTACCGCCGATTTGTGAAGGATTTCTCTAGGTTAGCTTCGCCGTTGACTAAACTGACTTGGAAAGGAGTCAAATTTGTATGGAGTAAGACTTGTGAAAAGTCGTTTCAGGAGTTGAAGGTTAGATTGACCACCGCTCCGATTTTGATTATTCCGGAGAGAGGGTTGGGTTATGCAGTCTATTATGATGCCTCACGAGAGGGTTTGGGTGGTGTGTTGATGCAAGAGGGGAAAGTGGTTACCTATGGCTCACGTCAATTGAAAATACACGAGAAGAATTACCCTACACACGACCTAGAGTTAGTAGCGGTGATCTTTGCCTTGAAGATTTGGAGGCATTACCTTTATGGTGAGAGATTCAAAGTGTTTTCGGATCATAAGAGTCTGAAATATCTATTTACACAGAAAGACTTGAACTTGAGGCAGAGGAGATGGATGGAGTTCATTGAGGATTATGATTTCGAGTTGCATTATCATCCGGGGAAGGCCAATGTGGTGGCCGATGCCCTTAGCAGGAAATCTGTTGGTGACGTAGCTAGTATAGCCATCCGGGAATGGGAGATGATGGGTGCACTTGAGGAGTTTGATTTGCTTCTAGGCGAATCCGTTGAGGCTACGGCCTTGTTTTCTGTTGTTGCGCAGCCTACACTTGTGACTCGAGTGTTAGAGGCACAGAGAGGTGACCTTGAGGTAGATTCCCTCCGAGAGAAGATCTCCAGTGGGAAGGTTGAGAAGGGTTTGACGATGTATCCCAACCTGAGTGTGAGATACCGAGACCATTTGTTTGTGCCAGAGTCTTGCCGAGAGGAGGTACTCCGAGAGTTTCACCATTCACGCCTTGCGGTGCATCCGGGAGGCACTAAGATGTATCGGGATTTGGGTCGCCAGTTTTGGTGGCGGGGTATGAAGAGAGATGTGGCAGTTTTCGTGTCTAAGTGTCTTACTTGTCAGCAAGTGAAGGCCGAGCATCAGAGGCCAGCGGGTTTGTTACAGCCCTTACCTATTGCCGAGTGGAAGTGGGAGCATGTCACTATGGACTTCGTTGTAGGTCTTCTGAGGACTCAGCGGGGTAGTGATGCTATTTGGGTGGTTGTAGACCGGTTGACTAAGTCGACGCACTTCATTCCTATGCGCGTGAAAGATTCGGTAGATCATCTTGCCGACTTGTATATTCGGGACATAGTGAGGTTGCATGGGGTTCCAGTGACGATCATCTCGGATAGAGATCCTCGTTTTACTGCCAGGTTGTGGCAGAGTTTGCAGAGTGCCTTGGGCACTAAGTTGACCTTTAGCACGGCTTATCATCCTCAGACTGACGAGCAGTCCGAGCGTACTATTCAGATCCTTGAGGATATGTTTCGGGGTTGTGTTCTTGACTTTAGTGGGTCGTGGGAGAGACACTTGCCCTTAGTGGAGTTTGCCTACAACAACAGTTTCCAGTCTAGTATCGGTATGGCCACCGTTTGAGGCGTTGTATGGCCGACCGTGTAGGTCTCCAATTTGTTGGGCCGAGGTGAGTGATGCACCTTTATTGGGTCCGGAGTTAGTGAGGGAAACGAGAGAGAAGGTTGAGCTTATCCGTAGGAGGCTTGTTACAGCCCAGAGTCGTCAGAAATCGTATGCCGACCGTAGGAGGAGACCTTTGGTATTTGAGGTGGGTGATCATGTCTTTCTAAAGATATCACCTAGGCGGAGATTGATGAGATTCGGAAAGAGTGGGAAGTTGTCCCCTCGATTTATTGGCCCTTTTGAGATCCTTGAGAGGATTGGTGAGGCTGTCTATCGTTTAGCTTTGCCACCGCAGTTGTCCGGAGTTCATGACGTGTTTCATGTGAGTATGCTTCGGAAGTATGAGCCGGATCCATCGCATGTATTGGATTGGACCGACTTAGAGGTAGATGAGGATGCCTCATATGAGGAGAGGCTGGTTTGGGTCTTGGATAGGCGGAATCAAGTTTTGCGAGCCAAGACCATCCCTTTGGTAAAAGTCTTGTGGAAACATCACGGAATGGAGGAAGCCACTTGGGAGCGTGAGTTGGAAGTCCGCGAGAAATATCTGGACTTGTTTGTCGATGTGTAATCATGTATTGAGATTTTGTAATTTTAATGAACTTTAAGAACATTATATATATGTCTTAAGTTGAAAAACATTGTGAATGTTATGGTTTAGTGGAAGTATTTTGAAACCTGCCTCATAATGGAAGTTTAGTGTAACATTGCATATGTTGAATGCGTTGTAGAATTGGAGTTGCATCATGAAATTGAACATGATATGGAAATGGGAATCATGTATATTGAAAACTGTTGAAATTGAAAGGAAATTGCATATTGATAATGCAGATTGAAATATATATTGTGAAATGCCTCTTGGTAAGAGATGAAATGACCGGTATTGGATCAAGTTGTTTATTATTGTAATGTAATATCATTGGAAATTGAGAAAAAAAAACCTATTTTTGAAAACTTATGCTTAATTTCGGGGACGAAATTCTTTAAGGGGGGGAGGTTATAGCGACCCCGGTCTCTTCCCTTTTGGTTGTTGCATCCGGACTTAGGTTCCGTAGATCTTGTTGTTATATTTATGTTGTTGTCATCCTTTATTTACTTGTCTTTGAGCTATAGGATGTGTTGGGCAGGTTTGTTACAGGTTGGTTGGGTTTGGGAGAAGATGGTTGCTGCCCAGAATTTTGGTCCCTCGCTCGAGCGAGAAGTTTGTCACTCGAGCGAGCTCTTCGTTTTGGTACTTCGATCGAGCGAGGGTTTGGTCGCTCGAGCCAGAGTGGAGTCTTGTGTCTAGTGGATCGAGCCAGAGTGGCTTCGCTCGAGCAAGCGATTGCGTCTGGTTCAGGACCTAAGAGTTGCAGTTCTTGGCTCGAGCGAGCTTTTCTTCGCTCGAGCGAGATGGTTTGTTCTTCACTCGAGCGAGCGTTCCGTCGCTCGAGCGTGCTTCTGGGTTTGCAGACCTGAAGCTTCGAGTTTTTGGCTCGAGCGAGACTTTCTTCGCTCGAGTGAGTCTTTCTTGTGTCTGGTCGCTCGAGCGAGCCTGTTTTATATAAATACGCAGCAGCGGTTTTAAATACACTTTTTCATCCTCTTTTTGATTTAAAAACCCTAGGTCCGTGTTCTCTCTCCCTCCACTCACCTTCTCTCTTAGGTTTCATCTAGTTTTAGGGTGTTTCTACCCTAGGTTCTTTGTTAAAAAGATAGAGGGACATGAGGGCTTTACTTTAATCTGAGAGTTTGGCGGTTTGGAGCACTTTGGACTTTCGTCATCTTCTCCATTCGAGTTCTTCACTTCGAGGTAGGGATACCCTACTCCATATTATAGGTTTTATCCTAAGTTTTGGTCATTTTGATATGTCGGTGTTGTTTGGTAATTTTGGGGTTTGAAATATAATTTGAGAACAATGGGGTTTTTCATATATTAAACATCATATGTTTGTTAGTCATGAAAAATGACACTGATAGTGTTAAATTGAGAAAATTGAACCTTTGGGTTGATTTTGAGGAAAAAGGGGAAAAACCCTAATTGTTGTAACAAATTAATTTGTATAATTAATTTTGGGAAAAATGTGGAATTAAGTTTATTTCATGGAATTGGAAAATTATGAGTTTATTTGTTGATACATTTATTTCCTGTTTAGAAATAACTGTTTTGGGCTATCGGTGGAGGATAGTCGTGATTGTTGTAGACATTGCATGTTGATTAGGGAAAACTGAAACTAATCACATTGAATAAGTCATTGAATATGACGGTTAAATTAATACTGCAAATACGTGTATTGATTGAATATTGTGTATGACAAGTGTTTAATACATTGTATATGTATATTGTTTGGGAGGAGATAGGGGATGTACTCCACGGTTTGGGAGGAGATAGGGGATGGACTCCTAAACCGGATATTGTTTAGGAGGAGAAAGGGGATGGACTCCATTAGTACAACAAATATGTGTACTTATTGATTTATGGAAGTGTTTCTGTATGAGCCTTAGTCTCATTTGAATTGTTGGTATTGGAAGTAATGTTGATGTGAAATGTAGTCTCATTTTGTAGTTTGGCCAGGTTCTGAGCCATGTTTGTATAAATGAAAAGTTGAATAGTAACGGAAAGTAAAACATGTCATGGACATTATTGTCATGAAACTGAATTATGTTATAATTGATTTTAAGTGGTAACCATCTATCGAATGCTATTGCTTTAGTCAATTTCTATATTTGGTTTAGTATATTTCTGCTGGGCTGTGGCTCACCCTATACGGGAACACCATCTTCAGGTCCAGGTGACGTGTTGCCTCCAAGAGCTTAGCTTGGAAGGATTTGGATTTGAAGACTAGTTTTTAGTTATTTGTTATTTGATATTACATGTAAACTGAAGCCGAGGGCTAAATTTGTAGTTGGGTTAGTACTCACATTTTGTGTCCAAGTGTTGGCTTGGAAAGATGTAAGCCCGTAGGGCATTTACTTTCGATGTTATATGTAATCTCTTTCAATAAGAATACTCTGATGAATGGAATAATGTTTTGTTTTCTTTTACTAATGCATGTCAATATTGTATATAGTATGGGTTTATTTTGAGGGCGTGACAGTCTATGGTCTTAATTGTAGGTGCATATATCCCGTGGGATGAAAATATTTACCATTTTCTTTTTAGCAGTTTCAGTCTGAATAATTTTCCCTAGACTTTGGTGATTATATGCCTGCAATAATCTATTGTTGAAAGTCAACCAAGTTTATTAAGCTTTTTGCATATTCAGGTCAAGCGATGTTTGTTGGATAGCCAATTATGCCTGGTCGAACAGAGGTATGACTTTTCTTAACACCAATTAAATACCCCCTGAAATAGAAACTATTTCGATTCATTTTTTGCAAGATTTTAGATGAGTAATTTCCTCATGGAGTCTGAGTTGAATTAATTTTTTCTAATCATTTACAAAATGGTGTTTAGGAGTCCCAGAAAATAAAGTAATTTCTTCTTGATTACTTTTAAATTATCATTTTTGCAACAGCTTGATTTTGGTTACGACATACAAAAAAAGAAAGAAAATTATACGGTCTTAATTGTAAGTGCATGTATCCCGTGGGACGAAAATATTTACCATTTTGTTTTTAGCAGTTTCAATCTGAATAATTTTCCGTAGACTTTTGTGATTATATGCTTGCAATAATCTATTGTTGAAAGTCAACCAAATTTATTAAGCTTTTTGCATATTCAGGTCAAACGATGTTTGCTGGAAAGCCAATTATGCCTGGTCGAACAGAGGTATGACTTTTCTTGACAGCAATTAAATACCCCTGAAATAGAAACCATTTCGATTCATTTTTTGCAAGATTTTAAATTAGTAATTTCGTCATGGAGTCTGAGTTGAATTATTTTTTTCTAATCATTTAAAAAATGGCATTCAGGAGTCCCAAGAAATAAAATAGATTCTTCTTGATTGCTTTTAAATTATCATATTTTGCAACAGCTTGATTTTGGTAAAGACATACAAAAAAAGAAAGAAAATTATGTGGTCTTAATTGTAAGTGCATATATCCCATAGGATGAAAATATTTACCTTTTTGTTTTTAACAGTTTCAGTCTGAATAATTTTCCCTAGACATTGGTGATTATATGCCTGCAATAATCTATTGCTGAAAGTCAACCAACTTTATTAACCTTTTTGCATATTCAAGTCGAACGATGTTTGTTGGAAAGCCAATTATGCCTGGTCGAACAGAGGTATGACTTTTCTTGACACCAATTAAATACCCCCAGAAATATAAACCATTTCGATTCATTTTTTTCAAGATTTTAAATGAGTTATTTCCTCATGGAGTCTGAGTTGAATTACTTTTTTCTAATGATTTACAAAATGGCATTTAGGAGTCCCAAGAAATAAAGTAGTTTCTTCTTGATTGCTTTTAAATTATCATTTTTTGCAACAGCTTGATTTTGGTTACGACATACAAAAAAGAAAGAAAATTATACGGTCTTAATTGTAAGTGCATGTATCCCATGGGACGAAAATATTTACCATTTTGTTTTTAGCAGTTTCAGTCTGAATAATTTTCCCTAGACTTTGGTGATTATATGCCTGCAATAATCTATTGTTGAAAGTCAACCAAGTTTATTAAGCTTTTTGCATATTTAGGTCGAGCGATATTTGTTGGAAAGCCAATTATGCCTGGTCGAACAGAGATATGACTTTTCTTAACACCAATTAAATACCCCCTGAAATAGAAACCATTTCGATTCATTTTTTTGCAAGATTTTAAACGAGTAATTTCCTCATGGAGTCTGAGTTGAATTAATTTTTTCTAATCGTTTACAAAATGGCATTTAGGAGTCCTAAGAAATAAAGTAGTTTCTTCTTAATTGCTTTTAAATTATCATTTTTTGCAACAACTTTGTTAGGTTTTATTGTTGGCAATCCCCGTTGACAAGGATTTCTTTAAGAAATTGATTTTCTTCTGAAATTAGGATTACTTTTGGTTTTCTATAAGTAATTGGATTTCTTCCAAAACTAGGATTACTTTGATTTTCTATAAATAGTTGGTTTTCTCCCAAAACTATTTAATTCCCCCAGATCTTTTTTTTGGTTCTTAAGGTCTATATCTGGGGATATTTTGTTCGTTTTCTTTGATGTTTTATTGAGTATTCAACTCATGGTTTAAAGAGAGTACATCAAAGGTTTTGTTTGTTATATACAAGAGAGAGAGAGAGTTGTTCTTCGGTGGATTCTGAAGAATTCGAGCCTGAAGCTTCGGTGGATTCTCGAGTGGCTCATCGTAAAGACAATTCCGAGGTGAAGATGGGGTTGGAAAAGGCACATAGAGGTTGGTTCAATTAGGCGTGGATTCGCTAGGCAATTGAGAGTACACCTGTGTAATTCCTTTAAATCTTCTTAGTGGATTGTTTTGTGGCTGTTGCCCGTGGTTTTTTACTCACAGTTCGAGGTGTCCAATTGTGGTTTTTTCACGTAAAATCGTTGTGTCGATTTGTCTTTGATTGTTTGATTGTGATTGTTATATTCTGCTTAAAATTGGTACATAATCACAAACCAACATCTAGGGTTTCTAGATTTTTCAAACTTGATTTTGGTTACGACATACAAAAAAAGAAAGAAAATTATACGGTCTTAATTGTAAGTGCATGTATCCTGTGGGACGAAAATATTTACCATTTTGTTTTTAGTAGTTTCAGTCTGAATAATTTTCCGTAGACATTGGTGATTATATGCCTGCAATAATCTATTGTTTAAAGTCAACCAAGTTTATTAAGCGTTTTACATATTCAAGTCGAACGATGTTTGTTGGAAAGCCAATTATGCCTAGTCGAACAGAGGTATGACTTTTCTTGACACCAACTAAATACCCCCTGAAATAGAAACCATTTCGATTCATTTTTTCCAAGATTTTAAATGAGTAATTTCCTCATGGAGTCTGAGTTGAATTAATTTTTTCTAATCATTTAAAAAATGGCATTCAGGAGTCCCAAGAAATAAAGTAGTTTCTTCTTGATTGCTTTTAAATTATCATTTTTTGCAACAGCTTGATTTTTGTTACGACATACAAAAAAAGAAAGAAAATTATACGGTCTTAATTGTAAGTGCATGTATCCCATGGGACGAAAATATTTACCATTTTGTTTTTAGCAGTTTCAGTCTGAATAATTTTCCCTAGACTTTGGTGATTATATGCCTGCAATAATCTATTGTTGAAAGTCAACCAAGTTTATTAAGCTTTTTGCATATTTAGGTCGAGCGATATTTGTTGGAAAGCCAATTATGCCTGGTCGAACAGAGATATGACTTTTCTTAACACCAATTAAATACCCCCTGAAATAGAAACCATTTCGATTCATTTTTTTGCAAGATTTTAAACGAGTAATTTCCTCATGGAGTCTGAGTTGAATTAATTTTTTCTAATCGTTTACAAAATGGCATTTAGGAGTCCTAAGAAATAAAGTAGTTTCTTCTTAATTGCTTTTAAATTATCATTTTTTGCAACAACTTTGTTAGGTTTTATTGTTGGCAATCCCCGTTGACAAGGATTTCTTTAAGAAATTGATTTTCTTCTGAAATTAGGATTACTTTTGGTTTTCTATAAGTAATTGGATTTCTTCCAAAACTAGGATTACTTTGATTTTCTATAAATAGTTGGTTTTCTCCCAAAACTATTTAATTCCCCCAGATCTTTTTTTTGGTTCTTAAGGTCTATATCTGGGGATATTTTGTTCGTTTTCTTTGATGTTTTATTGAGTATTCAACTCATGGTTTAAAGAGAGTACATCAAAGGTTTTGTTTGTTATATACAAGAGAGAGAGAGTTGTTCTTCGGTGGATTCTGAAGAATTCGAGCCTGAAGCTTCGGTGGATTCTCGAGTGGCTCATCGTAAAGACAATTCCGAGGTGAAGATGGGGTTGGAAAAGGCACATAGAGGTTGGTTCAATTAGGCGTGGATTCGCTAGGTAATTGAGAGTATACCTGTGTAATTCCTTTAAATCTTCTTAGTGGATTGTTTTGTGGCTGTTGCCCGTGGTTTTTTACTCACAGTTCGAGGTGTCCAATTGTGGTTTTTTCACGTAAAATCGTTGTGTTGATTTGCCTTTGATTGTTTGATTGTGATTGTTATATTCTGCTTAAAATTGGTACATAATCACAAATCAACATCTAGGGTTTCTAGATTTTTCAAACTTGATTTTGGTTACGACATACAAAAAAAGAAAGAAAATTATACGGTCTTAATTGTAAGTGCATGTATCCCGTGGGACGAAAATATTTACCATTTTGTTTTTAGTAGTTTCAGTCTGAATAATTTTCCGTAGACATTGGTGATTATATGCCTGCAATAATCTATTGTTTAAAGTCAACCAAGTTTATTAAGCGTTTTGCATATTCAAGTCGAACGATGTTTGTTGGAAAGCCAATTATGCCTGGTCGAACAGAGGTATGACTTTTCTTGACACCAACTAAATACCCCCTGAAATAGAAACCATTTCGATTCATTTTTTCCAAGATTTTAAATGAGTAATTTCCTCATGGAGTCTGAGTTGAATTAATTTTTTCTAATCATTTAAAAAATGGCATTTAGGAGTCCCAAGAAATAAAGTAGTTTCTTCTTGATTGCTTTTAAATTATCATTTTTCGCAACAGCTTGATTTTTGTTACGACATACAAAAAAAGGAAGAAAATTATATGGTCTTAATTGTAAGTGCATATATCCCGTGGGACGAAAATATTTACCATTTTGTTTTTAACAGTTTCAGTCTGAATAATTTTCCCCCAGACATTGGTGGTTATATGCTTGCAATAATCTGTTGTTGAAAGTCAACCAAGTTTATTAAGCTTTTTGCATATTCAAGTCGAACGATGTGTGTTGGAAAGCCAATTATGCCTGGTCGAACAGAGGTATGACTTTTCTTGACACCAATTAATACCCCCAGAAATAGAAACCATTTCGATTCATTTTTTGCAAGATTTTAAATGAGTAATTTCGTCATGGAGTCTGAGTTGAATTAATTCTTTCTAATCATTTACAAAATGGCATTTAGGAGTCCCAAGAAATAAAGTAGTTTCTGCCTTGATTGCTTTTAAATTATCATTTTTTGCAACAGCTTGATTTGGTTACGACATATAAAAAAAGAAAGAAAATTATATTGTCTTAATTGTAAGTGCATGTATCCCGTGGGACGAAAATATTTACATTTTGTTTTTAGCAGTTTCAGTCTAAATAATTTTCCCTAGACTTTGGTGATTATATGCCTGCAATAATCTGTTGTTGAAAGTCAACCAAGTTTATTAAGCTTTTTGCATATTCAGTGTAACGCCCTCAAAATAATACATAAAACCCATCACTTTAGACATGCATTGATATAGAGAAATCAACTATTTCTATTTATCAGAGTAGTTCTTACAACAGTGGTTACATGTAACAACAAAAGCAAATGCCCTACGGGCTTACAGCTTTCCAAGTTAACACTTGGTTATACAAAAGAGAGTAGTAACTCTATACAAAAGAAGCCCTTGGCTTGATATACATGTAATACAAACAAAATAAACAAAAGAGTCTTCAACTCTCATCGTTATCCAAGCTATGTCCTTGGAGGTGGCATGCTACATGTCCCTGAAAATAATGTCCCATATAGGGTGAGCCAACGCCCAGTAGAGATATGCTAAACACAGTATGAGAAATAACTAAGACATTAGCAATTGATAAATGTTTAATTCTCATAAATCAATTCATAATCCATTTCCATTACATGACCACGATGTCCATGTTTCCTTTCATTTTCCATTTCTTTTTCAACTTTGAGTTTGAAAACAAGGCTCAACACCTAGCCAAATAACTTAATGAGATTTAGACTCATCTTTAAAACACTTTCGAAATTCAAGACGGATACACACTGTAATGCTGTATCGATAACACATAAACCATTTCCACATTCTACGAAGGATACACATTTCGATGTTGTATCAACATAACATAGAATCACATCTATGCTTCACAATTGATAACGATATACATTTTAGTGCTATATCAAATCAATTCAAACACTTCCATAATCAACACTTGATACACATTGTAGTGTTGTATCAATGTCACACAAAAATCCGGTTTAGAGGTCCATCCCCTATCTTCCCCTAAACCGTGGAGTACATCCCCTATCTCCTCCCACACAACACATGTATATAAACATAGATCATATACAATCAATTAATACATAAGGTTAATGTATTATTCCAGTCACTATATTCGATAGCATACTCAATCGATTAGTTTTAGTTTGCCTAATCATCATGCATTGTCTACAACAATCAAAACTACCCTCTACCGGTATCCCAAGCAATTATTTCTAAACAGATAATAAATGCTCCAACAGATAAATTATCAATGTTTTCAAAAGTGCGTGATTAACAAATCCAACTCTACCATTCCACAATATAATGAGTCAATTTCATTATTTCCAACTCAATTCCATAAATCCACAACTTTCCCAAATTAATTATACCAATTAATTTATACAACAAATTAGGGTTTTCAACCCCATTTCCCAATATCAACCCAATGGTTCAAATATCAACAACCAACAACAATATCATCATTTTGAAACCCAAAATACACAGTTTAGAATCAAAATAACAAAACCCTCTTTTAACATTTTGAAACCCTAAGTCCCAAAATTTACCCAACTACAACACTTTATCAAAACAACCAAAAATCCATGTCAAAGGCCATAAAGTGAGTAGGAATCCCTACCTCAAAAGTTGACACCCAACGAAGAAGATGAAGAAAACGAAAATGCTCCAAATCCCGAGATTCTTGGATCAAAAGATAGCCCTCGCCGATCAACAACTTTTTTGTAAAGGCCAAAGGTGAGGAAACAACTCCTACTAGATCAATACCTAGAGAGAAGGCAAGGTTCTAGAGAGAGAGGCTCAACAATGGAGTTTTGGAAAAGTAAGAGAGAGAAAAGGATGTGAAAAAGTGATCCAAAAAGTCGGATCTCGGTTTTATATAAGAGTCGCCCCGCTCAAGCGTGGAAACCCCCGCTCGAGCGTCACTCACAGACTCCCGCTCGAGCGTCAAGAATCCTGCTCGAGTGGCGGATACACACTCCCAGAACTTTTTGCTGAACCAAGTCCCCGCTCGAGCGTAAAACTCCCCGCTCGAGCGTCACACACAAACTCACGCTAGAGCGTCAAAACGCCCACTCGAGCGTCCAACACTGCAGAGGAAATACTGGAAGTTGGAAAATCACGCTCGAGCGTCAAAACTCCCGCTCGAGTGGAGAAGCAACAACGAAGGGCGCGCTCGAGCGTCAAAAGCTCCGCTCGAGCGTGAAGGCAAAAATCTGGGCAACTACTCTTGGTTTCTAAGTTCAACCAACATGTAACAAACCTGCCCAACACATCCCATAACTCAAATACAAAGTACGAAAGGATGCAAACAAGATATAAGCAACTACTAACATCTACGGAAACAAGTCCGGATCACTGTACATAAGAGGAAAAACCCAGGATCGCTATAACCTCCCCTTCTTAAAGAATTTCGTCCCCGAAATTAAATACAAGTTTTCCAAAAACAGGTTTTTCTCCACTTCTAGCAATATTACAAGATAATATTAAACATTCCGACCCATTACCGGTCAATCTCATCTCTTGTCAAGAGGCAATTCACATCATATCTAACAACCTGCATTATCAACATGCATTCCTTTGAAATTTATCAATTTCAATTCATTTTCCACAATTTCATATCATAACTTATGTTCATGATACATTTCCAATTCTACAATACTCAACATATGCAATGTTATATCAAACTTCCATTTTGAGGCAAGTTTCAAAATACTTCCATTAAACCAAAACATAAGCCATGTTTTACAACCCAAGATATATTCTATACTCTTAAGGTTCAACAATACAACAAAATATACAATATATGTTCAAACATCCACAAATAGATCAGGATATTTCTCTCGGACCTCCAACTCACGTTCCCAAGTGGCTTCCTCCACTCCGTGATGTTTCCACAAGACTTTTACCAAGGGAATGGTCTTGCCTCGCAAGACTTGATCCCGCCTATCCAAGACCCGAACCGGTCTCTCCTCATACGTGGCATCCTCGTCAACCTCTAGGTCGGTCCAATCCAATACATGTGATGGATCTGGATCATACTTCCGAAGCATACTCACATGAAACACGTCATGCACCTCGGACAACTGCGGTGGCAAAGCCAAACGATAAGCAACTTCCCCAATCCTCTCAAGGATCTCAAAGGGACCAATAAACCGAGGGGATAACTTCCCACTCTTCCCGAACCTCATCAAACCTCGCCTAGGCGATATTTTCAAGAAAACATGATCACCCACCTCAAATGCCAAAGGCCTCCTTCTACGGTCGGCATAACTCTTTTGGCGACTCTGGGCTGTAACAAGTCTCCTACGAATAAGCTCAACTTTCTCCGTCGTCTGCCTGACCAACTCCGGACCCAACAAAGGTGCATCACCCACCTCGGCCCAACAAACTGGAGACCTACACGGTCGGCCATACAAGGCCTCAAACGGTGCCATACCGATACTAGACTGAAAGCTGTTGTTATAGGCAAACTCCACCAAGGGTAAGTGCCTCTCCCACGTCCCACTAAAATCAAGGACACAACCTCGAAATATATCCTCAAGGATCTGAATAGTACGCTCGGACTGCCCGTCCGTCTGAGGATGATAGGCCGTGCTAAAGGTCAATTTAGTACCCAAGGCACTCTGCAAACTCTGCCATAACCTGGCAGTAAAACGAGGATCTCTATCTGAGACAATCGTCACTGGGACCCCGTGCAACCTCACTATGTCCCGAATATACAAATCGGCAAGGTGATCTACTGAATCTCTCACGCGCATAGGGATAAAGTGCGCCGACTTAGTCAACCGGTCTACAACCACCCAAATAGCATCACTACCCCGATGAGTCCTCGGAAGACCTACAACGAAGTCCATAGTGACATGCTCCCACTTCCACTCGGCAATAGGCAAGGGTTGCAACAAACCTGCTGGTCTCTGATGCTCGGCCTTCACTTGCTGACAAGTAAGGCACTTCGATACGAAAACCGCCACATCTCTCTTCATGCCCCTCCACCAAAACTGGCGCCCCAAATCACGATACATCTTGGTGCCTCCCGGATGCACCGCAAGGCGCGAATGGTGAAACTCTCGGAGTACCTCCTCTCAGCAAGACTCCGGCACAAACAATCGGTCTCGGTATCTCACACTCAGGTCGGGATACACCGTCAAACCTTTCTCAACCTTCCCACTGGAGATCTTCTCTCGGAGGGATTCTACCTCAAGGTCATCTCTCTGTGCCTCTAACACTCGAGTCACAAGTGTAGGCTGCGCAACAACAGAAAACAAGGCCGCAGCCTCAACAGATTCGCCCAAAAGCAAATCGAACTCGCCAAGTGCCCCCAACATCTCCCATTCCCTGATGGCTATACAAGCTACATCACTAATGGATTTTCTACTAAGTGCATTGGCCACAACATTGGTCTTTCCCAGGTGATAGTGCAACTCAAAATCACAGTCCTCAATGAACTCCATTCACCTTCTCTGCCACAAGTTCAAGTCCTTCTGTGTGAACAGATACTTTAAACTCTTATGGTCCGAGAACACCTCGAACTTCTCACCATAAAGGTAATGCCTCCAGATTTTCAAGGCAAAGATCACTGCTGCTAGCTCTAGGTCATGTGTAGGGTAATTCTTCTCATGAATTTTCAACTGACGTGAGCCATAGGCAACCACTTTCCTCTCTTGCATCAACACACAACCCAAACCCTCTCGTGAGGCATCACAATAGACTGCATAACCCAGCCCTCTCTCCGGAATAATCAAAACCGGAGCGGTGGTCAATCTAACTTTCAGCTCTTGGAACGACTTTTCACAAGTCTCACTCCATACGAATTTGACTCCCTTCCAAGTCAGTCTAGTCAACGGTAAAGCTAACCTAGAGAAATCCTTCACAAACCAGCGGTAATACCCAGCTAATCCCAGAAAACTACGGATCTAAAATACACTCTTAGGCTCTGCCCAATCTTGCACTGCCTCTATCTTGGATGTATCAACAGACACCCCTTCCCCGGATACTACATGGCCTAAGAACATGACTTCTCCTAGCCAGAACTCACACTTCCCAAACTTGGCATGCAGTCTATGGGTTCTAAGCAACTCAAGCACCACTCTCAAGTGTTCCTCATGTTCCTCCTCCGACGGCGAATAGATAAGAATGTCGTCCACGAAGACGACTACAAAACGATCTAAGAATTCCCGGAAGATCCGGTTCATCAAATCCATAAAAACTGCCGGTGCATTGGTGAGCCCAAATGGCATCACCAGAAATTCATAATGGCCATACCGCGTACGGAATGCCGTCTTCGAAATATCCTCCTCCCGGACCCTTAACTGGTGGTAACCCGATCTCAAGTCTATCTTAGAGAAACAACGGGAACCCTTCAACTGGTCGAACAGATCATCTATACGGGGCATAGGGTACTTATTCTTGACCGTAGCCCGATTCAACTTCCGGTAGTCGATACAAAGTCTCAAGGCACCATCTTTCTTTTTAGCAAAGAGGACCGGTGCTCCCCACGGTGAAACACTAGGGTGAACAAAGCCCTTATCCAACAACTCCTGGAGCTGAACCTTCAACTCACTCAACTCGGCTGGGGAAAAACGGTAAGGTGCCATAGAAATCGGAGCCGTGCCGGGCACTAAATCAATAGAGAATTCTATCTCATGGTGAGGTGGCAAACCAACGAGATCCTCGGGAAAAACATCTGAATACTCACAAACCACTCTCGGTAAAACAATCTGGGTCTCATCACACTCACCACTCAAAAAGCTAGCAAGTAGACCACTAAGCTCACTCCGCCCTCGCGGATCATAAACCGGTGGCAACACACTACCAACATGATCCCCCAAGAAATGGAAACACTCCTCGCTCAAGGTACAAACTGTGACCCTCTGGCGGTAGCAATCAATAACAGCCCGGTATGACGACAGCCAGTCCATACCCAATATAACATCAAAACCCTTCATGGGCATAACTACAAAAGGGAACGGAAGCCGATGATCGGCGACCTCTATATCACAACCTCTACATCCATGCTTCAAAATCAATTCATCCCCAACAGGTGATACAACACATACAGGAGATGCTAATTGTGTCAACTCCAATTCCAACACAGATGCAAATGCAGCAGATACAAAAGAATGAGGCGCACCCGTATCAATCAATACACTAGCAACCGAGTTGCAAAACAGAAAGGTACCTCTCACAACTGATGGAACCGGTACCAAGTCCTGCATGGTAACAGCATACACGCGCCGAGTAGGCCCCTGATCCACCTGCTCACCCCTCAGAGCATACGACTGCTATACAGACTGGGACAATGAAGCCCCCTAGTTGGCCCTCGAGGCCTGCACTGACTGAGCTGGCTGAAGACTCTGCCTCTGCCCACACCAGATGTGCCACCCAACTGCGGGCAAAACCTCTTCAGGTGCCTCGCCTGACCACACTGATAACAAGACAGTGGCTGACCCCTGCCCTGACTCTGGCTCTGCGGTCTAGCTGAAGATGAAGCAGCTCTCTGACCTCCTCCCCTTTGTGGGCAAACCGAAGCCTTGTGGCCCAGCTGACCACACTTGTAACTTGTGAAGTCTCCTTGATTGCCTCTCCCCGAGCCTGCACTCGGCACTGGAAAGGTCGATCTAGCAGCACCGCCCTGAGACTGCTGAGGGTTGGCACCCCTCTATCTCCTACCATCACCCTGACCATCTTGGCTCCTCTTAGAGCCCCTCTGTCCCTCCTCCTCCTGCATCATGATCTCCATATGGGCTGCCGCATCAACCAAGCGCCCATAGTCTCGGATCATAGAACCACCAACTCTCATCTTGAGGCCGCGCCTCAACCTCTTCTCGAACTCGATACAGCGGCGTTCCTCGGACGCCACAAGTTCAGGTGCGAACTTGGACAAGCTAGTAAAAGCAGCCTCATACTCGGCTACTGAAGAACTCAACTGCAAAAGCTGACAAAACTGATCTCTCAGCTTCTCTCTGACTGCTAGAGATAAGAACTTCTCCTGGAAAGCACCCACAAAAGCCACCCAAGTGCCATCCAAACGACTCTTCACGAACTTCCACCACTGACCCGCATCTCCCTTCAGCTGGAAAGATGCCAAGGTCACTTTCAATGCTCCGTCCTCGATGCCAAGCATCTCGAACGTCTTACTCATCTGCTCTAACCACTCATCCGCCTTTAGTGGCTCCTTCGGATCCCCAACAAACTCATCCGAATTAGACCGGAAGAACTCCCTCTTTAAGAAGGAAGGCCCTGCCTCAGCAACCTGGGCCTGCACTGGAGCTTGAACTGGATTCTCAGCTCTGAGAATACCCATAGACTCCCTCAAAGCATCGGCTATCCCTCTGGCTAAAGCGCCCATAGCCTCCTGACCTGCTGGCTCGGCCACATTGGCCTGGCCAACCCCCTCCTGCTGTGCCGGAATATCATCCGGTAAAGGCATCTCCTGCCTCCTAGGCCTACCTCGCCTACCACCTCGTTCTCGTCCTGACATCCTAATAAAGGTAATAGAGAACGTTAGCACATTCACAAATGTGCCGAAGCTATAACACTCGCGTCCTAATGTATGGACAACTGTAATTCACTCCACGTAAGCACATAAATACATAAGCACTTACGAATTTCATTTACGGATAATGATAGTACTGAGGTGTTACAAGAGTTCCGATTAGAAACAGCATTGATCAAGTGTTTTTCCAACAAGACTCACAGAAACCCAAGGATCCAATCAACATCCTAGAAATTAAATCCCATACCCAAATAGTCACATAAACATGTTATCACATAAGCACATTACATTACACTTAAGTCTCTAACAAGCGAGACAAACCCATTGTGATACTAATCACTTTCCACGTACCCAAAGTATTCGAACCCGGTACGCTCTGATACCAAGTTGTAACGCCCTCAAAATAATACATAAAACCCATCACTTTAGACATGCATTGATATAAGAGAAATCAACTATTTCTATTCATCAGAGTAGTTCTTACAACAGTGTTACATGTTAACAACAAAAGCAAATGCCCTATAGGCTTACAGCTTTCCAAGTTGACACTTGGTTACACAAAAGAAGAGTACGAACTCTATACAAAAGAAGCCCTTGGCTTGATATACATGTAATACAAACAAAATAAACAAAAGAGTCTTCAACTCTCATCATTATCCAAGCTATGTCCTTGGAGGTGGCATGCTACCTGTCCCTGAAAATAATGTCCCATATAGGGTGAGCCAACGCCCAGTAGAGATATGCTAAACACAGTATGAGCAATAACTAAGACATTAGCAATTGATACATGTTTAATTCCCATAAATCAATTCATAATCCATTTCCATTACATGACCATGATGTCCATGTTTCCTTTCATTTTCCATTTCTTTTTCAACTTTGAGTTTGAAAACAAGGCTCAACACCTAGCCAAATAACTTAATGAGATTTAGACTCATCTTTAAAACACTTTCGAAATTCAAGACGGATACACACTGTAATGCTGTATCGATAACACATAAACCATTTCCACATTCTACGAAGGATACACATTTCTATACTGGATCAACATAACATAGAATCACATCTATGCTTCACAATTGATAACGATATACATTTTAGTACTATATCAAATCAATTCAAACACTTCCATAATCAACACTTGATACACATTGTAGTGCTGTATCAATGTCACACAAAAATCCGGTTTAGAGGTCCATCCCCTATCTTCCCCTAAACCGTGGAGTGCATCCCCTATCTCCTCCCATACAACACATGTCTATAAACATAGATCATATACAATCAATTAATACATAAGGTTAATGTATTATTCCAGTCGCTATATTCGATAGCATACTCAATCGATTAGTTTTAGTTTGCCTAATCATCATGCATTGTCTACAACAATCAAAACTACCCTCCACCGGTAGCCCAAACAATTATTTCTAAACAGATAATAAATGCTCCAACAGATAAATTATCAATGTTTTCAAAAGTGCGTGATTAACAAATCCAACTCTACCATTCCACAATATAATGAGTCAATTTCATTATTTCCAACTCAATTCCATAAATCCACAACTTTCCCAAATTAATTATACCAATTAATTTATACAACAAATTAGGGTTTTCAACCCCATTTCCCAATATCAACCCAATGGTTCAAATATCAACAACCAACAACAATATCATCATTTTGAAACCCAAAATACACATTTTAGAATCAAAATAACAAAACCCTCTTTTAACATTTTGAAACCCTAAGTCCCAAAATTTACCCAACTACAACACTTTATCAAAATAACCAAAAATCCATGTCAAAGGCCATAAGAGTGAGTAGGAATCCCTACCTCAAAAGTTGACACCCAACGAAGAAGATGAAGAAAACGAAAATGCTCCAAATCCCGAGATTCTTGGATCAAAAGATAACCCTCGACGATCAACAACTTTTTTGTAAAGGCCAAAGGTGAGGAAACAACTCCTACTAGATCAATACCTAGAGAGAAGGCAAGGTTCTAGAGAGAGAGAGGCTCAACAATGGAGTTTTGGAAAAGTAAGAGAGAGAAAAGGATGTGAAAAAGTGATCCAAAAAGTCGGATCTCAGTTTTATATAAGAGTCGCCCCGCTCGAGCGTGGAAACCCCCGCTCGAGCGTCACTCACAGACTCCCGCTCGAGCGTCAAGAATCCCACTCGAGCGGCGGATACACACTCCCAAAACTTTTTGCAGAACCAAGTCCCCGCTCGAGCGTAAAACTCCCCGCTCGAGCATCACACACAAACTCACGCTCGAGCGTCAAAACGCCTGCTCGAGCGTCCAACACTGCAGAGGAAATACTGGAAGATGGAAAATCACGCTCGAGCGTCAAAACTCCCACTCGAGCGGAGAAGCAACAACGAAGGGCGCGCTCGAGCGTCAAAAGCTCCGCTCGAGCGTGAAGGCAAAAATCTGGGCAACTACTCTTGGTTTCTAAGTTCAACCAACCTGTAACAAACCTGCCCAACACATCCTATAACTCAAATACAAAGTACGAAAGGATGCAAACAAGATATAAGCAACTACTAACATCTACGGAAACAAGTCCGGATCACTGTACATAAGAGGAAAAACCCGGGATCGCTATATTCAGATCGAGCGATGTTTGCTGGAAAGCCAATTATGCCTGGTCGAACAGAGATTTGACTTCTCTTAACACTAATTAAATACCCCCTAAAATAGAAACCATTTCGATTCATTTTTTACATGATTTTAAATGAGTAATTTCCTCATGGAGTCTGAGTTGAATTAATTTTTTCTAATCACTTAAAAAATGGCATTTAGGAGTCCCAAGAAATAAAGTAGTTTCGTCTTGATTGCTTTTAAATTATCATTTTTTGCAACAGCTAGATTTTGGTTACGACATACAAAAAAAGAAAGAAAATTATATGGTCTTAATTGTAAGTGCATATATCCCGTGGGATGAAAATATTTACCATTTTGTTTTTAGCAGTTTCAGTCTGAATAATTTTCCCTACACTTTGGTGATTATATGCCTGCAATAATCAATTGTTCAAAGTCAACCAAGTTTATTAAGCTTTTTGCATATTCAAGTCGAGCGATGTTTGTTGGATAGCCAATTATGCTTGTTCGAACAGAGTTATGACTTTTCTTAACACCAACTAAATACCCCCTGAAATAGAAACTATTTCGATTCATTTTTTGCAAGATTTTAGATTAGTAATTTCCTCATGGAGTCTGAGTTGAATTAATTTTTTCTAATCATTTACAAAATGGCATTTAGGAGTCCTAAGAAATAAAGTAGTTTCTTCTTGATTACTTTTAAATTATCATTTTTTCCAACAGCTTGATTTTGGTTACGACATACAAAAAAAGAAATAAAATTATACGGTCTTAATTGTAAGTGCATGTATCCCGTGGGACGAAAATATTTACCATTTTATTTTTAGCAGTTTCAGTCTGAATAATTTTCCCTAGACTTTTGTGATTATATGCCTGCAACAATCTATTGTTGAAAGCCAACCAAGTTTATTAAGCTTTTTGCATATTCAGGTCAAGCGTTGTTTGTTGGAAAGCCAATTATGCCTAGTCGAATAGAGGTATGACTTTTCTTGACACCAATTAAATACCCCCTGAAATAGGAACCATTTCGATTCATTTTTTGCAAGATTTTAAATGAGTAATTTCGTCATGGAGTCTGAGTTGAATTAATTTTTTCAAATCATTTAAAAAATGGCATTTAGGAGTCCCAAGAAATAAAATAGATTCTTCTTGATTGCTTTTAAAATATCATATTTTGCAACAGCTTGATTCTGGTAAAGACATACAAAAAAAGAAAGAAAATTATATGGTCTTAATTGTAAGTTCATATATCCCATGGGATGAAAATATTTACCTTTTTGTTTTTAGCAGTTTCAGTCTGAATAATTTTCCCTAGACTTTGGTGATTATATGCCTGCAATAATCTATTGTTGAAAGTCAACCAAGTTTATTAATCTTTTTGCATATTCAAGTCGAACGATGTTTGTTCGAAAGCCAATTATACCTGGTCGAATGGAGGTATGACTTTTCTTGACACCAATTAAATACCCCCAGAAATAGAAACCATTTCGATTCATTTTTTGCAAGATTTTAAATGAGTAATTTCCTCATGGAGTCTGAGTTGAATTAATTTTTTCTAATCATTTACAAAATGGCATTTAGGAGTCCCAAGAAATAAAGTAGTTTCTTCTTGATTGTTTTTAAATTATAATTTTTTGCAACAGCTTGATTTTGGTTACGACATACAAAAAAAGAAAGAAAATTATACGGTCTTAATTGTAAGTGCATGTATCCCGTGGGACGAAAATAGTTACCATTTTGTTTTTAGCAGTTTCAGTCTGAATAATTTTCCCTAGACTTTGCTAATTATATGCCTGCAATAATCTATTGTTGAAAGTCAACCAAGTTTATTAAGCTTTTTGCATATTCAGGTCGAGCGATGTTTGTTGGAAAGCCAATTATGCCTGGTCAAACAGAGATATGACTTTTCTTAGCACCAATTAAATACCCCCTGAAATAGAAACCATTTCGATTCATTTTTTACAAGATTTTAAATGAGTAATTTCCTCATGGAGTCTGAGTTGAATTAATTTTTTATAATCATTTACAAAATGGCATTTAGGAGTCCCAAGAAATAAAGTAGTTTATTCTTGATTGCTTTTAAATTATCATTTTTTGCAACAACTTGATTTTGGTTACGACATACAAAAAAAGTAAGAAAATTATACGGTCTTAATTGTAAGTGCATGTAATGACCCCAAAATGTGGAGAAGAAATCATTTGTATTTAACTATGAGCTGAGGTGTTTTAATTTAATTATATCCTTTGGAATTGAAGCATTATTTGTTGAGCCACGGCTTTAAAATTGAAATTACCGACCTTTATGGGTTCAGAAATCACAATTGAGGACTTGGATGTGTTAATGTAAATTTTTAGAACTATTTGGGAAACTTAATTGGAAATATAATTTGTCTAGCTCGTTAATGTGCGTTTGGGTGGTTAACTTAGTATTGCAAATTGAAGGCCTTAGAGACTTCAGAAATTGGAACAGGGGACATATTTATGATCATCATAATTTTTAGAGTTGTTTGAAAAGTTTGATTGAAATTTAATTTTATGCGATTTGTAAGGGCGTGTTTGGCCCTCCGTATTTGTGATAAAGTTTATGTAGTTAATTATATGGGTGTATATGAGTTATAAAAGGAGGACTTATCTTTTGGGAGCTCAAAATATCTAAAAAGAGAGGGGAAGACCCGTGAGAAAGAGAGCCGAGAGAGAGTGAGAGAGAGAGGGTTCACCATTGTTGAGAGTTTGAGGGTGGCTTGAAGAAATTGGAGAGAAGAAGGAGAGCAACCATGGAAGCTTGGAGAAATTAAAGAGAACCATGAGGAAATCAAAGAGTGAACTAAGGTAAGATCAATTATCTTGAATCCTTGTGTTTAAGACATTAATTTCATGAAATCATGATAATAAAGGAAGCTTTGAACCCATGAACCTTGATTTTCTAAGAATTCCTTGATTGAAGAATTAAAATCATTAAATTTGTTTATTTTGAGATTATGGTGTTTAAAGAAGAATAATAATGTGAAATTGGTGATACATTAAAGGGTTTTGGGCTTTGATTTACATGTAATTAAGGTTTGATTTTGAAAATGAGAAGTCCCAAACTTTCAGCCATTTTCGGACTGCAACTGTCCAGGGCCGCACGTGCGGCACTGTTCCCCCGCACGTACGGAGACAGCTCTGCCCAGCCAACTTTGAATAAGCATATCTTTTTCATCCAGACTTCGTTTTGAGTAATTCTTGAGCCTAAAATTAAGCCCCGGAAGTCTAGTTTCCAATGGCGCTGGTCTCACTCCCAAATTCTAAATACAGAAATAGTTACGCTCAAATTAGTGATGACCGTTCACGTTATGTCAATTAGTTTTGTACCGTTTCTTCACCTAAACCATTTCCCATCGATTTCTCCTGTTTTCTAAGACATGGATTAGAACTTATTAAAGAATAATGAGCTTGGTACCACCATGACTAATTGATTGAACGATCAAAGAAAATAAGTAAAGGATCAAGTACAACCTCATATTATGTGTTGTGCACTGTAATTGTAGATCGAGACGAGGACATTGTACCATTACCACCGGGAACAGATCACTGTGAGTAGTAGTACTGTAATCGTACGTTTACTTACCGTTAATAATTCTTATTGTTAACGCACTGTTCTTTGTAAGCATTTATGTTGTTTAGGGATCGGTGAGAACATTGAAAGATTATGTGTACTTCGGTATGACTCTAAAACTACTCTACATTCTGGTTATGGTTAATGGTTATCCTTAATGTGTAATAACCTGTAAATTACCTATAACTCCGCACAAGAATTATTAATATTATGCAACTAGTTGGCAAGACGGGATTATGAATATAAACCCCGCTTAATGGGAACATGATATTTTGAACGTCCTATCCTGGGCTCCTACCACCTTATTTAGTTCGATACATGTTTTATGACATAGACATCTGCCTAGAATGGATTAACAAAATGAAAATCGAACAAAACCATGGGTTTCCTTATATGTCAAAGAATTGAATATCAATAACATTGTTATATGACTCACGTTATGGTGTGAATTGTTCTATCCCCATGAATAGTACTGTAACGACACATGTGTTTCTGTAAATAATTATTATTAATGCTTTGTTATACGTAAGATGACTATGGCTACATGTAATGAATCATAAAGGGAAATTTATGTGCACCATTGTGAACGGTATTTGTATGAACTTGGCATTATTCTGTTCTATTTATTCACTTCGTTTATGCTATGACATAATATGAATTGTTCAGTCTTCGTTTATCCGTACGAGCCACCTCTTCAGTCCATACATACAAGAACTGGGCTTAAAGCCAATTTGGTCCCTTTATGGGTCACCTGGTTATGTAAAGTTATGAAAGATACAATTTGTGAAATTATGAAAGATATAATTTGTGAAGATATGAAAGGTGTAACTTGTGAATTTGTGAACTTATGAGGCCGAGGGCCACTTTGTGAATTTGTGAACCTATGAGGCCGAGGGTCACTTTGTGAATTTGTGAACCTATGAGGCCGAGGGCCACTTTGTGAATTTGTGAACTTATGAGGCCGAGGTCCACTTTGTGAATTTGTGAACCTATGAGGCCGCGGGCCACTTTGTGAATTTGTGAACTTATGAGGCCGAGGGCCAACTTGTGAAGTATGAATCTGTAACTTGTGAAACTATGAATCTCAAAGGCCGAGGGCCAATTTGTGAAGTTATGCATCAAGGTTAAGCCAAGGGCTAATTTGTGAACGTGTGAACCCATCAGGCTAAGGGCCAATCTGTGAAGTTATGAACCGACAAGACTGTTTTGAAATGTGTACAGAATCTGACTAACCACAGGATTTTTGCATTTACTTATGTAATTAGATGAATGTGTACATTGTAAGTAAGTTAAGTTAATCTTTAAATTGTTTATGTACTACTGTTCACTGAGCTTGACTCACTTTGTGTTATGTCTGTTTCTGTAGGCACTCCACCTGGAGGTCAGTTTTAACCCATGGCATCCGTGCCTCTTTTGTCAACCTCAGAGCGTCCAGGCACTTGAGTGAAGGCAGCTCTTTTTGCTAAGCTTTTGATTTTACACTCTAATTGTCTGCTTAAGGCTGATGTATATATAATTCCTTTGCTTGTCCATGTTGTTTTATGCCCAATTCTAAGGGCTAGGTCTGTATATATATATGTACATAGCTAATTCTCTGATGCACGTCACTGTATGTTTATTTACCTTATGTTCTGTCTGGGATCCTGGCATGATAGTGGTCGCTCAATGGATGCAGTTCTTTTATTTATGTTAATTTATATTGGTAAATGCTTCCGTTCAGGCCCCATATGATATGTATACCAGGTTATGCGTCCGTTTCTGTGTAGGTCATACCCAAACTTTTAGGGGCAAGTTTGGGGCGTGACAAGTGGTATCAAAGCACGAGTTGCTATCTCACACACGAGTCCATTGGGCCTTAGGATGTCTAGAAAAGACTTAGGCATCATACATGACATTTTGAATGAAAATGGAAAAATTGATGGCAACGTTAAATGTACTCTGTTAACGCTAACGATTATAACCCATGTCCATTATATATTCTTTGTGTCTATTGTGAATGATTGTTATGCAGAACATGATAAAACATGTAGATGGGATTAAATCAACAGAATTACACTGCAGAAGCGTAGTAAGGGTTCGAGCTGATCGGTAAGACAATCTATTTGTCAATGAGTAAATAAGATGTAAGTTATCGGTTGTTATTTGTGGATTGGAAGTTACTTACCATCTGTTTAGATTAGGTGATTAAACTCGAAGTATGGAATATTTCTAAGACTAAAGAAAATGATATAGTCTTCTTTGCCACAATAATGTTTAGATCTGTGATTTTGAGCAATTACTACACATGAGTATTTTGATAAGATGTGTTTGTGTGCTAACTAAAATTGTGCTGAGTACGATTGGCTGTAAGAAGAAGTTAGGCATATGATGACCCCTGTTAGAACTGTGTAATTTGTTTATGGAAACTTGCGATCTGAAATCTGTAATATGAAATTTGAAGTTGAAATCTGAAAGCTAACTCTGTTATCCGTAATCTTTTTGTTATGAGTAAATTGTAATCCGTAATCAGGATTTCTTATAAAGAATGGTTGAACGACATGAAGAACCTTACCCACATTACGTGTCTGTTTACATGAGACTTGTAAAAAGATAGACAGTTATGGACTACTTCGAGATCAAACTAAATGATTGATAAACTGATAAGTTACTGTAAGAATTAAAAATTCTGTTTCTGTATACTAATGACTTAAGATTGAGAAATCATTTCTGTGATATACTTCTGCGTAGATTTGCAAATGTTAGATATTGCAATTGTTAAATTAATCTTATCCTGTAGTTGAAGGGTATAATGTAAACTGTTCTGCATGACACTGTGAACTTTAGAAAAAAAAAAAAAAAAAAAAGAAGAAGAAGAGTGGGCATGGGCATATTCTATATTGATGGTGAGTTAACGATATGTACTGGACATTTACCTCCTCCGGTGTGCTTATATAGATTTGGATAATATGTGCAACATGATTCCGAATTGATTTATTATTTTATTAAACTGATCTGGCTGAGTGTTCTAACTCTGATATTAAGTGGTGAAATTATTTCGTCGCTAAATTGTTGAATTTCAAGGCAATATGGAATCTGGATGGATGTGAATATTGTAAACTTAAGGAAATCTATGACCCTATGAATGAATCTAGTGGGACCTACGTATGTGGAGTAACTAGATACTCTATTATGTTAATTGACTAAGTCAGACGACTGGTCTATACTTTTTATATGGCTATTGCTGACCACTGTGATTATAAGTTGTGAATATGAACCCATGTGGTTGACCTCGTGTCTTACCGTAGGGAAGGAAAGAATCATCTGAATAGTGGACTACTGAAATTATTAAGAAGTGGTCAAATTAATTGATGTTGTAACAAGAAAAAAAAAATACTTATTAAGGGAAGATGTTATACCTTACGGTTATGACTGATTAATCAAGCATGATTTTGAATTTGATTTTTGGTTTTGTTTTGACTGGCTCCCTTTGCTCAAAATAATGGTTGTTATAGTTGTATTTATTGTTCAGATTTGAATTTATGACGGTATGGACCAAGTGTCTACAATGGTATGTTTGCGTGAATTTACAACACTATAGGTTATTTGCTTCGATATAGCCATAACTATTTGATTTCTCCTTGTGTTACTGTATTTAGAAGTAATACTGTGAAGAATTAACGATATTGATTGGGATTCTTCTTCCCATCGTTCTGATCTTGTTACGAATTAGTATATATGGTTTTGAATCCATATAACGAAATGATTTTGTTATGTTTTCAGAAATGGAGAATACGAAGAACAATTGTGAAGCTAGAGACTACATGCCTACGCGACTTATTCATGTCTGTTGAAATGATGTATAGCTTGGGTTACCAGCTTATCACTAAGTGACTTCTATTATAGGAATTACCAAGTGCTGAGATTTGTATATGAACTATTAATGCCTGTTGACCATAAAGGTTTGATCCGTATTTGATTTTACTAATAATTTACCCTGAACATGTAATTCCTTGATATGGGATTTGAGCTGTTCTTTGGAGTCTGTTAGAAATTTGATTGGAACTGATAATTTATAACAGATAAGACAGAAGTCACGAAGTCGTTGATTTAGAACATATGTGTTATTCTGGATTTAATTGTTGTAAGAAGCATATGCCTTTGAAACGTGAGTATGTAGTAAATGTCTCCTTAACATTTGAGAAATTATGATAATTGGGGTTGTTTGTGAACTTAAAGAGTTTTGAATTATGTTTGATAGCTTATGAGTCACATGTAATCGAATACTTGAAGTGAATCCGTTTTTGAATACCCTTAAGTTGTTATAGTATTTGGAAGGTATAACTTTCAGAGCAATAAATTGAAATGTACAAGGGTTGTGAATAATGAGACGATGCTTTGATGTTATTAAGTACTCTTATCAATTGGGTTACCAATTAGTCAGTAAAGACGAATTACTTGTGATTTTGGGAGCAACCTCCATTGGAATTGACTGTCTAAGATTGGAAATGGCTATATAGCGATCCCGGGTTTACCCCTTGTGGTACTGTGATCCGGACATGTGTCCGTGGATGTTAGTAGTTGAGTATTGTCTTGTTTACACCCTTTCCTACTTTGTATTTGAGTTATAGGATGTATTGGGCAGGTTTGTTACAGGTTGGTTGTGTTTGGAAACCAAGTGTTGCTGCCCAGAATTTTGGGTCTTCGCTCGAGCGAGCTGTTCTTCGCTCGAGCGAGCTTTTCTTCGCTCGAGCGAGCTTCGGTTTTTGGTTGGTCGCTCGAGCGAGGGTTTGGTCGCTCGAGCGAGAGTTGGTTTTTGTGTCTGGTGGCTCGAGCCAGAGTGGCTTCGCTCGAGCGAGCGATTGCGTCTGGCTCAGACCTGAAAGTTGCATTTCTTGGCTCGAGCGAGCTTTTCTTCGCTCGAGCGATCTGGTTCGTTCTTCGCTCGAGCGAGCGGTTCTTCGCTCGAGCGAGCGTCGTGTTGCAAATCGGAAGATTTGAACTGTTGGCTCGAGCGAGCGTGTCTTCGCTCGAGCGAGGCCAGTTTCTTGTGTCTGGTCGCTCGAGCGACCAAGGCTTCGCTCGAGCGAGCCTGTTCATATCAGCTAGCAGCAGCCGACTCAAACATCGCTTTTTCATAACCTTTCATCAAAAATTTGAGACACTCTCTCTCTAAACTTACTCTCTCTCTAAGGTTTGATCTACCTAGGGTGATTTCCTACCCTAAGTCCTTTGTTAAAAAGCTAGAGGGTGTCTTGGGCTTCGATTTAATCTGAAAATATTTGGTTTTGGAGCAAGTTGGGTGTTGGGTCTTCATCTCCTTTGAGCTCAACTTTGAGGTAGGGATATCCTACTCCTCTTTATGGATTTTGTCTTTTAATTTTAGCATTTTGATGTGTTGGAAGTTGTTGTGTAATTTTGAGAAAACTTTGGGCCTTTGTGTAATTTTACAAAAGTTGGGGTTTTATTTATAATGAACCTAGAGGTATGTTTGGTGTAGAAACATGGGATTAATGTTGAAATAGTGATGGAAAATGGAACCTAAGGGTTGTAATGTTAATTATGAAAAATGCCCTAATTACATTGATTAATTAATTGGGATAATTAATTGTAAGAAATGAGGAATTGAAATGTTGATTTTATATCCATTTGTCGCATTTATTTTCTGGATAGAAATAACTGCTTTGGGCTATCGGTGGAGGATAGTCTTGATTGTTGTAGACAATGCATGATGATTAGGCAAACTAAAACTGATCATTGAAGTGTGTCATTGAGTGTGACGGTTGAGGGAATACATTAAATTTATGTATTGATTGATGTGTATAAAAATTATTTATATGCATTGTGTGTTGTGTTGGAGAAGATAGGGGATGTACTCCACGGTTTAGGGGGAGATAGGGGATGGACCTCTAAACCGGATGTTGTTCGGGAGAAGATAGGGGATGGACTCCAGAGATATAGCTCATATGCTTATCTAATGATGTGTTGACACAGCTCTTATGCTTGTCTTTGGAAGTATTGATATAGCTAGTATGCTTGTCTTTTGTGAAATGGGTAATTGTTGGACATGAGTTACTGTCCCACATGAGTTGTTGGCCAGGTTCTGAGCCATGGTTATAAATTAAGAATTTGTAAGGAAATGGGGAATGAAAATGTTAAGTGTTGGCCAACTATCAACTGCTAATCTTTTAGTCATTATTCATAACTGGCTTAGTGTATTTCTGCTGGGCTGTGGCTCACCCTATATGGGAACATCATTTTCAGGTACAGGTAGCATGCCACCTCCAAGGACATAGCTTGGGAGGCTAGGGGCGGGAAGACTTTTTGTTGTCTTTTTGGTGTATTACATGTAAATTCAAGCCAAGGGCTTAATGTGTAAATGAGTTAGTACTCTACTTTTTTTGTAACCAAGTGTTAACTTGGAAAGCTGTAAGCCCTTAGGGCATTTGCTTTTGTTGTTAACATGTAATACTTTTGTAATGAAACTCTGTTAATGGAAGAATGTGGATCTTTTATATATATCAATGCATATCTATATTGTTGGGTTTTATGTTGTTATTTTGAGGGCGTTACAGGCTAAATGATTGAGAAATGTTATATGCCCAAGACGGAACTAGACTTGTGACAAGGTGCATCAAGTTTGGAGGACCAAACTTCTTAAGGTGGGGAGAATGTAATGACCCCAAAATGTGGAGAAGAAATCATTTGTATTTAACTATGAGCTGAGGTGTTTGAATTTAATTATATCCTTTGGAATTGAAGCATTATTTGTTGAGCCACGGCTTTAAAATTGAAATTACCGACCTTTATGGGTTCAGAAATCACAATTGAGGACCTGGATGTGTTAATGGAAATTTTTAGAACTATTTGGGAAACTTAATTGGAAATATAATTTGTCTGGCTCGTTAATGTGCGTTTGGGTGGTTAACTTAGTACTGCAAATTGAAGGCCTTAGAGACTTCAGAAATTGGAACAGGGGACATATTTATGATCATCATAATTTTTAGAGTTGTCTGAAAAGTTTAATTGAAATTTAATTTTATGCGATTCGTAAGGGCGTGTTTGGCCCTCCGTGTTTGGCCCTCCGTATTTGTGATAAAGTTTATGTAGTTAATCATATGGGTGTATATGAGTTATACGAGGAGGACTTATCTTTTGGGAGCTCAAAATATCTAAAAAGAGAGGGGAAGACCCGTGAGAAAGAGAGCCAAGAGAGAGTGAGAGAGAGAGGGTTCACCATTGTTGAGAGTTTGAGGGTGGCTTGAAGAAATTGGAGAGAAGAAGGAGAGTAACCATGGAAGCTTGGAGAAATTAAAGAGAACCATGAGGAAGTCAAAGAGTGAACTAAGGTAAGATCAATTATCTTGAATCCTTGTGTTTAAGACATTAATTTCATGAAATCATGATAATAAAGGAAGCTTTGAACCCATGAACCCTGATTTTCTAAGAATTCCTTGATTGAAGAATTAAAATCATTAAATTTGTTTATTTTGAGATTATGGTGTTTAATGAAGAATAATAATGTGAAATTGGTGACGTATTAAAGGGTTTTGGGCTTTAATTTACATGTAATTAAGGTTTGATTTTGAAAATGAGAAGTCCCAAACTTTCAGCCATTTTCGGACTGCAACTGTCCAGGGCCGCACGTGCGGCACTGTTCCCCCGTACGTGCGGAGACAGCTCTGCCCAGCCAACTTTGAATAAGCATATCTTTTTCATCCGGACTTTGTTTTGAGTAATTCTTGAGTCTACAATCAAGCCCCGGAAGTCTAGTTTCCAATGGCACTGGTTTCACTCCCAAATTCTAAATACAGAAATAGTTATGTCCAAATTAGTGATGACTATTCACATTATGTCAATTAGTTTGGTACCATTTCTTCACCCAAACCATTTCCCATCGATTTCTCCTGTTTTCTAAGACATGGATTAGAACTTATTAAAGAATAATGAGCTTGGTACCACCATGACTAATTGATTGAACGATCAAAGAAAATAAGTAAAGGATCGAGTACAACCTCATATTATGTGTTGTGCACTGTAATTGTAGATCGAGACGAGGACATTGTACCATTACCACCGGGAACCAATCACCGTGAGTAGTAGTACTGTAATCGTACGTTTACTTACCGTTAATAATTCTTATTGTTAACGCACTGTTCTTTGTAAGCATTTATGTTGTTTAGGGATCAGTTAGAACATTGAAAGATTATGTGTACTTCGGTATGACTCTGAAACTACTCTACATTCTGGTTATGGTTAATGGTTATCCTTAATGTGTAATAACCTGTAAATTACCTATAACTCCGCACAAGAATTATTAATATTATGCAACTGGTTGGCAAGAAGGGACTATGAATATAAACACCGCTTAATGGGAACATGATATTTTGAACGTCCTATCCTGGGCTCCTACCGCCTTATTTAGTTCGATACATGTTTTATGACATAGACATCTGCCTAGAATGGATTAACGAAATGAAAATCGAACAAAACCATGGGTTGCCTTATACGTCAAAGAATTGAATATCAATAACATTGTTATATGACTCACGTTATGGTGTGAATTGTTCTATCCCCATGAATAGTACTGTAACGACACATGTGTTTCTGTAAATAATTATTATCAATGCTTTGTTATACGTAAGATGACTATGGCTACATGTAATGAATCATAAAGGGAAATTTATATGCACCATTGTGAACGGTATTTGTATGAACCTGGCATTATTCTGTTCTATTTATTCACTTCGTTTATGCTATGACATAATATGAATTGTTCAGTCTTCATTTATCCGTACGAGCCACCTCTTCAGTCCATACATACAAGAACTGGGCTTAAAGCCAATTTGGTCCCTTTATGGGTCACCTGGTTATGTGAAGTTATGAAAGATACAATTTGTGAAATTATGAAAGATATAATTTGTGAAGATATGAAAGGTGTAACTTGTGAATTTGTGAACTTATGAGGCCGAGGGCCACTTTGTGAATTTGTGAACCTATGAGGCCGAGGGCCACTTTGTGAATTTGTGAACTTATGAGGCCGAGGGCCAACTTGTGAATTCTGAACTTATGAGGCCGAGGGCCAACTTGTGAATTCTGAAATTATGAGGCCGAGGGCCAACTTGTGAAGTATGAATCTGTAACTTGTGAAACTATGAATCTCAAAGGCTGAGGGCCAATTTGTGAAGTTATGCATCAAGGTTAAGCCAAGGGCTAATTTGTGAATGTGTGAACCCATCAGGCCAAGGGCCAATCTGTGAAGTTATGAACCGACAAGACTGTTCTGAAATGTGTACAGAATCAGACTAACCACAGGATTTTTGCATTTACTTATGTAATTAGATGAATGTGTACACTGTAAGTAAGTTAAGGTAATCTTTAAATTGTTTATGTACTGCTGTTCACTGAGCTTGACTCACTTTGTGTTATGTCTGTTTCTGTAGGCACTCCACCTGGAGGTCAGTTTCAACCCATGGCATCCGTGCCTCTTTTGTCAACCTCAGAACGTCCAGGCACTTGAGTGAAGGCAGCTCTTTTTGCTAAGCTTTTGATTTTACACTGATTATCTGCTTAAGGCTGATGTATGTATAATTCCTTTGCCTGTCTATGTTGTTTTATGCCCAATTCTAAGCGCTGGGTCTGTATATATATATATGTACATAGCTAATTCTCTGATACACGTCACTGTATGTTTATTTGCCTTATGTTCTGTCTGGGATCTTGGCAAGATAGTGGCCGCTCAATGGATGCAGTTCTTTTATTTATGTTGATTTATATTGGTAAATGCTTCCGTTCAGGCCCCATATGATATGTATACCAGGTTATGCGTCCGTTTCTGTGTAGGTCATTCCCAAACTTTTAGGGGCAAGTTTGGGGCGTGACAGTGCATGTATCCCGTGGGAGGAAAATATTTACCATTTTGTTTTTAGTAGTTTCAGTCTGAATAATTTTCCGTAGACATTAGTGATTATATGCCTGCAATAATCTATTGTTTAAAGTAAACCAAGTTAATTAAGCTTTTTTTCATATTCAAGTCGAACGATGTTTGTTGGAAAGCCAATTATGCCTGGTCGAATAGAGGTATGACTTTTCTTGACACCAATTAAATACCGCCTGAAATAGAAACCATTTCGATTTATTTTTTGCAAGATTTTAAATGAGTAATTTCCTCATGGAGTCTGAGTTGAATTAATTTTTTCTAATCATTTAAAAAATGGCATTTAGGAGTCCCAAGAAATAAAGTACTTTCTTCTTGATAGCTTTTAAATTATCATATTTTGCAACAGCTTGATTTTGGTAAAGACATACAAAAAAAAAAGAAAATTATATGGTCTTAATTGTAAGTGCATATATCCCGTGGGATGAAAATATTTACCATTTTGTTTTTAGCAGTTCAGTCTGAATAATTTTCCCTAGACTTGGTGATTATATGCCTGCAATAATCTGTTGTTGAAAGTCAACCAAGTTATTAAACTTTTTGAATATTCAAGTCGAAGGATATTTGTTGGAAAGCCAATTATGCCTGGTCGAACAGAGGCATGACTTTTCTTGACACCAATTAAATACCCCCAGAAATAGAAACCATTTCGATTCATTTTTTGCAAGATTTTAAATGAGTAATTTCCTCATGGAGTCCGAGTTGAATTAATTTTTTCTAATCATTTACAAAATGGCATTTAGGAGTCCCAAGAAATAAAGTAGTTTCTTCTTGATTGCTTTTAAATTATCATATTTTCCGTAAATGCTTGATTTTCGTTACGACATACAAAAAAAGAAACAAAATTATACAGTCTTAATTGTAAGTGCATGTATCCCGTGGGACGAAAATATTTACCATTTTGTTTTTAGCAGTTTTGGTCTGAATAATTTTCCCTTGACTTTGGTGATTATATGCCTGCAATAATCTATTCTTGAAAGTCAACCAAGTTTATTAAGCTTTTTGCATATTAAAGCTGAGCGATGTTTGTTGGAAAGCCAATTATGCCTGGTCGAACAGAGGTAAGACTTTTCTTGACACCAATTAAATACCCCCAGAAATAGAAACCATTTCGATTCATTTTTTGCAAGATTTTAAATGAGTAATTTCGTCATGGAGTCTGAGTTGAATTAATTTTTTCTAATCTTTTACAAAATGCATTTAGGAGTCCCAAGAAATAAAGTAGTTTCTTCTTGATTGCTTTTAAATTATCATATTTTCCAACAACTTGATTTTGGTAAAGACATACAAAAAAAAGAAAGAAAATTATTTGGTCTTAATTGTAAGTCCATATATCCCGTGGGATGAGAATATTTACCATTTTTTTTTTAGCAGTTTCAGTCTGAATAATTTTCCCGAGACATTGGTGATTATATACCTGCAATAATCTGTTGTTGAAAGTCAACCAAGTTTATTAAGCTTTTTGCATATTCAAGTCGAACGATGTTTGTTGCAAACCCAATTATGCCTCGTCGAACAGAGGTATAACTTTTCTTGACACCAATTAAATACCCCCAGAAATAGAAACCATTTCGATTCATATTTGCAAGATTTTAAATGAGTAATTTCCTCATGGAGTCTGAGCTGAATTAATTTTTTCTAATCATTTACGAAATGGCATTTAGGAGTCCCAAGAAATAAAGTAGTTTCTTCTCGATTGCTTTTAAATTATCATATTTTGCAACAACTTGATTTTGGTAAAGACATACAAAAAAAGAAAGAAAATTATACGGTCTTAATGGTAAGTGCATATACCCCGTGGGATGAAAATATTTACCATTTTTTTTTTAGCAGTTTCAGTCTGAATAATTTTCCCTACACATTGGTGATTATATGCCTGCAATAATCTATTGTTGAAAGTCAACAAAGTTTATTAAGCTTTTTGCATTTTCAAGTCGAACGATGTTTGTTGGAAAGCCAATTATGCCTGGTCGAACAGAGGTATGACTTTTCCTCACACTAATTAAATACCCCCTGAAATAGAAACCATTTGGATTCATTTTTTGCAAGATTTGAAATGAGTAATTTCCTCATGGAGTCTGAGTTGAATTAATTTTTTCTATTCATTTACAAAATGACATTTAGGAGTCCCAAGAAATTAACTAGTTTCTTCTTGATTGCTTTTAAATTATCATTTTTTGCAACAGCTTGATTTTGGTTATGACATACAAAAAAAGAAAGAAAATTATATGGTCTTCATTGTAAGTGCATGTATCCCGTGGGACGAAAATATTTACCATTTTGTTTCTAGCAGTTTCAGTCTGAATAATTTTCCCTAGACTTTGGTGATTATATGCCTGCAATAATCTTCTGTTGAAAGTCAACCAAGTTTATTAAGCTTTTTGCACATTCAGGTCGAGCGATGTCTGTTCGAAAGCCAATCCTGCCTGGTCGAACAGATGTATGACTTTTCTTAACACCAATTAAATACCCCCTGAAATAGAAACCATTTCGATGCAATAATCTTTTGTTGAAGGTCAACCAAGTTTATTAAGCTTTTTGCACATTCAGGTCGAGCGATGTCTGTTCAAAAGCCAATCCTGCCTGGTCGAACAGATGTATGACTTTTCTTAACACCAATTAAATACCCCCTGAAATAGAAACCATTTCGATTCATTTTTTGCAAGATTTTAAATGAGTAATTTCGTCATGGAGTCTGAGTTGAATTAATTTTTTCTAATCATTTACAAAATGGCATTTAGGAGTCCCAAGAAATAAAGTAGTTTCTTCTTGATTGCTTTTAAATTATCATTTTTTGCAACAACTTGATTTTGGTTACGACATACAAAAAAGGAAAGAAAATTATACAGTCTTAATTGTAAGTGCATGTATCCCGTGGGACGAAAATATTTACCATTTTGTTTCTAGCAGTTTCAGTCTGAATAAGTTTCCCTAGACTTTGGTGATTATATGCCCGCAATAATCTTCGGTTGAAAGTCAACCAAGTTTATTAAGCTTTTTGCACATTCAGGTCGAGCGATGTCTGTTGGAAAGCCAATCCTGCCTTGTCGAACAGAGGTATGACTTTTCTTAACACCAATTAAATACCCCCTGAAATAGAAACCATTTTGATTCATTTTTTGCAAGATTTTAAATGAGTAATTTCCTCATGGAGTCTGAGTTGAATTAATTTTTTCTAATCATTTACAAAATGGCATTTAGAAGTTCCAAGAAATAAAGTAGTTTCTTCTTGATTGCTTTTAAATTATCATTTTTTGCAACAGCTTGATTTTGGTTACGACATACAAAAAAAGAAAGAAAATTATACGGTCTTCATTGTAAGTGCATGTATCCCGTGTGTCACGACCCCAACCCGCCCCTAGTAGGATGGTGCCGTGATGGCCAGTAATCCGAGATTTACCGAAGGCCAACTTTCAAAAATCACACACAATCAGAGTATAATATATGGGGCTTACATGTGCGGAAGCAATATATTGGAATACCTGTGGTCCATAAGAGCTGTGCATAAGTCAAATGAGTTGGCATACATCAATACATAGCTTTACAACTTGGATATACAAACACAATAAAATAGATATTACATCTTGACAAAAGGGCTGCTAGAGCCGACATGTTCAAAATACATAAGTGCTCAGGATTGCCGACGTAAATACAAGGTTGCCGGCTTAAACACAAATACATAATCCTTAAGATTTGCCGACGTAAACATGGATCCGAAATAAGATGCCGACATAACATGCATACAAAACATCAGGCACAAAACACACATCTCGGCGTAGCCGACTTCTTGCTTGAAACCTACATATATACATAGAGAGGGTGAGCTTGGATACTCAGTGAATGACATAAGTAATAAAGGGGTTAAATGAATGATTCCCGAGGTCCTTGTCAAAACAATACATATATCATAGCTTCTTCAAAACATGTACATATAACATAACTTGTTCAAAACATATACTTAGCATAACTTGTATCAAAACATGGGATGAACCGTATTCATCAATCTTGATCTTACAAAACTTGCTTACTTGTGTGACTTAGGCCCGTAGCCCTTTTTCACCGTATTGTGTGACTTAGGCCCGTAGCCCTTTTTCACCGTATTGTGCTGCGAAAGTTTAGAGTCCTCCAGCACGAGGGACCTATGTTACAAAGGACCGTATCCTTTTATACTTAATGCTGCGAAAGTTTAGAGTCCTCCAGCCAAGGGACTTTCATACCTAACATCAAAACAAAGCTTATACTTGATACGTCAAAATAAGGGTAATCATTCATGCTTAACAAATACTTTTCAAAACAAGGCAAAACAAGGCAAAACAAAGCTTATCAAAACCTTATAACATAACTTTATTAAAAATACCACTCACTTAGTTCTTGGGACGTCGGGATCAAAGCAAAAGTCCAAGTCCTACAAACACATGGCAAGGTCCACTGAAAACACATCTCAAAACAAGTCTTTCATACATGCAAATGATCTTGGGAAAACATGCTGGAAGTCAAAACACTGTTTTTCAGGTCAGGAAGACATGCTGGGTACCAACCAGGTCTAAGCCGAGGTCCCACCCCACCTGGCCGAGGTGTGGTTACCAAGGCTTCGGCGTGCGGCTGCATGCCGAGGTGTTCATGCAAGACAGACTAAAGGTGCAAGTGATCATGCAAGGTAGGCCAAGGTGAGATACGATGCTTGGCCTAAGTGTGAGGTCTAGGTAAGGGTGATCTCGGCGACTACACTTCGGGAAGTGAAGTCTGGAAATCTGGGTTGAAGAACATGAAGAACATGGACATGAACATGAAGAACATGAATGCTAAAAATCATAACTTGGTTATTACAAAAATCTGGGATTTCATGCCATGAGTTCGAAAACATGGACCTGGGTACCCATACTTGAAGATCATACAAAAACAAACATGAAAACATGAATCTTGGCATGAGCTTTCGGATCAAAACATGACTTTTCTTGAAGAACACATGAATGCTATTTCCTCTTTCTAAAACCGAACTTCAAAACAATGCATGGCTTACAAATCGTATTCAATCATGCAATGCAATAACATAAACATAAGGAACAACATGAGAAGATCAAGAATCTAACCATAGAACACGAATCTAACGGTTCGATCTCTAGGAATCAAGCTTGAACTCTACTTCTCTCTCAAGAACTCTCTCTCTTCCTCTCCTAGAGCTTCTCTCTCTTCTTCCAAACAAGGACGTAACAAATGATATGTTCCTCTCCCTGCCGCCTGATTTAACACTCAGCTCGGACACGTGGCAACGGCTGGTTGGTTCTCCTCAAAAAGGTGATAGATTGACAAGACAGGTGTAAGACAAAGCGTATTCAACAAGCTTGGTGGCAAGGGCACTCCGGCAAGTGATGACATCGGCTAAGGACAAAACTTCGGCAAGTCAGGGAACAATGATCTCGGCTAGGAAGGACAACACTTGGCCTAGCTGTGCCACACCTCGGCCTAGATGTGCCACACCTCGGTCTAGGTCATACCTGTCCAGGAACAAGATCACTTGGGTTCAAGGATGACATCTCGGCCTAGATAATACACATCTCGGCCTTGGTGATACACACCTCGGCCTAGATGATAATCATCTCGGCCAATATGCCCGGATGGAAATGGAGGTCAATCAAAGTGGTTCCGAGATGGTTCTAGGCTTAGGACGACCTCGGCTTGGAATGATCTAGGCTTGACATGACTTAGACTTGGCATGACTTAGTCTTAACATAACTTAGGCTTATCATAACAAGGGAGGAACAAAGCATACACATACCACTTAGGCAAATCATATACGTACAAAACAAGACAAGGTTCATAAATGTTAACTTAACAAGGCAAAAGTATATGAATGCACATGAACATGACTAAGCCATAAATGTGGGTCCTTACACCGTGGGACGAAAATATTTACCAGTTTGTTTTTAGCAGTTTCGGTCTGAATAATTTTCCCTAGACTTTGGTGATTATATTCCTGCAATAATCTATTCTTGAAAGTCAACCAAGTTTATTAAGTTTTTTGCATATTCAAGTCGAGCGATGTTTGTTAGAAAGCCAATTATGCCTGGGCGAACAGAGGTATGATTTTTCTTGACACCAATTAAATACCGCCAGAAATAGAAACCATTTCGATTCATTTTTTGCAACATTTTAAATGAGTAATTTCCTCATGGAGTCTGAGTTGAATTAATTTTTTCTAATCATTTACAAAATAGCATTTAGGAGTCCCAAGAAATCAATTATTTTCTTCTTGATTTCTTTTAAATTATCATATTTTGTAACAACTTGATTTTGGTAAAGACATACAAAAAAGGAAAGAAAATTATATGGCCCTAATTGTAAGTGCATATATCCCGTGGGATGAAAATATTTACCATTTTGTTTTTAGCAGTTTCAGTCTGAATAATTTTCCCTAGACATTGGTGATTATATGCCTGCAATAATCTATTATTGAAAGTCAACCAAGTGTATTAAGCTTTTTGCATATTCAAGTCGAACGATGTTTGTTGTAAAGCCAATTATGCCTGGTCGAACAGAGGTGTCGCTTTTCCTGACACCAATTAAATACCCCCTGAAATAGAAACCATTTCGATTCATTTTTTACAAGATTTTAAATGAGTAATTTTCTCATGGAGTCTGACTTGAATTAATTTTTTCTATTCATTTACAAAATGGCATTTAGGAGTCCCAAGAAATAAAGTAGTTTCTTCTTGATTGCTTTTAAATTATCATTTTTTGCAACAGCTTGATTTTGGTTATGACATACAAAAAAAGAAAGAAAATTATATGGTCTTCATTGTAGGTGCATGTATCCCGTGGGACGAAAATATTTACCATTTTGTTTCTAGCAGTTTCAGTCTGAATAATTTTCCCTAAACTTTGGTGTTAGGTCCTATCTTGTCAAAATCCCGCGAACAAAACTCAGTGATTGAGTTGTAATTTTTTGTGCATTTTTGTCTTTCTCACTCGAGCGAAGATGTCCTCGCTCGAGCGAAGGACTGCGTCTGGTTTAAAACCTGAAGGGGGTGAATGTACGCTCGAGCATAGAATTGGTGGATCGAGCGAATGTCAATGCTCGCTCGAGCGAAGATGAAGGTGGCTCGAGCGAACAACTGCTTCCACACAAAAACCTGAAAGTGTTGTTTCCTCGTTCGAGCGAAGAGTTCGTGGCTCGAGCGAAGGCTCTAGTAGAAATCACGCAGATAAGCTTCTCGCTCGAGCGAGAGAAGCCTCGCTCGAGCGAGCTTCAGAATCCAGAATTTTTCAAGTGTTTGGTTTCTTTCAGAACTAGGATTCTTTTTGGCTTTCTATAAGAAGATGGTTTTCTTCTAAAACTAGGTAACTGGTTTTCTAGATCTAATTCAAGAGTTCTAGAGTTTTGTTTGAAGTTGTCTTCTGAGATTTTTCATAGTTTTCCTTGATGTTCTTGAGAGAGTTCTAAACTTATGCATTGAGATTCATACATCAAGGAGGTTGATTCTTAAAATTCAAGTGAGTTCTCTTCGGTGGATTCCGAAGATTAAAAACGTAGAATTCAAAAGGTGTTTGATTCTACGCAGTCGTTAATTCGACAAGTGAAGTTGTGGTGTGGAATCAACTTCAGGATCAGTTCCGTGACGAAGGCGTGGTGAAAGAGTTACAAAAGATTCAGAGACAAATTGACTGGGTTGGGTAATTTGCATGGTATCTTTGTAATCTTTTAGTTCTTCAGTAGTGGATTGATCAGTGGCAGTTCGCCCGTGGTTTTTGATTACAATTGAAGGTTCTTCAATTGTGGTTTTTTCCACGTAAAAAATCGTTTGTGTCGATTTATTGTTTATTCTTGAAAACAAACAAACTAAAATCACTCTCGTAAGTGCTTGATGATTTTAGGTTGAGTGTTTTGAATTGTTGGGATTTGGAATACGTTAATCTTGATCTAATCACGAATCACGTAGGATTTTCAATTGGTATCAGAGCAGGTCACTCTTTGTTTTATCAAAAACTTTGTTTTTTCAAAACTATAGGAGTGTGATTTTGTGTGACTAGTATCATGGATTCTATTCGTGAAGGTAACTCGACTCATAGACCCCCTTTACTTGACGGTACAAACTATTCTTATTAGAAAGCTCGTATGAGAGCATTTTTAAAATCCATCGATGAGAAAGTTTGGCACTGCGTAATCTTTGGGTGGAGTGAACCTACAATCACCGTTAATGGCATTGATATTCCTAAACCCCTTGATAAATGGGACACAACTGATTACCAGAACTCGAGTTGGAACAGCAAGGCTCTCAACTCCCTCTTCTGCTCTGTCGCACCTGAAGAATTCCGTCGAATTTGCACGTGTGAAATAGCAAAAGAAGCGTGGGATATTCTTGAAACAATTCACGAAGGTACTACCTCTGTTAAAAGGTCAAAACTTCAACGTCTCACCTCCGCCTTTGAAACCCTTTTTATGCGCGACGATGAGACGTTTGATGATTTCTATGCTAAACTCAGTGATATCGTGAATTCCTGTTTCACTCTCGGTGAAAAAATCCCGGAAGCGAAAGTTGTTGGAAAAATTTTGAGGTCCCTTCCCGAGAGGTTCCAATCAAAGGTGACAGCCATTGAGGAGGCTCAGAATGTTGATACCCTCAAGCTCGATCAATTGGTTGGAAATTTGCAGACTTATGAAGCCCACCAAATTTCAAAGAAAAAGCAAAAAGAAACTATGGCTTTCACAGGTACTCATGAAACTGCAAAACCTCCGGAGACTGAATTTGATTTAGAGTCTGAGATGACGGCTATGCTTACAAAACAGTTTAAAAAATTTTTGAAAAAGAAGCCTAATTTCAGAGCCCCTATTTCAAAAGATAAGAGTAATGACAAACCCAAAACTGTTCCACCAAAATTTGCTCAAACTACTGAAAAGAAGATTGTAAGGGGGCCAGGGGTCAAGTGCTATGAATGTCAAGGTTTTGGGCATATGTCCCTTGAATGCCCTTCGAAAAAGAATCGGAAGAAAGTCTACACCGTAACTTGGGATGATGAAAGCGGGTCGGAGCAAGAACCCGAAGAACCTGAATCTAGTGAAGATGGGGATAGTGCTTTCATGGCATTTTGGGCCACGGTTTCGCAACCTCTTCCAAAGCATTTGGAATCAGCTCGTGGTCAAAACTTGCATCATGCTCCCACCTTTGATGGGACTAACTATCTGTATTGGAAAATCAGAATGAGGGCTTTTCTGAGAGCCTTTGAACCAGAAGGTTGGCAAGCCATTGAAGAAGATACAGAAAGTGCAGATAATCCGGGCAATCAGAGAGCCCTGATCACTATTCGTGGTGCAATCTCCAATGAAGAACAGCAACGGGTTGTTCACTGCACAAAGGCTAAAGATGCATGGGAAATTCTGAGCCAATTCCATGAAGGAAGAGATCCACCTCCACCACCACCCAACAACTTATCTGTCTTGGTTGCTAGAGTGGACGAGGTCAAGAAGAATGAGGAGCAAAGAGAGGATGATGAAATATCTGAAGACATTGATGAGATCAATGGCGATGAACTACAACAAGCTTACGAGAAGCTGTATGAGGAATCTCTGAATTTGTCTAAAACCAACGACAAACTCTCTCTCAAGCTCAAAACATGTAAGAGTGAGAATGTCCGGCTCAAAGAAGAACTCTTGACAGCAAAACAGAATGTCATCAAGATCTCAAGTGACAGGCAAGACTTATGTGGAAAACTTCTATCCTGTGAAACTGAAAGGAATGAACTTCTGAAGGTGTATTCCACATATGAAGAAAAACTTGAAAGTCTTGAGCTGTCACAAGCTTCATTGGAAGAGAAAGTCAGACAGAAAGATGAAGAACTCTGTATTGCTAGAGCAACAATTGCCATGTGGAACAAAGGTTCCAGATCTCTAGAAGACATACTCGGGTCTTAACAAATGGGTTCTGACAAAAGAGGGCTAGGCTATGGTGCGACAGCTCACAAGGGACATGCCTCTACTTCACATAACTTGAAGACTCAAGCAAAGGGCAAATTGAAGATAGACCAGGTTGATCCTTCTCTTCATCAAGCAAAAGCAGGTAAGATCAACAAAAAGGAGGTAAAACCTGTTTTTATTTGTCATCACTGTAGTAGGTATGGCCACATTCGTCCTTACTGTTTTGAACTGTTTGGTAAGGTGTCTCAAAAGGGTAGAAATTCTAATACTTTTTGGGTTAGGAGACAACCTTACATGTCTAGGCAGAACACCAAGACTAAAAAGATTTGGGTTAGAAAAGATGATTTGACTTGTTTTGTTGCTCACACTGCTCTAAAAGCACGTGACTCACACATGTGGTATCTTGATAGTGGGTGCTCTCGTCATATGTCCGATAACAAATCCTACTTCACCTCTCTTGAAAAATATGAAGGAGGAATCGTTACCTTTGGAGATGGCGGCACTTCTAGAGTCATTGGTAAGGGTTCTATAAGTGTTGCTGGTCTTCCCAAGCTAGATAATGCCTTACTTGTTGATGGCCTTAAAGCAAATCTTTTGAGCATTAGTCAAATGTGTGATTCCCATCATGAAGTATTGTTTTCAAAAGATAAATGTGAAATTTTGGATAAAAAGGGAAATACTGTTTTACATGGGGTTCGCACATCTGATAACTGCTATGGGATTCTTACAACTAATGATCTCACTTGTCATTCTGCCATCGTAAGTAACATTGATCTGTGGCATCAAAGATTAGGTCACATGAATTTCAAAGACCTAACTAAGATAGCCAACAAAGAGCTTGTGAGAGGAGTTCCTAAACTGGGTAAGAATTTGAGCCATGTGTGTGGACCATGTCAGCTTGGCAAGCAAACCCGTGCTCCCCATAAAAAGGTGAACAGCTTTACAACCAAACGTCCCCTTGAATTGGTTCACATGGATTTAATGGGTCCTACTCGCACTGAAAGCATTGGAGGTAAAAGATACATTTTTTTAACTGTTGATGATTTTACTCGATTCTCATGGGTAAATTTTTTAAGGGAAAAATCTGATACGTTTAATGCTTTCCAGGCTTTAGTCCTTAAAATCCAAAATGAACAGGGTGTTTCCATTGGGCGTATCATAAGAATCCGAACTGATCATGGTCGTGAATTTGAAAATAGTTCGTTTTCGGATTTTTGTGATATGCATGGAATTAAGCATGAGTTTTCTGCACCTATTACTCCACAACAAAATGGAGTGGTTGAGAGGAAGAACAGAGTTGTTCAAGAAATGGCTAGGGTCATGCTCCTTAGTAAGAGTCTTCCTCCAAAGTTTTGGGCCGAAGCCCTAAATACTGCGGTTTGTGTCATAAATCATGTGTATTTAAGGCCCGACACTTTACAAACTCCTTATGAATTGTGGAAGGGTTTGAAACCTAATGTAAAATACTTCAAAACTTTTGGGAGTAAGTGTTACATCTTCAAAGATAGAGAGCCCTTGGGCAAATTTGACTCCCGAAGTGATGAAGGTATTTTCCTAGGGTATTCAACCAATAGTAGGGCTTTTCGAGTCTATAACCTGCGAACTTCATCATTAATGGAATCTATCAATGTGGTTATAGATGACACAGGTTCTCCTACTCCGGCAACAAATGAGGATGACAATGGTGAGTCCCCAATCTTGGATACTGAATCACAAAATCAAGGAGAAGCTAAGGTTCAATCACGAGAAAATGTTACAGCACCATCCTCACAGGTAAGTTCAAGTCCCAAGAGTGCTCAAAGGGACATCACTCCTGTTGCCCCTATCACCGCAAGTCCTGAACTTAAACCATCAGCAAGGGTGAAACTGAATCATCCAGCTCAACAGGTGATTGGAAGTGTTTCGGATCGAATGAAAACCCGAAGACAGATTCGGGTTGAGGTATCACACATGTGTTATGTTTCTTTAATTGAACCTAAGAATTTTAAAGAGGCCTTGCTAGATGATAGTTGGGTCAATGCTATGCATGAAGAATTAGGTCAATTTGAGCGTAACAAAGTTTAGACTCTTGTTCCCAGACCTAGAGACATGAATCTGATAGGTACCAAGTGGATCTTCAAAAATAAATCTGATGAGAATGGTACTGTTGTAAGGAATAAAGCTAGGTTGGTTGCTCAAGGCTACACACAAGTAGAGGGTATTGACTATGATGAGACGTTTGCCCCAGTTGCACGTCTTGAATCTATTCACATTTTGCTTGGTGTTGCATGTTTTCTTGGCTTTAAATTGTTTCAAATGGATGTAAAAAGTGCCTTTCTGAATGGGTACTTAAAAGAAGAGGCATATGTTGAGCAACCAAAAGGGTTTGAGGACCCTAAATGTCCTAATCATGTCTACAAGTTAGACAAGGCTTTGTATGAGTTGAAACAAGCCCCTCGGGCTTGGTATGATAGACTTACTACCTTTCTTCTTGATAATGATTTTCAAAGGGGTAGTGTGGATAAGACTTTATTTGTGAAACATACTAAGTCTCATATTCTTGTTGCTCAGATATATGTTGATGATATTGTGTTTGGTTCCACTGCTGATCATCTTGTGAAATATTTTTCGGATTGCATGACACATGAGTTTGAGATGAGCATGATGGGAGAGTTGTCTTATTTTTTAGGTCTCCAAATTAAACAGTCTCATTCGGGCATATTTGTTTCTCAGTCTAAGTATGCTAAAAATCTTGTGTCAAAGTTTGGTCTTGAGTTTTCCAAACATGCACGCACTCCCATGAGCACCAGTCTTCACCTCTCCAAAGATTCCTCTAGTATTGATGTTGATCCTACCCTTTATAGGAGTATGATATGGAGTCTTTTGTATCTCACAGCCAGTCGTCCTGATATTTCTTTCAGTGTCGGTGTTTGTGCTCGTTACCAAGCCAGTCCTAAAGAGTCTCACCTTCTTGCGGTAAAACGCATCATCAAGTATGTTAATGGGACCTTGGGGTATGGGGTTTGGTTTTCCACTAATACTACAGCCGAAATTATTGGTTTTTCTGATGCCGACTGGGCAGGGTGTGCTGATGATAGGAAAAGTACATCCGGGGGGTGTTTTTACCTTGGGAATAATCTGGTTTCTTGGCATAGTAAAAAACAGAATGCCATCTCTCTTTCCACTGCTGAGGCTGAGTACATTGCTGCAGGGAGTTGTTGTGCCCAAATGTTGTGGATGAAGCAAATGCTTCATGATTATGGAATAGAACAGAACACTCTCACTCTTTTTTGTGATAACACAAGTGCCATAAACATTTCAAAAAATCCTGTCCAACACTCTCGCACCAAACACATTGACATCCGTCATCATTTTATTCGAGAGTTAGTGGATGAAGGCCTTGTTGTTTTGGAACATGTTTTTACTGAGCATCAAAAAGCTGATATGTTTACAAAACCCCTTGATCTTCTTCGATTTGAGTTTCTTAGAAAGACCTTGGGTGTAATGTCTCAGTAACTAGGTTGTTTCCTGTGAGGTGAGTGTGAGTGGTTGACTTACTGTTCTTGGATGTGATAATCTATGATTGAGTTCTGATATCTTTGCATCAAATTTTATATGAACACTGCTCATGTTGCATACAAGATCTTTTTCATCTTTGTTCATAGCTCATTCTGAATGCCCATACTCATTTACTTCATGATCTCATTCTGTACACATCCTTGAGATAAACTGTTGCAGGGGTTTCCGCACAAGTGATCATAGTTCTCTATGGACCACTGACAGTGTTTCTTGTACTCTTTCAGAGGAATTGACCTATACTGGTATATCATGGGTGATGTTAAGTCTCTTAACCATCTACCATCTTATTTCACTTCCATGGTTTCTCCCTCAGTACATGATTTCCGGGCATTAGGAAAAGGCTACCTCAGAGGCACCAACCAGGCCATCATTTTGATTTCATTCTTCTCTGGTTTGGTCTCCATACTCTTGAGCGTGTATGCCACCAGTGAGTGCCCACAAGAAAGAAAAGTTTAAAAAAAAAAAAAAAAAAGGGGGGGGGGGGAGGGTCATTGTCTGAGGGGGAGCTTCCGCATTTACTCAACAAATACCCCGTGATTCCTAGTGGTTTGACTTTTCTTTATGATGGTCAGTTACGCTTGTTGGAGGTCCAGCCATCAAATCACTACGAGGATTAACTCTAGCTTTGTGGTTCTCAAGGATTGCACACACACACATTCTTTTTATGAGCTCTCATGTGTGTTTTTGAGTTATGCATTCTCATGATGCGTGTGGCTTTGATTTAATACTATCTGTTTTTATTCATGAGCTGTTGTTTCATCTCTTTTCTCAAATTTTCAGGACTCAGAATTGATGGATACTCTTGTCCTTGTGGAATAGTCTGTCACCTGGTCACCTTGCTTGTTACAAGAATATCCTAGGTGTTTTTATTTTATTTTTATTTTTTATTTTTTTTTTAAAAAAAAAAATTTCCTTGGCTCGAGCGACTGGGTCCTCGCTCGAGCGTGCGTCTGCTTCTTCAATTCGACCTGAGTGCTTGTTCTTCTCGCTCAAGCGAACCGTTCCTGGCTCGAGCGAACTGTCACAGTTCCGAATTTAAATTGGGGGTCTCTTCAGTTCATTTTTTTTTATCTCTTCGTGTTCTTCTCTCTCTTCTCCTCTAGGGTTTATGAGTTGACCATTGCTGGCCTCGTTTGAGGGTTCTCTCTTTGTTTTGGGGTTTCTTCAGTTTCATCCTTGTGCATTCCCCATCTTTGGTAAGTTTTTTTTTTCTTTTTTTTATTCTATTTTGATTTTTTTCTTCGTTGCCTTTGCTCGGTTCGCATTTAGGGGTCATTCCTGTTGTTCTTAGTTCTGTGTTATTTTTCTTTTGTCTCATTCATGCTTTGGGATACTTGGTTTGCATCGTATGCTTTGCATTTTTTTCCTAGGGTTTCGATTTGGGTTGATTTAGATTGGGAGTTTATTGTTGATAGCATTGGGGATTTTGTCTATCTATACTGCTTTGTTATGGATTCACTGCTATTTCATGCTAATTTCTACTGCTGTCTTCATATCTTGCTTCATATCTTCCTGGTTTTATAATGCTGCACATATGGTTTCTGTTGGACTCATAACCCCTTGTTTATTTTAGCTATATGTCTATCTGGGTTTTTCCATAATGCTGCACTCATGTTTTTTGTTGGACTAATGTTTTCTTTATCTGTGTTCCTTGGTTTGGCATTAGTGATGTGGAGTGTGTTTGTTCTAGATGGTTACTGGTATATCTTGTTTTGACTTATCTTGGGTTGTGTTAGTCATGGCCGAGTCTTCTAAACGTCGCAAGACGGTTGCTTCTCGTCCTTCCTTCAATCCTGCCAAATTTGAGTCCAAAGCCAAGGCAAAATTGTTTAGAGAGTCCTTTGCCTCTCGCAAAGTTCACTTAGAGCGCAATGTGTTACCTAATGCTTTTGAGGTTATTCCTATTCGGTCTTTGTTTGATCTGTTAGGTGGTGATCAAGTGCTACATTTTTCCGGTCCACAAAATCTAAGTCTCTCCTGAGAGTTCTATTGCAACATCCATTCTATTAACCAAGAAGCCTGTACCTTTCAGACTTGGGTTAGGAAGCAGTCCCTTGTCATTACTGGGGATTTGTTTCGGGTTTTTCTTGGTCTTCCCGAAGTTGATGCTTGTCATTTTCCTTTTCTCACCCGGTCTGGTGTCAATTTTAATATGGTTGCTTCTGAGTTATGTGGTGTTTCCCGGACATGGATCGCTAGGGCTCTCATTCAGCAGAATGAGTTGCTTCCTCGATTCCGTCTTCTCAATATTATTGTGTGCGCCAATATTTATGTCACCACCCATTCCTCACATATTACTCAGGACCAGGGTTATGTTTTGTATTGCATTCATCATCGACTTTCCATTGATCTTCCTGAGATGATTGTGTCTAAAATGATTGGGGTCTTTGAGGGTCGCAAATCTTTGGGACTTCCTTATGGGTGTTTTCTTACCCGTTTTCTCTCTTCTCTTAATGTCCCTGTTTTTGATGATGATGAGGTTGCCCATCCTACAAAACCCATCACCAAACTCACTGTATCCCAGAGTCAGGCTCACGTGAGGGGGAGTGGGTCAGGGGTTAGGGGTTCCCATGCAGGTGGTCCAGATGATGCAGGTGATGATGATCCTTTTGCCGAGGAGGAGGAGGTCGAGGCTGCTCATACAGCTCCCACAGCGGGTACTCATAGCTTGGAGCAGGTTCTTACTCATCGCCTTGATCTTATAGATGTTCGACTTGACGAGCAGAGTGCTCAGCTGGCACAGATACTATCTCTCCTACAGATGCAGCATCATCCACCTTCTTCCTAGTGTTGGTTTTTTGGTTATTTCCTGGACAGTTGTTTTACTCTTTGGCTGGTTCTTACTTATACTGTATATCTTGCTTTTGTATCTCTCCCGGACAAAAAGGGGGAGATGGTTTATATGTTTGATTTTTATATGTTTGATTTGGATATATTGGCTTGATGTATATGATGGTTTTCTTCTGCAGACAGGATTGATTGATATTGTTGATATTGTTTTGGGGATATATGCATGCTTATGATGGTTTATTTACAGCTCAATGGATTAGTAGTTTTTCATTTATGATCTATATACATACAATGAAATTGTCTTGATATTTTTTTTGTGCATAACAAACTTTTTTTTAAGTTTATGGTGTGCAGATTGGGTGGTTCACAAGCTTGGTTTCATTGTTTGTCTTTCATCGAGGTGTATTTCATTAGATCCTTTCTTGAGTTGTATTTCTTGAGTTGTAATTATTTTGTGCCTTCTTTGAGTTGTAATGTGGTCAGGAACTTGTTTAGAAAGTTTTGTCCGGGCATTGACAAAGGGGGAGATTGTTAGGTCCTATCTTGTCAAAATCCCGCGAACAAAACTCAGTGATTGAGTTGTAATTTTTTGTGCATTTTTGTCTTTCTCGCTCGAGCGAAGATATCCTCGCTCGAGCGAAGGACTGCGTCTGGTTTAAAACCTGAAGGGGGTGAATGTACGCTCGAGCATAGAATTGGTGGATCGAGCGAATGTCAATGCTCGCTCGAGCGAAGATGAAGGTAGCTCGAGCGAACAACTGCTTCCACACAAAAACCTGAAAGTGTTGTTTCCTCGCTCGAGCGAAGAGTTCGTGGCTCGAGCGAAGGCTCTAGTAGAAATCACGCAGATAAGCTTCTCGCTCGAGCGAGCTTCAGAATCCGGAATTTTTCAAGTGTTTGGTTTCTTTCAGAACTAGGATTCTTTTTGGCTTTCTATAAGAAGATGGTTTTCTCCTAAAACTAGGTAACTGGTTTTCTAGATCTAATTCAAGAGTTCTAAAGTTTTGTTTGAAGTTGTCTTCTGAGATTTTTCATAGTTTTCCTTGATGTTCTTGAGAGAGTTCTAAACTTATGCGTTGAGATTCATACATCAAGGAGGTTGATTCTTAAAATTCAAGTGAGTTCTCTTCGGTGGATTCCGAAGATTAAAAACGTAGAATTCAAAAGGTGTTTGATTCTACGCAGTCGTTAATTCGACAAGTGAAGTTGTGGTGTGGAATCAACTTCAGGATCAGTTCCGTGACGAAGGCGTGGTGAAAGAGTTACAGAAGATTCAGAGACAAATTGACTGGGTTGGGTAATTTGCATGGTATCTTTGTAATCTTTTAGTTCTTCAGTAGTGGATTGATCAGTGGCAGTTCGCCCGTGGTTTTTTATTACAATTGAAGGTTCTTCAATTGTGGTTTTTTCCACGTAAAAAATCGTTTGTGTCGATTTATTGTTTATTCTTGAAAACAAACAAACTAAAATCACTCTCGTAAGTGCTTGATGATTTTAGGTTGAGTGTTTTGAATTGTTGGGATTTGGAATACGTTAATCTTGATCTAATCACGAATCACGTAGGATTTTCATTTGGTGATTATATGCCTGCAATAATCTTCTGTTGAAAGTCAACCAAGTTTATCAAGCTTTTTGCACATTCAGGTCGAGTGATGTCGGTTGGAAAGCCAATCCTGCCTGGTCGAACAGAGGTATGACTTTTCTTAACACCAATTAAATACCCCCTGAAGTAGAAACCATTTCGATTCATTTTTTGCAAGATTTTAAATGAGTAATTTCCTCATGGAGTTTGAGTTGAATTAATTTTTCCTAATCATTTACAAAATGGCATTTAGGAGTCCCAAGAAATAAAGTAGTTTCTTCTTGATTGCTTTTAAATTATCATATTTTGCAACAACTTGATTCTGGTAAAGACATACAAAAAAAGAAAGAAAATGATATGGTCTTAATTGTAAGTGCATATATCCCGTGGGATGAAAATATTTACCATTTTTTTTTAGCAGTTTCAGTCTGAATAATTTTCCCGAGACATTGGTGATTATATACCTGCAATAATCTATTGTTGAAAGTCAACCAAGTTTATTAACCTTTTTGCATATTCAAGTCGAACGATGTTTGTTGGAAAGCCAATTATGCCTCGTCGAACAGAGGTATGACTTTTCTTGACACCAATTAAATACCCCCAGAAATAGAAACCATTTCGATTCATATTTGCAAGATTTTAAATGAGTAATTTCCTCATGGAATCTGAGCTGAATTAATTTTTTCTAATCATTTACAAAATGGCATTTAGGAGTCCCAAGAAATAAAGTAGTTTCTTCTCGATTGCTTTTAAATTATCATATTTTGCAACAACTTGATTTTGGTAAAGACATACAAAAAAAGAAAGAAAATTATACGGTCTTAATTGTAAGTGCATATATCCCGTGGGATGAAAATATTTACCATTTTTTTTTTAGCAGTTTAAGTTTGAATAATTTTCCCTACACATTGGTGATTATATGCCTGCAATAATCTATTGTTGAAAGTCAACAAAGTTTATTAAGCTTTTTGCATATTCAAGTCGAACGATGTTTGTTGGAAAGCCAATTATGCCTGGTCGAACAAAGGTATGACTTTTCCTCACACTAATTAAATACCCCCAGAAATAGAAACCATTTCGATTCATTTTTTGCAAGATTTGAAATGAGTAATTTCCTTATGGAGTCTGAGTTGAATTAATTTTTTCTATTCATTTACAAAATGACATTTAGGAGTCCCAAGAAATTAACTAGTTTCTTCTTGATTGCTTTTTAAATTATCATTTTTTTGCAACAGCTTGATTTTGGTTACGACATACAAAAAAAGAAAGAAAATTATATGGTCTTCATTGTAAGTGCATGTATCCCGTGGGACGAAAATATTTACCATTTTGTTTCTAGCAGTTTCAGTCTGAATAATTTTCCCTAGACTTTGGTGATTATATGCCTGCAATAATCTTCTGTTGAAAGTCAACCAAGTTTATTAAGCTTTTTGCACATTCAGGTCGAGCGATGTCTGTTCGAAAGCCAATCCTGCCTGGTTGAACAGATGTATGACTTTTCTTAACACCAATTAAATACCCCCTGAAATAGAAACCATTTCGATTCATTTTTTGCAAGATTTTAAATGAGTAATTTCCTCATGGAGTCTGAGTTGAATTAATTTTTTCTAATCATTTACAAAATAGCATTTAGGAGTCCCAAGAAATAAAGTAGTTTCTTCTTGATTGCTTTTAAATTATCATTTTTTGCAACAGCTTGATTTTGGTTACGACATACAAAAAAAGAAAGAAAATTATACAGTCGTAATTGTAAGTGCATGTATCCCGTGGGACGAAAATATTTACCATTTTGTTTCAAGCAGTTTCAGTCTGAATAATTTTCCCTAGACTTTGGTGATTATATGCCTGCAATAATCTTCTGTTGAAAGTCAACCAAGTTTATTAAGCTTTTTGCACATTCAGGTCGAGCGATGTCTGTTCGAAAGCCAATCCTGCCTGGTTGAACAGATGTATGACTTTTCTTAACACCAATTAAATACCCCCTGAAATAGAAACCATTTCGATTCATTTTTTGCAAGATTTTAAATGAGTAATTTCCTCATGGAGTCTGAGTTGAATTAATTTTTTCTAATCATTTACAAAATAGCATTTAGGAGTCCCAAGAAATAAAGTAGTTTCTTCTTGATTGCTTTTAAATTATCATTTTTTGCAACAGCTTGATTTTGGTTACGACATACAAAAAAAGAAAGAAAATTATACAGTCGTAATTGTAAGTGCATGTATCCCATGGGACGAAAATATTTACCATTTTGTTTCTAACAGTTTCAGTCTGAATAAGTTTCCATAGACTTTGGTGATTATATGCCTGCAATAATCTTCTGTTGAAAGTCAACCAAGTTTATTAAGCTTTTTGCACATTCAGGTCGAGCGATGTCTGTTCGAAAGCCAATCCTGCCTGGTTGAACAGATGTATGACTTTTCTTAACACCAATTAAATACCCCCTGAAATAGAAACCATTTCGATTCATTTTTTGCAAGATTTTAAATGAGTAATTTCCTCATGGAGTCTGAGTTGAATTAATTTTTTCTAATCATTTACAAAATAGCATTTAGGAGTCCCAAGAAATAAAGTAGTTTCTTCTTGATTGCTTTTAAATTATCATTTTTTGCAACAGCTTGATTTTGGTTACGACATACAAAAAAAGAAAGAAAATTATACGGTATTAATTGTAAGTGCATGTATCCCATGGGACGAAAATATTTACCAGTTTGTTTTTAGCAGTTTCGGTCTGAATAATTTTCCCTAGACTTTGGTGATTATATGCCTGCAATAATCTATTCTTGAAAGTCAACCAAGTTTATTAAGTTTTTTACATATTCAAGTCGAGCGATGTTTGTTGGAAAGCCAATTATGCCTAGGCGAACAGAGGTATGATTTTTCTTGACACCAATTAAATACCGCCAGAAATAGATACCATTTCGATTCATTTTTTGCAACATTTTAAATGAGTAATTTCCTCATGGAGTCTGAGTTGAATTAATTTTTTCTAATCATTTACAAAATAGCATTTAGGAGTCCCAAGAAATCAATTAGTTTCTTCTTGATTGCTTTTAAATTATCATATTTTTTAACAACTTGATTTTGCTAAAGACATACAAAAAAAGAAAGAAAATTATATGGCCCTAATTGTAAGTGCATATATCCCGTGGGATGAAAATATTTACCATTTTGTTTTTAGCAGTTTCAGTCTGAATAATTTTCCCTAGACATTGGTGATTATATGCCTGCAATAATCTATTGTTGAAAGTCAAGCAAGTGTTTTAACCTTTTTGCATATTCAAGTCGAACGATGTTTGTTGTAAAGCCAATTATGCCTGGTCGAACAGAGGTGTCGCTTTTCCTGACACCAATTAAATACCCCCTGAAATAGAAACCATTTCGATTCATTTTTTGCAAGATTTTAAATGAGTAATTTTCTCATGGAGGCTGAGTTGAATTAATTTTTTCTATTCATTTACAAAATGGCATTTAGGAGTCCCAAGAAATAAAGTAGTTTCTTCTTGATTGCTTTTAAATTATCATTTTTTGCAACAGCTTGATTTTGGTTACGACATACAAAAAAAGAAAGAAAATTATATGGTCTTCATTGTAGGTGCATGTATCCCGTGGGACGAAAATATTTACCATTTTGTTTCTAGCCGTTTTAGTCTGAATAATTTTCCCTTGACCTTGGTGATTATATGCCTGCAATAATCTTCTGTTGAAAGTCAACCAAGTTTATTAAGCTTTTTGCACATTCAGGTCGAGCGATGTCGGTTGGAAAGCCAATCCTACCTGGTCGAACAGAGGTATGACTTTTCTTAACACCAATTAAATACCCCCTGAAATAGAAACCATTTCGATTCATTTTTTGCAAGATTTTAAATGAGTAATTTCCTCATAGAGTCTGAGTTGAATTAATTTTTTCTAATCATTTACAAAATGGCATTTAGGAGTCCCAAGAAATAAAGTAGTTTCTTCTTGATTGCTTTTAAATTATCATTTTTTGCAACAGCTTGATTTTGGTTACGACATACAAAAAAAGAAAAAAAAATTATACGGTCATAATTGTAAGTGCATGTATCCCGTGGGACGAAAATATTTACCATTTTGTTTCTAGCAGTTTCAATCTGAATAATTTTCCCTAGACTTTGGTGATTATATGCCTGCAATAATCTTCTGTTGAAAGTCAACCAAGTTTATTAAGCTTTTGGCACATTCAAGTCGAGTGATGTCTGTTGGAAAGCCAATCCTACCTGGTCGAACGGAGGTATGACTTTTCATAACACCAATTAACTACCCCCTGAACTATAAACCATTTCGATTCATTTTTTGCAAGATTTTAAATGAGTAATTTCCTCATGGAGTCTAAGTTGAATTAATTTTTTCTAATTATTTACCAAATGGCATTTAGGAGTCCCAAGAAATAAAGTAGTTTCTTCTTGATTGTTTTTAAATTATCATTTTTTGCAACAGCTTGATTTTGGTTACGACATACAAAAAAAGAAAGAAAATTATACGGTCTTAATTGTAAGTGCATGTATCCCGTGGGACGAAAATATTTACCATTTTGTTTTTAGCAGTTTCAATTTGAATAATTTTCCCTAAACTTTGGTGATTATATACCTGCAATAATCTATTGTGGAAAGTCAACCAAGTTTATTAAACTTTTTGCATATTCAGGTCAAGCGATGTTTGTTGGAAAGCCAATTATGCTTGGTTGAACAGAGGTATGACTTTTCTTCACTCCAATTAAATAGCCCCTGAAATAGAAACCATTTCGATTCATTTTTTGCAAGATTTTATATGAGTAATTTCCTCGTGGAGTCTGAGTTGAATTAATTTTTGCAAATCATTTAAAAAATGGCATTTAGGAGTCCCAAGAAATAAAGTAGTTTCTTCTTGATTGCTTTTAAATTATCATTTTTTGCAACAACTTGATTACCAAAAAAAGAAAATAAATTATATGGTCTTAATTGTAAGTGCATATATCTTGTGGGATGAAAATATTTACCATTTTGTTTTTAGCAATTTCTGTCACGACCCCATTCCGCCCCTAGTAGAATGGTGCCGTGATGGCCAGTAATCTGAGATTACCGAAGGCCAACTTTCAAAGTTCACACACAATCAGAGTATAATATATGGGGCTTACATGTGCGGAAGCAATATATATAGATCTAAGTAGTCCATAAGAGCAGTGCATAGATCAAATGAAATGACATACATCTTTACATAGCTTTACAACTGGAATACAAATATAATAAAATACATATTACATCTTGATAAAAGGCTTCTCAAGCCGACATGTTCAAAATACATAAGCTTCAAGATTGCCGACATAACATGCATTCCAAAACATCTTGCAAAACATACATCTCGGCGTCACCGCCTTCTAGCTTGGCACCTACATATATATAGAGAGGGTGAGCTTGGATACTCAGTGAATGGTACAAGTAATAAAGGGGTTAATGAATGATTCCCGAGGCCCTTGTCAAAACAATACGTATATCATAACTTGTACAAAACAAAGCATGGGATGAATCAAGTTCATCAATCAAATCTTTCAAAGCTTCTTGGATGTTAAAACATCAACATGTACTTGGGGTGATGACATTCCGGACAAAACAAATCCACCCGTTCATAGACCGTCAGTGGGCGCCATCCGTTCATAGACCGTCGGTGGGGGCTATCCATTCATAGACCGTCAATAGCAAATCCACCTGTTCATAGACCGTCGGTGGGGGCTATCCGTTCATAGACCGTTGATAGCAGAGATCTCTCAAACATAATGCTACATGGGCTTAGAGTCCCCTAGCACGGAAGGACTTTCCAAGAATGTCATCCAAAACAAAGCTTATACTTGATACGCAAAATAGGGGTAATCATTCATGCTTAACAAAATACTTTTCAAAACAAAGCAAAGCAAAGCTTATCAAAACATGATAACATAGCTTTATTAAAAATACCACTCACATAGTTCTTAGGACGTCGGGATCAAGGCAAAGGTCCAAGCCCTACAAACACATGGCAAAGCCTATTGAATGCACTCTTAAAAACAAGCTTCACATGAATGCAAATGATCTAGGGAAAACATGCTGAAAAACATCTAGGGAAAACATGCTGGGAAACATCTAGGGAAAACATGCTGAAAAACATCTAAGGAAAACATGCTGGAAAACATCTAGGGAAAACATGCTGGGTACCAACCAGGTCTTGGAATGGATGCACAGAAATGATCTAGGCAAAAATGACCTAGCTGAGTGAACTCAGGAGGTCCTGGCCGAGGTCCCACACCTCTTGGCCGAGGTGTGGTTACCTAGGCTTCGGTGTGCAGCTCTCTGCCGAGGTGTTACAAGATGCCGGCAAGGGTGTACCATGGTCGGCCTAGATGATGAACATCTCGGCCTAGGTGATGCAGTGGTTAGCCTAGGTGTGCATGCAAGATAGACTAAGGTGCAAGTGATCATGCAAGGTAGGCCAAGGTGAGATACGATGCTTGGCCTATGTGTGGGATCTAGGCGAGAGTGGTCTCGGTGATCACACCTAGGGAAATGAAGTCTAGAAATCTGGGTTTCCCTCTTGATGAACATGAAGAACATGAAGGACATGAACATGAAGAACATGAATGCTAAAATCATAACTTCTTTATTCAAAATCTAAGATTTCATGAGATGAGTTCAAAAACATGGACCTGGGTACCCATACTTGAAGATCATATTAAAACAAACACGAAAACATGCATCTTGATACAAACTTTCGGATCAAAACATGGTTTTCTTCAAGAACACATGAATATCACTTTCTCTTTCTAAAACCGAATTTCAAAGCAATGCATGGTTCATGAAACATGCTAGATCATGCAATGCGATTAGATCAACATAAAGAATAACATGAGTAGATCACGAATCTAACCTTGAAACGCAGATCTAACGGTTCGATCTCTAGGGATCAAGCTTGGAAATCTACTCCTCTCTCAAGAACTCCTCTTCCTCTCCTAGAGCTTCTCTCTCTTCTCCAAAACAAAGATATAACAAATGATAGGTTTCTCTCTCTGCCGGCTGACTTAACACTCTGCTCGGACACATGGCGCTACCGGGTTGGTTCTCCTAAAAAAGGTGACTGAGTGAAAAGACAAGACCATGACAAAGTGTATTCAACAAGCTAGGCGGCAAGGCACTTCGGCAAGTAATGATCTCGGCTAAGGACATAGGCTTCAGCAAGTAAGGTCTCAATGATCTCGGCTAGGAAGGATAACACTTGGCCAAGCTAGGCCACACCTCGGCCTAGATGTGCCACACCTCGGTCTAGATCATTCCAGTCCCAGAACAAGATCACTAGGTGCAAGGATTAAGGATCTCGGACGCCTAGGTGATAACATCTCGGCCAATATGCCTAGGTGATGGTGGAGGTCAACCAAAGTGGTTCTAGGATGGTCCTAGGCTTAAGGTGACCTCGGCTTGGAATAACCTAGGCTTGGCATGACCTAGGCTTGGCATGACCTAGGCTTGACATGACCTAGGCTTGGCATGACATAGGCTTGACATGACCTAGGCATAACATGACCTAGGCTTGGCATGACATAGGCTTGACATGACCTAGGCTTAACATGACCTAGGCTTGAGACAGCAAGGAAGGAACAAAGCATGCATACAACACTTAGGCAAAACATGATAGCATCAAGACAAGACAAGAACCTTTACCCAGGCACAACAAGTCTAAGTCTACAAATGCAAGCTTAACAAGACAAAATCATGAAAATGCACATGAACATGACTAAGACATGAATGTGGGTTATTACAATTTCAGTCTGAATAATTTTCCCTAGACTTTGGTGATTATATGCCTGCAATAATCTATTGTTGAAAGTCAACCAAGTTTGTTAAGCTTTTTGCATATTCAAGTCGAACGATGTTTGTTGGAAAGCCAATTATGCCTGGTCGAACAGAGGTATGACTTTTCTTCACACCAATTAAATACCTCCTGAAATAGAAACCATTTCGATTCATTTTTTGCAACATTTTAAATGAGTAATTTTCCCATGGAGTCTAAGTTGAATTAATTTTTTCTAATCATTTACAAAATGGCATTTAGGAGTCCCAAGAAATAAAGTAGTTTCCTCTTGATTGCTTTTAAATTATCATTTTTTGCAACAGCTTGATTTTGGTTACGATATACAAAAAAAGAAAGAAAATTATATGGTCTTCATTGTAAGTGCATGTATCCCGTGGGACGAAAATATTAACCTTTTTGTTTTTAGCAATTTCAGTGTGAATAATTTTCCCTAGACTTTGGTGATTATATGCCTGCAATAATCTATTGTGGAAAGTCAACCAAGTTTATTAAGCTTTTTGCACATTCAGGTCGAGCGATGTTTGTTGGAAAGCCAATCATGCCTAGTCGAACAAAGGTATGGCTTTTCTTAACACCAATTAAATACCCCTTGAAATAGAAACCATTTCGATTCATTTTTTGCAAGATTTTAAATGAGTAGTTTCCTTATGGAGTCTAAGTTGAATTAATTTTTTCTAATCATTTACAAAATGGCATTTAGGAGTCCCAAGAAAGAAAGCAGTTTTTTTCCTGATTGCTTTTAAAATATCATTTTTTGCAACAGCTTGATTTTGGTTTCGACATACAAAAAAAGAAAGAAAATTATATGGTCTTAATGGTAAGTGGATATATCCCGTGGGACAAAAATATTTGCAATATTGTTTTTAGCAGTTTCAGTCTGAATAATTTTCCCTAGACTTTAGTGATTATATGCCTGCAATAATCTATTGTTGAAAGTCAACCAAGTTTATTACGCTTTTCCCATTTTCAGCTCGAGCGATGTTTGTTGGAAAGCCAATTATGCCTGGTCGAACAGATGTATGACTTTTCTTAACACCAAATAAATACCCCCTGAAATAGAAACCATTTCGATTCATTTTTTGCAAGATTTTAAATTAGGAATTTCCTCATTTAGTCTGAGTTGAATTACTTTTTTCTAATCATTTACAAAATGGCATTTATGAGTCCCAAGAAATATAGTAGTTTCTTCTTGATTGCTTGAAAATTATTATTTTTTGCAACACCTTGATTTTGGTTACAACATACAAAAAAAGAAAGAAAATTATACGGTCTTAATTGTAAGTGCATCTATCCCGTGGGACGAAAATATTTACCATTTTGTTTTTAGCAGTTTCAGTCAGAATAATTTTTCCTTGACTTTGGTGATTATATGCCTGCAATAATCTATTGTTGAAAGTCAACCAAGTTTATTAAGCTTTTTGCATATTCAAGTCGAGCGATGTTTGTTGGAAAGCCAATTATGCCTGGTCGAACAGAAGTATGACTTTTCTTGACACCAATTAAATACTCCCAGAAATGGAAACCATTTCAATTCATTTTTTGCAAGATTTTAAATGAGTAATTTCCTCACGGAGTCTGAGTTGAATTAATTTTTTCTAATCATTTACAAAATGGCATTTAGGAGTCCCAAGAAATAAAGTAGTTTCTTCTTCATTGCTTTTAAAATATCATTTTTTGCAACAGCTTCATTTTTGTTACGACATAAAAAAAAGAAAGAAAATTATGACGTCTTAATTGTAAGTGCATGTATGCTGTGGGACGAAAATGTTTACCATTTTGTTTTTACTAGTTTCAGTCTGAATACTTTTTCCTAGACTTTGGTGATTATATGCCTGCAATAATCTGTTGTTGAAAGTCAACCCAGTTTATTAAGCTTTTTCCATTTTCAGGTCGAGCGATGTTTGTTGGAAAGCCAATCATGCCTGGTCGAACAGAGGTATGACTTTTCTTAACAGCAATTAAATACCACCTGAAATAGAAACTATTTCGATTAATTTTTTGCAAGATTTTAAATGAGTAATTTCCTCATGGAGCCAGAGTTGAATTAATTTTCTCTAATCATTTAAAAAATGGCATTTTGGAGTCCCAAGAAATAAAGTAGTTTCTTCCTGATTGCTTTTAAATTATCATTTTTTGCAATAGCTTGATTTTGGTTGCGACATACAAAAAAATAAAGAAAGTTATATGGTCTTCATTGTAAGTGCATGTATCCCGGGGACGAAAATATTTACCATTTTGTTTTTAGCCGTTTCAGTATGAGTAATTTTCCCTAAACTTTGGTGATTATATGCCTGCAATAATCTATTGTTGAAAGTCAACCATGTTTATTAAGTTTTTCGCACATTCAGGTCGAGCGATGTTTGCTGGAAAGCCAATCATGCCTGGTCGAACAGAGGTATGACTTTTCTTCACACCAATTAAATACTCTCTGAAATAGAAACCATTTTGATTCATTTCTTGCAAGATCTTAAATTAGTAATTTCCTCATGGAGTCTGAGTTGAATTAATTTTTTCTAATCATATACAAAATGGCATTTAGGAGTCCCAAGAAATAAAGTAGTTTCTTCTTGATTGCTTTTAAATTATCATTTTTTTGCAACAGCTTGATTTTGGTTACGACATACAAAAAAAGAAAGAAAATGATATGGTCTTAATTGTAAGTGCATGTATCCCGTGGGACGAAAATATTTACCATTTTGTTTTTAGCAGTTTTAATTTGAATAATTTTCCCTAGACTTTGGTGATTATATGCCTGCAATAACCTATTGTTGAAAGTCAACCAAGTTTATTAAGCTTTTTCCATTTTCAGGTCGAGCGATGTTTGTTGGAAAGCCAATTATGCCTGATCGAACAAAGGTATGACTTTTCTTAACACCAATTAAATACCACCTGAAATAGTGTAACGCCCTCAAAATAATAACAATAAACTCTACAATATTAACATGCATTGATATATAAAAGATCAGCATCCTTCTATTCATCAGAGTATTTCCTTACAAAAAGTATTACATGTTGACAACAAAAGTAAACGCCCCATGGACTTACAACTTTCCAAGCCAACACTTGGTTACAAGAAACAAGTACTAACTCATATACACATTAAGCCCTAGGCTTGAATTTACATGTAATACATCAAAAGGAAAATAACATCCAAAAGTCTGACTGCCTCTAGCCTCCCAAGCTATGTCCTTGGAGGTGGCATGCTAGCTGTACCTGAAAATGATGTTCCCATATAGGGTGAGCCACAGCCCAGTAGAAATACACTAAACCAACTATGAACAATGACTAAAAGATTAGCAGTTGATAGATGGCCAACACAGATACATCCACTTATATCACCTTACAATTACATGACATACAAGTCCATGTTATTTTTCATTTTCTCATTTTCGGTAGATAAGCATATTAGCTATATCAACATCTCAACAGATAAGTATAAGAACTATATCATGCAACCAAAGATAAGCATATGAGCTATATCTACTCTTCTCTAGACAAGCATATGAGCCGTGTCTATACTTCTCAAGGATAAGCATATGAGCTATATCTACAGAGTTCATCCCCTATCTCCTCCCAACACTATCCGGTTTAGAGGTACATCCCCTATCTTCCCCTAAACCGCGGAGTACATCCCCCATCTCCTCCTCTACACACAATGTATATAAACACAAAGGTTCTACATACAATCAATCAATACATAAAGTTAATGTATTCGTTCAACCGTCAAGTTCCATGACACATTCCATTGATTAGTTTTCGTTTGCCTAATCATCATGCATTGTCTACAACAATCAAGATTATCCTCCACCGATAGCCCAAAGCAGTTATTTCTAAACAGAAAATAAATGCATAATGGATAATATATCAACATTTCAATTTCAATTCCTCATTTCCTTTAATTAATTATATGCATTAAGTAATTAAAACAATTAGGGCAAATTTCCATAATTAACAAAAACAACCCTAAGGTTCCATTTTCATCCATAACCCATCATCTATCTCATCTTTTTATGCCAAACTTGCATTTAGGTTTATTATAAACAAAATCCCAACTTTTGCAAAATTACACAAAAGACCCAAACTTTCTCAAAATTACCCAACAACACCCAACATATCGAAACGCTAAAATTGAAAGACAAAGTCCATAAGGAGGAGTAGGGTATCCCTACCTCAAAGTTTGAGCTCCAACGGAGATGAAGACCAAAAACCAAAATGCTCCAAATCGCCAAATTTTCAGATTAAATCGAAGCTCTCAACACCCTCTACCTTTTTAACAAAGTCCCTAGGATAGATTCACACTCTAGAGGGATCAAATCTTAGAGAGAGAGCAAGTTTAGAGAGAGAGGGTCTCGGATCTAGGGTTTGGAAAGAAAAGAGAGTGAAAAAGTGATGTTTAAAATCGCTGCTGCCCGCTGATATAAAACAGGCTCGCTCGAGCGACCAGACACAAAAAACCTCGCTCGAGCCAAGAAAACCTCGCTCGAGCCAACAACCTAAAAGCTCGCTCGAGCCACAAACTTCTCGCTCGAGCCAACTACTCGAACCTTCAGCTCTGCAACCAGACGCACGCTCGAGCGACGGAAAGCTCGCTCGAGCGAAGAAAAACCAGACCGCTCGAGCGAAGAAAAGCTCGCTCGAGCCAAGAAATGCAACTTTCAGGTCCAGAACCAGACGCAATCGCTTGCTCGAGCGAAGCCACTCTGGCTCGACCCACCAGACACAAAACACACATCTCTCTCGAGCGACCAAACCCTGGCTCGAGTAAAGAACCAAAACAAAAAGCTCGCTCGAGCGACAAACTCCTCGCTCGAGCGTAGGCCCAGAATTCTGGGCAGCAACACCTGGCTCCCAGACACAACCAACCTGTAACAAACCTGCCCAACACATCCTATAACTCAAAACAAAGTGGGAAAGGATGTAAACAAGAAAATAACAACTGCTAATGTCCATGGACTCAAGTCCGGACCACTGTACAACAAGGGGTAAAACCCGGGATCGCTATAAATAGAAACCATTTCGATTCATTTTTTGCATGATTTTAAATGAGAAATTTCCTCATGGAGCTGAGTTGAATTAATTTTTTCTAATCATTTACAAAATGGCATTTAGGAGTTCCAAGAAATAAAGTAGTTTCTTCCTGATTGCTTTTAAATTATCATTTTTTTGCAATAGCTTGATTTTTGTCACGACATACAAAAAAAGAAAGAAAATTATATGGTCTTCATTGTAAGTGCATGTATCCCGTAGGACGAAAATATTTACCATTTTGTTTTTAGCAGTTTCAGTCTGAATAGTTTTCCCTAGACTTTGGTGATTATATGCCTGCAATAATCTATTGTTGAAAGTCAACCATGTTTATTAAGTTTTTTGCACATTAAGGTCGAGCCATGTTTGTTGGAAAGCCAATCGTACCTGGTCGAACAGATGTATTACTTTTCTTAACACCAATTGAATACCCCCTGAAATAGAAACCATTTCGGCTCATTTTTTGCAGGATTTTAAATGAGTAATTTCCTCATGGAGTCTGAGTTGAATTAATTTTTTCTCATCATTTACAAAATGTCATTTAGGAGTCCCAAGAAATAAAGTAGTTTCTTCTTGATTGCTATTAAATTATCATTTTTTGCAACAACTTGATTTTGGTTACGACATACAAAAAAAGAAAGAAAATTATATGGTCTTAATTGTAAATGCATGTATCTCGTGCAACGAAAATATTTACCATTTGGTTTTTAGCAGTTTCAGTCTGAATAATTTTCCCCAGACTTTGGTGATTATATGCCTGCAATAATCTATTGCTGAAAGTCAACCAAGTTTATTAAGCTTTTTGTATATTCAAGTCGAGCGATGTTTGTTGGAAAGCCATATATGCTTGGTCGAACAGAGGTATGACTTTTCTAAACACCAATTAAATACCCCCTGAAATGGAAACCATTTCGATTCATTTTTGGCAAGATTTTACATGAGTAATTTTCTCATGGAGTCTGAATTGAATTAATTTTATCTAATCATTTAAAAAATAGCATTTAGGAGTCCTAAGAAATAAAGTATTTTCTTCTTGATTGCTGTTAAATTATCATTTTTTGCAACAGCTTGATTTTGGTTACGACATACAAAAAAAGAAAGAAAATTATATGGCCTTAATTGCAAGTGCATATATCCCGTGGGAAGAAAATATTTACCATTTTGCTTTTAGCAGTTTCAGTCTGAATAATTTTCCCCAGACTTTGGTGCTTATATGCGTGCAATAATCTATCGTTGAAAGTCAACCAAGTTTATTCAGCTTTTTGCATATTCAAGTCGAGCGATGTTTGCTGGAAAGCCAATTATGCCTGGTCGAACAGAGCTATGACTTTTCTTCGCACCAATTAAATACCCCCAGAAATGGAAACCATTTCGATTCATTTTTTGCAAGATTTTAAATGACTAATTTCCTCATGGAGTCTGAGTTGAATTAATTTTTTCTAATCATTTAAAAAATGGCATTTAGGAGTCCCAAGAAATGAAGTAGTTTCTTCTTGATTGCTTTTAAATTATCATTTTTTACAACAGCTTGATTTTGGTTACGACATACAAAAAAAAGAAAGAAAATTAGACGGTCTTCATTGTAAGTGCATGTATCCCGTGGGACGAAAATATTTACCATTTTGTTTTTAGCAGTTTCAGTCTAAATAATTTTCCCTAGACTTTGGTGATTATATGCCTGCAATAATCTATTGTTGAAAGTCAACCAAGTTTATTAAGCTTTTTGCATATTCAAGTCGAGCGATGTTTGTTGGAAAGCCAATTATGCCTGGTCGAACAGAGGTATGACTTTTCTTGACACCAATTAAATACCCCCAGAAATGGAAACCATTTCGATTCATTTTTTGCAACATTTTTAAAAGAGTAATTTCCTCATATAGTCTGAGTTGAATTAATTTTTTCTAATCGTTTTCAAAATGGCATTTACGAGTCCCAAGAAATAAAGTAGTTTCATCTTGATTGCTTTTAAATTATCATTTTTTGCAACAGCTTGATTTTGGTTACGACATACAAAAAAAGAAAGAAAATTATACAGTCTTAATTGTAAGTGCATGTATCCCGTGGGACGAAAATATTTACCATTTTATTTTTAGCAGTTTCAGTCTGAATAATTTTCACTAGACTTTAGTGATTATATGCCTGCAATAATCTATTATTATAAGTCAACCAAGTTTATTAAGCTTTTTGCATATTCAAGTCGAGCGATGTTTTTTGGAAAGCCAATTATGCCTGGTCGAAAAGAGGTATGACTTACAATTAAATACCTCCACAAATAGAAACCATTTCGATTCATTTTTTTGCAAGATTTTAAATGAGTAATTTCCTCATGGAGTCTGAGTTGAATTAATTTTTTCTAATCATTTACAAAATGGCATTTAGGAGTCCCAAGAAATAAAGTAGTTCCTTCTTGGTTGCTTTTAAATTATCATTTTTTGCAACAGCTTGATTTTGGTTACGACATACAAAAAAAGAAAGAAAATTATACGATTTTAATTGTAAGTGCATGTATCCCGTGGGACGAAAATATTTACCATTTTGTTTTTAGCAGTTTCAGTCTGAATAATTTTCCCTAGACTTTGGTGATTAGATGCCTGCAATAATCTATTGTTGAAAGTCAACCAAGTTTATTAAGCTATTTGCACATTCAGGTCATTCGATGTTTGTTGGAAAGCCAATCATGCCTACTCTAACAGAGGTATGACTTTTCTTAACACCAATTAAATACCCCCTGAAATAGAAACCATTTCGATTCATTTTTTGCAAGATTTTAAATGAGTAATTTCCTCATAGAGTCTCAGTTGAATTTATTTTTTCTAATCTTTTACAAAATGGCATTTAGGAGTCCCAAGAAATAAAGTAGTTTCTTCTTGGTTGCTTTTAAATTATCATTTTTTGCAACAACTTGATTTTGGTTACGACATACAAAAAAAGAAAGAAAATTATACGGTCTTAATTGTAAGTGCATATATCCCGTGGAACGAAAATATTTACCATTTTGTTTTTAGCAGTTTCAGTCTGAATAATTTTCCCTAGACTTTGGTGACTATATGCCTACAATAATCTATTGTTGAAAGTCAACCAAGTTTATTAAGCTTTTTGCACATTCATGTCGAGCAATGTTTGTTGGAAATCCAATCATGCCTGCTCGAACAAATGTATGACTTTTCTTAACACCAATTAAATACCCCCTGAAATAGAAACCATTTTAATTCATTTTTTGCAAGATTTTAAATGAGTAATTTCCTCATAGAGTCTGAGTTGAATTAATTTTTTCTAATCATTTAAAAATTGGCATTTAGGAGTCCCAAGAAATAAAGTAGTTTCTTCTTGATTGCTTTTAAATTATCATTTTTTGCAGCAGCTTGATTTTGGTTACGACATATAAGAAAAGAAAGAAAATTATACGGTCTTAATTGTAAGTGCATGTATCCCATGGGACGAAAATATTTACCATTTTCTTTTTAGCGGTTTCAGTCTGAATAATTTTGCCTAAACTTTGGTGATTATATGCCTGCAATAATCTATTGTTGAAAGTCAACCAAGTTTATTAAGCTGTTTGCACATTCTGGTCGGGCGATGTTTGTTGGAAAGCCAATCATGCCTGGTCGAACGGAGGTATGTGTAGACGTCCCCGAACGCATCCCGGGAGGGGTTAAGTCCCGTTCCGTTCATGTTGGGGTCACTACAGTTCGAAGGACTCGATTTGTGTTGGTTCTGAATCTTGAACCAAAGAGTCCAAATCCGGCAAATCGTTTTGAAGAAAAACAGATTTTGAAAAGTAGTGCCAAACATGGACTGCTTTGCCAGATTACAGAGTCGCCACCTAAATATTTTAAAATGGGAAACTTAGGAAACCCTGACTCGGTGCCGAAGGCCACATGTCCGTCATCACCAAAGTGGTCTTGGCTCGGGAGCTTGGGTACGATCGGGGAAGGTCAGCTATGAGCACCCCCTTTCGCCCGGTCCGAAGACCGGCCTCTACTAACCGTGATATCCGATTTTGAAAACATTACATGCTCTTATTCCAATTATTAGCCTAGAATTACTATGTTACGCGCGCAGCAAACAAGTATAGACTAGATTGCCTAATTTGGAAATAAACATTGCATATCCGTTGGTTTTGAAAATGCATTGGAATTTGCTACTCGCAAGTAGGCTAAAATACGGATTTCAATGAGTTGTTCCAACTCAGGCAATCCAACCTCCACCCACAGGCATTCAAACAGTTTATCTCATGTAAGCACTTAGCCGCATGGTAAGCATACTGTCATGGTAACATCCACACACAGGCGACATGCTAAAGCATAAAACTTACATCGTACTCCGTGCCAAAACAAGAAACCAGTTAGCAAAACATGCATGACCTAGTTTATGTTAAGTGACTAATGCATCGCATACGGAATGTAATCTAGACAGGCTCGGCTATCCTAAGCATGGCACATGAAATGCAACAACTATCACGTATTCAATTTGGAATTGAAAGTACGATGCAGTTTGTATGATGTACCGAGCCCGATGTATGTAAACAAATGCATGAATGCACGCATGCATTGCATAAGGTATGCTAATTTAGATGTGCCCTAATCTACCATCATAAGCAGGTAAATAAAAGGGTAGAAAGAAATGGGGGTTGGAAGACATGCACCCACTCACACACACTTATTACAAATTTGCCCTCGCTCGGAGGGACCAAAATAATAATACAGATAATCAACTACGCAAGCTAATTATTACAAATTAAATAAATTAATCAAATAACTTAATTCATCTAATAAAAACAGTAAATCGCCTCGGGATGAGGGCCGGATGCATGCGCGTGCCCGGGACTCGCTCGGAATCGCACTGTCATGCAAGTGTGCCTCTGTTTTCCCTGCTATCCTCCTCTGCAGACTGCCAAAGTCTCAGAACTACTTCTCAGAGCACTGGAGATCGCTACCGGCTGGGGCAGAGCATCACCGGCTGAATTATGTGGCCACCGGCACTCAATAAAGCTATCGGCTGCCAAATTACTGCCGGTCGGCACAAAATTCCTGCAGAACCTGCAGACCACAGCAGCAGAGAGCAACAAAATGCATGGCAATGTGATTCAAGGTATTTATGCACTACACACACCCCTTATCATGTTATTGACTCAAAGAGGTATGTGTCTCGATTCCCGGACCACCAATCACGCATTTCCATGCATGATGGCCCAAAGAACCGAGAATGCAACTTTGCTTTCAAATGCATGCCATGCAAACAAGCACAAAAGGGGTGCCAAACCTCTATCAAACTCACTTCAAGAGGCTTGGTATGCATGCCAATGTGATGAAACCCTAAGCATATTGTCTAGCATGCAACATGGATAATGTGATGCACTTATGCAAAGAGTTCAAACGAGCATGCAAGTCAAACATGCAAACCAATGAAATGGTGGACTTAGACAACTCAAAAGGCTTAAAATCCATGGCCAAAATGCCTAGGAATGGAGACTAAACAAACTCACACACATGCAATTGTTAAGGTCCAAACCCAAGACATACAAAAGCAACTCTCATGCACACTTAAGAGGCACAAACATGGGCTAATAGCATGCATGAAAAGCTCTGAAATCCATGTCAAACATGATGCCAAATCATGCAATGAAGCATGCCAAACAAAGCATGCAAATGGCCTAGGCTTAAAGCAAGTCAATAGGGCATTAAACCACACTTAGCATAAACACATATGGCATGTATCAAACAACCAAAAACAGGTTCTTAGCATGTTAAAGCAAGGCCAAAGAGCTACTTAGATGGCATCTAAGAGACATTAAACCAAAGGTATGCATTGAAGCCAAAACAAGGGGCATTTAACACAAGCTTAAGAAGTCACAAAGAAGCATGCAATGTAAACATACAAGCACCTCCAAGGGACTGAAATAGCATGCTAGGTGGTTCCAAACCATCAAAAACAATGCAAGCAAAGCATGCTATACTCACATGCTCTCAAGGCCAACAAGCCAAATGCAAAGGGGCTATATTAAACATGCCAAGATTGACCAAAATACTTATGGACAGACCTAAAACATGGTGATATGAGCACAAAATCTTCACAAACACAAGTCTAAAACATGCTAGAAATGAAGGCATACCACCTAAGCATGTTAAGACATAAAGAGGCATTACAAGGCCACTATACCAAGCATGCATAAGGGACCTAAACCAACTTGAAATCATGTTATAACATGGCAATATAAGCATGAAAAACAAGTCAAATATGCTCAACACATGCTCAAGCATGAAGCTCCATAAGAGAGCAAATTTTGCCCTTTTCAAGGACATCAAGGGGAGGGGGTGGCCCTCCCCTTTCTAGGACTTTATGGCACCATCTCCACCACTGAAATCCCTCAAGATTTCAGTGGTGGAGAGGCCCGAACACACTAGTCCCGGATCTCTCCAAAATAGCACAAAAAGGGGCCCTTTTCAAGGTCTAAAGGGGGTCAAACCTCCCCAAACCACTAAGCACTCTTAATATACAATAAAGAGGGTCAAAAATCAGAACTTTTATGTGCCAAACACTAAGCCCAAAAACTGTTACAAAGCAAGCAAAAGGAAGGTACAAGAATGGGGTAAAAAGAGAGTTAGTGTCTTACCCTTGAAGCCTCTTCAACAAAGATGATGTGTTGGCCTCCTTGAGTACCAAACCAGCTCCAAAGCTTCAAAACAAACCTCTGGACCCTCAAGAACCAAAGGAAGGTGGAGCACTAGGTGCTTGTGTGCAAAAGTATGAACTAAAGCACCTAGTGTACTAAGTAAGCAAGAAAGGAGAGAGATAAGATAGATATATGATCTAACCTAAAACCAGAGCTTGGTCTCTCTCTAAGATGGTTGAAACCTCTCAAGAATTTCCAACCTTAAGCCAAGAAGAAGAGCCTTCCTCTTATAGAACTTGTAAGACTTACAAGCTAAGCAAACAAGGGCTCATCCCTCCATACACGTGTATGGAGGGGAAGCTAAAGGCACACAGCTGTCTGAAAATATCTCAGAAAGCAAGTGCACAGCGGTCGGCAGGGCAAAATGGTCATTTTGCCAAAATTTAGTGCCGACCGGCACAAAATAGTGCCGACCGGCACAATATAGTGCCGGTGGCCACTACAGCCAGCCGGTGGCCTCTAGCCACAGCCGGTGGTGTATGGGAATGCCTCACAAAGCATTCCCTGCCCTTCCAAGGCAAAACACAAGTGTTTGGTGCAAAACCAAACACTAACGGTCGAGTTCGGAGGTCCTGAGGTAAGGCGCGCGAGCCGAGAACTCCGGGAACTCCAAACGAACACAAACATGGATAATCACCGAGTGTTCCAACGGTGACGTCCAAGTCTTGAGGACGGTCAAAAAATGGGGTGTCTACAGTTGCCCCTCTTTGACAGAACTCGAAAGTCATAACAATGACGGGAGTGAATGTCAAAGTCCAGAGACGACCCATTTTTGACAAGGCCGAAGACTTGGACAAACATGCAAGACAAAACAAGGTATGCGCCCGAAGGCAGGGGCAAAATGCAACTGAAAATGCAAGAAGCCGAGCATAACTTATGATCATGCAAAGAAAACTGTAATGAAGCACACATGCAACAGTTATAAGCTAGCATGCAACAGTCTACACTACAATGCAGAAAGGCTATAAGAGAATTATGAAATTCTCAAAACGTCTCACTCGGGAGATATAATACCTGTGCGGCTCGCCTGGTTCCACCAGCGGTAAATGAGCCGTACATACAATATCGTGCCTGAAAAGAAAGCAAACTTAACAGGTACAATATGATTAGCAACATGCACGACATATGCAATGCGACTGATGGATGCTATGCAATATATACAAAACTATGTATGAATAATGCAAATGATAATGCAATGCAATTAGAACTAATGCGAACTACATGCAAGGCAATTGAATCATGATTCACTCGTAAGCGGTTCAAAACCACACATATGTCAAATAGATTGATGGAAGTAGCAAGTCCGTCTACCATAGAACGATGTCTGAACTATGAGTGATGTAGACGGACACGAGAACAAGTATTGGGTGGGATGACATAAGTGGGGTAACGACCCGCTGAGGAGGGAATAATGATCCTAATGCCGGATGCAACAATTACACTATAATGTAATATGATGGATAGATGATACAATGGATATGGCACGCGGGCCAAACCAAATCTCGCCTAGGAAAGGCATGTACACGTACAAGCCATGTCTAACATAGAAAAGGTGTCGAAGCCCTCAAGGCGCGAGCGCACGCAGAACTATGAGTGTATAGACGTGAAAAGTATGAGCACATACCAGACCAAGCTCAACAAGGAAAGGCGCGAGTCATAGATGGAGGGTGATGCAGTGGATGCATGCAACTAAAATGCAATGGATATAGATACTTACAGAAAATGCATGACATATGCACTATACTACAATGATGATGCATGACAAATGCATGTTCTTTTTTCGTTTTGGATTTTTGAAAATGCATGACATATGCAGTATTTACAAATGATGCATGACAATGCATGTGTTTTTGTATTTATTTTGTTGCTTTTGAAAATTTTTGGAATGCATGACATATACAGTATTAATGATGCATGATATGCATGTGATGCAATGGCTATGACTGCAGCTTTCCCTATTCTCCCGACAGGGCGATATACTAGGTTGGTTCAGTATCCAGAATTGAGGCGTAGACACGCCGCCTCAACCTATGGGGCTTCCATACAGATTTCAAGCCGAGGGTACACCCCCTGGGTATTTAAACCAGACTTTAGTCTCGGAAATTCCGAACCTTTGCATTCTAGGCATAAGCCGTTCAAACTCTAGTTTTCACCGTCCCCATTGGTCTCCTAGGAACTCACTGCAAACACAGATAGGTGGCTTTACCAGACCACTGAAAGTCGTTCGGGCACGACAAACACCGAAGGAATTGCACCTTCAGAGGATTTAAGGTCTCCTAGACCATGTGCAATGCATGACAATGCATGTTTTTTTTTGTTTTGAAATGTGTGGCAACACGCGGCTTTATGAATGCATGACAACGTAAGAATCGAGATGCGGTGCACAAGACAGTGTGACATAATGCATGCTGAATGCGATGAAGTGCATATCTTAACGCACCGTAGGTTTTGCACCTCCCAAGGATTTAAGGTCTCCTAGACCGTGCGTGTTTAAGGTCTCGCCAGACCGGGGGGGCAACTGTTTACACAACACTTTAAGTGAGTGTGATGCGAATGGGACACGCATGCGGATGCAAATGGGGCAAACGAGACGCGCGTGTCTCACAAGATGGAAAATGGAGTGCAATGAGGGTGCGCTAAATGGCGCGACGAAATGCATGCCAAATGTAATGAGGGGCGACTTAACACACCGAAGGTCTCGCACCTCCCGAGGATTTAAGGTCTCCTAGACCGTGCGTGTTTAAGGTCTCGCCAGACCGGGCGGGGCAACGATACAAAGCATAAATGCATGACGGTGTTTGTAATAAAATGCAATCAAGCGGGTTTTAGGTCTCGCCGGACCGCGCGTGTTTTTGGTCCCGCCGGACCTTGCGTGTTTTTGGTCCCGCCGGACCTTGCGTGGGGCAACTGTGCGAATGTGACACACGCGCCACAAGGGATGCAAAACGAGGCACGCGTACCTCATTGGTGGGAAAATGGAGTGCGAGACGTGGCATACGTGCCTCGGGATGCAATGAAATGCGAAATGAGGCACGCATACCTCATCTGATGGAAAAAGAAGTGCAAAACGAGGCATACGTGCCTCGAGATGCAATGAAATGCAAAATGAAACACGTGAGGTAGTACACCTCACGCGGATCACAGATGAGATGCAGAGTGAAACACGTGAGCTAGCACACCTCACGCGGATCACAGATGAAATGCAGAGTGAAACACGTGAGGTAGTACACCTCACGCGGATCACAGATGAAATGCAAAATGAAACACGTGAGGTAGCACACCTCACGCGGATCACAGATGAAATGCAGAGTGAAACACGTGAGGTAGTACACCTCACGCGGATCACAGATGAAATGCAGAGTGAAACACGTGAAGTAGTACACCTCACGCGGATCACAGATGAAATGCAGAGTGAAACACGTGAAGTAGTACACCTCACGCGGATCACAGATGAAATGCAGAGTGAAACACGTGAAGTAGTACACCTCACGCGGATCACAGATGAAATGCAAAGTGAAACACGTGAGGTAGTACACCTCACGCGGATCACAGATGAAATGCAGAGTGAAACACGTGAAGTAGCACACCTCACGCGAATCACAGATGAAATGCAAAATGAGGCACACGTACCTCGAAATGTAATGAAATGCAAGATGAGAGAGTATGACACACATGCCACACGACAATGCAAAGCGGTGCAAGTCGCAAGGGACGTGCAAGATGGCGCGTTACAATGCGCCGGACAATGTGATGGATGCATGCAACGCACACGGGGCAACTTCTGAATCTCTGTAAACAACAAAAGGATACAAAAGGATACGATCTTTGCTTGAATTTGAGTGCCACACACAGAAGACACTGTCTGAGGTCAAAACGGAGGCCGGTTGAGCATCGGGGATGCACTTTCTTGCACTTTATTGATCTATGGAGACCCAAGACCCCTCATCTTGCCTAAAAACATCCTTGGGAACACCACCGGCTGGGTGGGAAGGCCACCGGCTGCCACCGGCTGCATAAACTCATCCACCGGCACAATATTGTGCCGACCGGCACAAAATAGTGCCGACCGGCCAAAAATGGCTGATCGGGGGCAGTTTTGCCATTTTGCTTCGGGTTTTATAAAATAGGGCTTGAAACCCTATTTCTTCACTTCCATACCGCCGAAAACTTTTGCCCTTTCTTTCTAGAGCCTCTTTTCCTTCTCATTCGCTCATTTCCTCGAGCTTTCGCGCCATTTCCGTCGTCCGATTCGCGAAGTTCACCGCGTTTCGGACATTTTGAACCGAACAAAACTTTGTTTCGGCGCCTCTTTTGCTATTTTCTCCTTTTCGGGACTTGTTCCCCTTGATTTCATCTTCCTTTCCGTGCCTTTTCACCTTCCGGCTTTTTCGGCCATTTCCGGCCCTCTCGGGGTTGACTTTTTTGGTTGACTCTTCACATTCCGGTTCTTCCGGCCATTTTCTCACCACCACTGTCATGGCCGACGACATTCCACCCGTCGGGACTCCCCCGGATCATGAGATGGATCCCGGGGTCGAGCTCCTCCCATTGAGCGAGCGTCCCTTCGACCCGGCGACCTACCGCCCGGCGATCCACGTACTTCCGCCAGATGGACTTCGCCATTTCCGCGGTTTTGACAGGGCTCTGGACCCGGAGCTTCTGCTGCGCGAGCCGACCTCGCACCTCTCATTCGGCACTTCGAGGTAACATTCTTTTCTCTACTTTACTTTCTGCAATGTAGAACTGTAAACTGTCAACTGCCATAGCTGATTACAACCTTTACTTGCTTAACTCTGATATACTATACTGTAGTTGATCGTAGACAACTTCACAACTGACATCTGCTTAGGATCGACACACATGCACACACACTGCACCAGCCTCAATCACCCAAACACGGCACACCGTATTTCACTGCAAACTCACCGATACCCGGTATTTATTTGAATCTGAAAACCTGCACACATGCTAGATTTATACTGAATCGAACCACTCGAATACGCTGACGTATTACATGCTGTAGTTCACTGTAGGCTTACCATGACCCGTTATCTGCTTGAATCTGAAAAAATGTGCACACGTGCACCATATTTGCATTGCATTTACTAAAAAAAACACACTGCTGCATCACATATTGTAGTTTACTGTAAGTGCAACAGCACCCGATTTCTGTTTGAATCTAAAAAAAAACGTGCACGCATGCTAGATTTGTATTGACTTTAACATGTTCCCTCAGAACTGTGCATTTCATATTGCTTTGCAACCATTTGTTTGTAAACAGGGAGATTCCCATACCATCCGCGGGTATGGGAATGTTACGGCTCGAGATTGGTACTTGGAGCTTCCTGAGGCAGTCCGACACATCGTGGACGAGGCGGGCTTCGGCTCTTTCTGCAGGGGTCTGACTCGACTTACTGCCTGCAGGCCTCTTCTCGCGGCCCTGGCAGAGAGATGGTGGGACACCACCGATTCATTCCACCTATCGGCGACTGGGGACATGACGATGACCCCTTATGACTTCTCGGTGCTTACCGGCATCGGGGTTGGGGGTGATCCGATCCCCTTCGACATTGATATGGATGAGTGGACTGCCGCTCAGATTCATTTACTTGGCGCGGCTCCGCCTTTGGCACGCCCCGGTTTTGTCCGCTATTCTTGGTTCGAGGTGCAGTTCCGGGTGCAGCCTCTCCTCGTCGACGCAACTCCGATGACCGCGGTCGCCGCAGAGCAGTATGCACGCGGCTTCTTGATGTTCTTGTTGGGGACCACACTATTCGCCGACCGGGCGAACACCGTGCCTCTCTGCCTACTCAGTGCACTGGTGGACGTCCGGGACATCTTGCGCTATGACTGGGGTGGCGCGGCTCTGGCCACTCTTTACGGCTACATGAGCTCGGTCTCTCGTGGCAGCGGGCAGTTGCTCGGGGGCTACTGGCGAGCTTGGGAGGTACGTCTTCTTTTCCGCTTTACATTTCTGTTCTGCACTTTCTGTACTCTGCACACTGCACACGCTGTAGTCTGCTTTACACTTGCTGTATATTGTACACACGGCACACACATACTCCCGCTTTATACTGACTGTACACCGTTCACACTGTACACTCTGCTCAATACACTGCACAACACACGGCTCCGCTATTTCTGCTTTACTCTGTATTCTGCTTCTTTTTTTTTCTGATAAACGTTCTGACATCTGTCTTGCAATTGTGGGTCTATGCCTACTTTCCCAGGCTAGAGCCAGTACCGGAGACGGAGACTCCTCTGGTCGTCCCCTTTTCACGTCGCTACGACGGGAGGTGTACCCGGAGGCCGCGGGAGACTTTCAGCTTCTTTCGCCGCTATTTTGACACCATCACCTCCGCCGAGGTATGTTTTACTTACAGTTTATTTAAGCTTTACTTTTCCACTGCATTTTTGCAATATCAGTAGGTAGTAAACTGTATTTCAATTTTAGATCACCTGGCAGCCATGGGCTCCCCTGCCAGCGATAGTTCGGAGTCGGTTTGCCGGCGCGATCGCGACCTCGCGTTACCGGATTTTGCTAGAGGGCCCGGTCTGTCGGGCTTGGTACCTGGGTGAGCGCTTCTTGCGTCAGACCTCAGGGTTACCTGAGCAGATAGTTCCGATGCATCCTCCCGAGCATATGAGGGACACCGAGGGGTTCACCGCCGAGCAGATGGCAGACTACACCATTGGCTGGGAGGCAGCCGGCTTCAGAGGCGAGGGCGATTACTCAGAGTACGTCCGGACCTTCATCATGTGGCCGCTGAGCGGGGGTCGCCGAGCTGAGCCAGAGAGACCCGCGGCGCCGGCGGCTAGGGCGGAGGTGGGAGCAGGAGCGGGATCGTCTCAGAGATCTCGAGCTCGTGGGAGGAGGGGAGTGCAGAGGGGACGAGGGACGGGCTGGCCCGCTCTGCCTACCATGTTGACTTACAGGGGGCAGAGTGGGGAGACCTACCAGATCCCTTTTGCTCCTCCCCCGGCTGGTCATGAGTTGGCTGGTATTCCTGACTTGCCTCCGGTATGTATTACTTTATTTCTGCATCTTGCATTGTCATTTCATTTCAGTTCATTTGATATTCCACAGAATATTGATGCATCTAATACTTTTGCAGGCTTCTTCTGAGTATACCCGGCAGTCATTGGAGCTGAATGCCTCCATGGCGGGGATGCTGCAGCGGACCTTCGAGTTCCTAGCCTTCTATGGCCTTCCGGTATGTTTTCTCCGACATAGTTCCAAACTATATACAAACTGCTTTGCATAATCTGATGCACAACACATCTGATAAACTGTTCACAGCACTTGGCACACTGTATTTATCCACTGCATTCTGCACTGATAAACTGCTCACGGCATTTACACACTGTATTCATACACTGTATTCTGATCCGACAAACTGCTCGCGGCATTCACATATTGTACTCATACACTGCATTCTGATCTGATAAACTGCTCACGGCATTCACACACTGTACTCATACACTGCATTCTGATCTGATAAACTGCTCACGGCATTCACACACTGTACTCATACACTGCATTCTGATCTGATAAACTGCTCACGGCATTCACACACTGTACTCATACACTGCATTCTGATCTGATAAACTGTATCGTGTATACTGATGCTTCTGTCTTTTGTACTTTTCAGCCTCCCTTCCCGATTCCTGCAGTAGGTGGCGGCGCTCCATCGGGACCTCCCCTTTCTACTCGGGATGGCAGGATGTTCCCCCGCACCAAAGGGGGGCGTGGCCATGTGGGGAGCAGCTCACAGGCTCCAGTTGCAGGGGATGGTGAGTCGGAGGCGGGGACGGAGTCATTTGCGGAGGAGGCCGGGGATAGCTCGGGCTCGGGCTCTGACAGCGACACTTCCGATGATGCTCCTGTGCTTCTGCCCAGGAAGAGGGCGAGGATGGATCCCGCGGCGCGAGGCCACTGATGATGATCACAGACTTCTGCTGTTTTTCTTTCATTTTCTTTTCTTGTACTTTTTTCTTTTTGGTAGATAGGGTACTATGTACTGCCGCAGGCAGATTTTTGTCTTTCTCAAACTTATGTACTCGAAAAAGATGATATGAAACGAACTTTTGTTTGAAAAGAATGTTACATTTGTATATATATGCATATTTCATACTTCGCACTGCATTGCATCATATTACACCTCAAATGTAAATGACATTGATCTGTTGTCTGACAATTGAACACTTGCACTGTAATAATCAGATAACCAACCAACTAAACAGCAAAAACAGCTCATACAAACCACTGCTCAATCCGAACATACAGCCCATGCTCTGCTGAGGGCTAATCTTCTGGGGATTGATCTGCATTTAGCCCATAACTCAGTATTCGGTTCATTCTGCACACAGCAAGCTCTGAACAGATAGCCCCAATCTGATGAGACAGATCACAAAGCTGACACGGTTGCAGTTGAAACACACTCGGATGTCCCAAATTTTCCCTTTCCTTCTCTTGCTTTGCACGGATGTAGAGAATGGCACGGCATTCTGAGCACAGACGATTTTGAGGTAAAGAGAGGTTTTTTTTTTTTGGGTATCGAGCCTACAACCGGACACCGCCGGAGAACTCGAATGCAGAAAGTAAAAGGCACACGACCTAAGCACAACGAGACACACTCGAAAAGACTCAAAACCAAGTTGAGACTAACAAACCAGAAGACACGACACGGACGTGTTTGAAAACAAAAGATCTTGAGGAGCCAATCCTTCCGGGCAGGTTTCCCACCCTCTCTGATTTGTGTGATTCTCACGCCACTCGGCCCTCGAGCTCAGTTTTTCTCTCAAAACCCTCTCGCTCACTTTTCTCTCGACTTACACCTCTCTATTCTTTATTCTCTCATTTTTCATCCCTCCCCAGGGTGATTGATGGATGAATAGGAAGCGGCGGATTCATGCCGAATACAGCTAGCTCGCGGCTATTTCTTCTGATAGATAGGGCGCCTTCCTGGCAAGCGCGTTGATGACAGGGGAGAGACAGAACACCTGACTCAAACTGTGCCCCTGGTTCATTACTTTGACCATTTTTGTTTCCTTTCTAAAACAGTTTCGATCAAAATGAACGTCAGATTAGCGCGCTTGTTCGATTTTTGATTTTGAAAAACATGCAAGTCAGGCCGTAAGCACTGAAAGTTTTCCTTTTGGGTCCAAACATGGTCCGAGTTTGGAAAATGAAATAATTTTCGAGAAAATAGTCAACCTTAGTAAAAAAATTTCAAAAACTATTTTCGCGAACAGACAATGCTCGACATGGCGCGGAACCTACCCTCGAGATACGCAACCTCGGATCGGAGGCAATTTGGGAAAATTGTCCCTTGCTTGAAAGGGGGGAAGAGGGCAACGGAAAGTTGCCCCTAGTTTGGGCGGCTACTCAGGGCAACTTTATGGCGATACATGGCAACGGAAAGTTGCCCCTTGTTTGGATGATGCCGCAGCATGCTGTAAACCAGTCCTTGCTGATGATGATCGGATCCTCGGACACGGAGGAGACGAAGACGGTTTGAATCAATATACGGACACAGTCACCTGGAAGGTGTCGATGGTTGGACTTCGAGAGGAAGTTAACCACGTAGTCCCCGGTTGCTGCAATCGAGACATCGGATTTCAGAGGAGGTAAAGGTGATCAAAACCATTGCACGGACTGAGACGCTATGAAAGGGTTGGGGGCTGGACTTCAGAATGAAGTTGCCTACGTATCCCAAACATGGGAATCAAGCCTTACGTAGTTCCGGTCAAGGTACACTCGGGTATTTAACCTCTCCTTTTTATGCTCTAACTTTTACCAAGGCGCCTGTTGCAGGTTTTCGACCTCGCGAGCTTCTTTTCTTTTTCTTCTCTTTTTTTCTTTTGCATTTTTCTTTTCTTTTTTTTTTCGCATTTTTCTTTTCTTTTCTTTTTGCATTTGTGTATCTTTGAATTTTTTCTCTTCTTTTTTTTTTCTTTTTTTTCCATTCTTTTCTTTGCTCTAACTTTTGCCTGGGTCGCCCTTCCGGGTTTTCGGCCCAGCGAGCCTCTCAAAGGGTAAAAGTGTAGCAAGTCCACGCCAAATGGTTTTGAGATTGAAGCCCTCTGTACCCAGGAGGGTGGCTGTCGTATTGATTCACAGAGAGGTCCATCACGGTTGCTTCACGAGCCTTGTCTGGTGGGATCTGACCTTTTTGATCTGACTTTGGTGCCTCTTGCTCGAGGGCTGCTTCAAACTGAGCCACACGGGCATTTGACTGCTTGGACATTCTGAACGGATTCCTGGTTCGGAACAGATAGATGGAACCTTGAGGCTGAGAGCGATCCTAGGCTGCACAATCTCAAGAGCGATTCCACACAGGTCTTTACAGGACTGCACAAAATATTTTTTTGAAAGTTTTTAAGAAAGCGACACATCGCCTGCGCTAAAGATAGTGTGGAACCAGTATGGGTCAAGCCAGGGTCCTTCTCAGTACCCACGTTGACAGGCATGATTTCATTCATTAAGGGCTTAGCACGCCTCTCTTTCTCTCAGGATGATCAAAATTTTACAAAACCCGAGGAATTACTTCCTCTTCGTTTTTATCACCGCAGTGTTCAAAAGGGTTTTGAAAAACTTAGGTCAATGCAACGAGTCCAAGGCACAAGAGAGTAGGTAGAAGGCACTACCGTTCCACCCACAAAGCAAGCATAAAAACGGAATAGCCGCAGCTGTTTTATTCCAAAACCCTGATTGCAACCGGCTCCTTGACTGAGACAGACTCAAAAGGAAAAACAACTAATTACAAAACAAAACGGTGTTTGAGGCAACAACCCCAAAATCACCTGGTGTTCTATACAAGAGAGGTTGACTCATTACAATTAGACAGACCCTTAAACAAAAGGACTGACTCAAAACAATGAGACAGACTCAAGATAAAACAAAAGACTGACTCGACACCCAAGTCAGGATTAACAAAACTACTATAGGTCGATGCTCAAAAATGTGTGCCAAACACTGCACCCAAAAAAATGTTCCTAATACTGCCCTCAGGCGGTTCACCTTCTGATCACATACTTGCGGTATCTGTGTCCTCGATATCTGTATCCTCACATTCCAAGAACTCTGTAGTGACTGATTTGGCCGAGGTAGGCAGGAGGATAACCTTGTTGTCAATCAAATCCTGCACCTCGTGACGGAGGCGGAAGCAATTGTCAGTGGGGTGGCCAGTCTGCTGATGGTACGCACAGTACTGAGTGGCGTCATGGCCTGCTGGAAGGGGTTTGGGGAGCGGCCTAGGATCGAGGGGTGTAAGATGCCCTTTTTTGGCCAAGATCAGGAGTGCCCTAGACAAAGGCATGTAGAGAGGGTGGAAGACCCGGCGCCCCCGAGGCAGGTACTTTGAAGCCTGAGCACTTTTGCTAGATGAACTAGCGAACGGGTCAGCGGGTGCGGCTTTGGATTTCTGATTCTTTCCGGATGCAAGGCTGGGAGCGGGAAGAACTGTTTTGGCTTGACGGGGCCTATCCCGGTTCTCCGACTGACTGGAACTGCCCTCAGGCGGGGTGGGGAAAGTGTCTCCCACAGCTTTTATCACAACTGCAGATACCTGTTGCTTGTTCATTCCCCCGGCTTTCAAAGCCTCTACTGCCCACAGCAGTTGTTCGATAGGGTCGGCATCTGCCTTCGTCTTACCTTTGTTTCCGGCCTCAGCCTGGTCTAGAACTTGGTTTGCTGCGTCATTGCCACAGTTGGAGACCATCTCCGGTTGGCTGAGCTCAATCACAATTCGTCCCAGTAGCGGGGGCTCCTGGGGTATAAAGCCTCCGGCATACGGTGCGGCTGGTGGCGAAACAGACATCCCATAGGCGAGATCCGCTACGGATCTTTGAAGATCACCTATCATTCCCATTATTTCAAAAGCAGTAGGCTCACGAGCCTGATATAGGTGAGGGGTCCAAATTGGGTGTGCGGCAGGCGACCTGGGCGGATGCGGCATGTCAACAGTAGCCTCATCTTGTGGGGTGGTTCCTTGACTCATTGCGGCCATCATGACCACAATTTCTTCTGAGTTTTGCGCCATGTTCGGTCTTGCCTCAGCAAGGAGAAGACACTAGCTATCCTGACTCAACTCTCTGAATCTCTGAACTGAAACGGAAAACAAGCGGCATTTCAGCCCCAAACAGATCAAACACGGGTGTAGTCGAACGACTGCATTCTACTACTGAACACTGTTCCCCGAAGTTACTGTCCCCAAATTTGAATCTGACAACCGCAGATGTAATTGATTCACAACAATACTGATACTGGTGCTCTCAGGCCTGATACCCAGACTCGCAAACTGGTATATGCATTCCCTGTAGAGATACACTCTAAAAGCACATAACAAGTAGATGAGAGCCAATACACCCCTATGTTGGGGTAGGGTTTCCCTGTCCTATTTTGTCAGGAGCTAGGGTTTCACTACGCACGCAGCGGTTTCAAACAACTTAGCATCGGGTAAGCAACCTGTCCTAGTTTGGAATGGTCACTACGGATCCGAATATGCACTAGGTCGAATGGTCAAAAAGGGTGCCCCGGTAAAACCGGGGTTTGTGTTCCCATACTGGCAGAGCCCGCAACCGGTCAGCCTTACGGACATGCCTTGACAAGACAAGCCTCCGGCAAACCGCTCAGGAATAGCAGATGGCCAACACGGTATCCTAGGCGCACCAATGCACATGCAATGCAAAGAAACACATAAGTGTAGTCAAAACAAGATATCACGAGTTCGAGTCAAGCTCTCTAAAAATCCCCAGCGGAGTCGCCAGAAACTGTAGACGTCCCCGAACGCATCCCGGGAGGGGTTAAGTCCCGTTCCGTTCATGTTGGGGTCACTACAGTTCGAAGGACTCGATTTGTGTTGGTTCTGAATCTTGAACCAAAGAGTCCAAATCCGGCAAATCGTTTTGAAGAAAAACAGATTTTGAAAAGTAGTGCCAAACATGGACTGCTTTGCCAGATTACAGAGTCGCCACCTAAATATTTTAAAATGGGAAACTTAGGAAACCCTGACTCGGTGCCGAAGGCCACATGTCCGTCATCACCAAAGTGGTCTTGGCTCGGGAGCTTGGGTACGATCAGGGAAGGTCAGCTATGAGCACCCCCTTTCGCCCGGTCCGAAGACCGGCCTCTACTAACCGTGATATCCGATTTTGAAAACATTACATGCTCTTATTCCAATTATTAGCCTAGAATTACTATGTTACGCGCGCAGCAAACAAGTATAGACTAGATTGCCTAATTTGGAAATAAACATTGCATATCCGTTGGTTTTGAAAATGCATTGGAATTTGCTACTCGCAAGTAGGCTAAAATACGGATTTCAATGAGTTGTTCCAACTCAGGCAATCCAACCTCCACCCACAGGCATTCAAACAGTTTATCTCATGTAAGCACTTAGCCGCATGGTAAGCATACTGTCATGGCAACATCCACACGCAGGCGACATGCTAAAGCATAAAACTTACATCGTACTCCGTGCCAAAACAAGAAACCAGTTAGCAAAACATGCATGACCTAGTTTATGTTAAGTGACTAATGCATCGCATACGGAATGTAATCTAGACAGGCTCGGCTATCCTAAGCATGGCACATGAAATGCAACAACTATCACGTATTCAATTTGGAATTGAAAGTACGATGCAGTTTGTATGATGTACCGAGCCCGATGTATGTAAACAAATGCATGAATGCACGCATGCATTGCATAAGGTATGCTAATTTAGATGTGCCCTAATCTACCATCATAAGCAGGTAAATAAAAGGGTAGAAAGAAATGGGGGTTGGAAGACATGCACCCACTCACACACACTTATTACAAATTTGCCCTCGCTCGGAGGGACCAAAATAATAATACAGATAATCAACTACGCAAGCTAATTATTACAAATTAAATAAATTAATCAAATAACTTAATTCATCTAATAAAAACAGTAAATCGCCTCGGGATGAGGGCCGGATGCATGCGCGTGCCCGGGACTCGCTCGGAATCGCACTGTCATGCAAGTGTGCCTCTGTTTTCCCTGCTATCCTCCTCTGCAGACTGCCAAAGTCTCAGAACTACTTCTCAGAGCACTGGAGATCGCTACCGGCTGGGGCAGAGCATCACCGGCTGAATTATGTGGCCACCGGCACTCAATAAAGCTATCGGCTGCCAAATTACTGCCGGTCGGCACAAAATTCCTGCAGAACCTGCAGACCACAGCAGCAGAGAGCAACAAAATGCATGGCAATGTGATTCAAGGTATTTATGCACTACACACACCCCTTATCATGTTATTGACTCAAAGAGGTATGTGTCTCGATTCCCGGACCACCAATCACGCATTTCCATGCATGATGGCCCAAAGAACCGAGAATGCAACTTTGCTTTCAAATGCATGCCATGCAAACAAGCACAAAAGGGGTGCCAAACCTCTATCAAACTCACTTCAAGAGGCTTGGTATGCATGCCAATGTGATGAAACCCTAAGCATATTGTCTAGCATGCAACATGGATAATGTGATGCACTTATGCAAAGAGTTCAAACGAGCATGCAAGTCAAACATGCAAACCAATGAAATGGTGGACTTAGACAACTCAAAAGGCTTAAAATCCATGGCCAAAATGCCTAGGAATGGAGACTAAACAAACTCACACACATGCAATTGTTAAGGTCCAAACCCAAGACATACAAAAGCAACTCTCATGCACACTTAAGAGGCACAAACATGGGCTAATAGCATGCATGAAAAGCTCTGAAATCCATGTCAAACATGATGCCAAATCATGCAATGAAGCATGCCAAACAAAGCATGCAAATGGCCTAGGCTTAAAGCAAGTCAATAGGGCATTAAACCACACTTAGCATAAACACATATGGCATGTATCAAACAACCAAAAACAGGTTCTTAGCATGTTAAAGCAAGGCCAAAGAGCTACTTAGATGGCATCTAAGAGACATTAAACCAAAGGTATGCATTGAAGCCAAAACAAGGGGCATTTAACACAAGCTTAAGAAGTCACAAAGAAGCATGCAATGTAAACATACAAGCACCTCCAAGGGACTGAAATAGCATGCTAGGTGGTTCCAAACCATCAAAAACAATGCAAGCAAAGCATGCTATACTCACATGCTCTCAAGGCCAACAAGCCAAATGCAAAGGGGCTATATTAAACATGCCAAGATTGACCAAAATACTTATGGACAGACCTAAAACATGGTGATATGAGCACAAAATCTTCACAAACACAAGTCTAAAACATGCTAGAAATGAAGGCATACCACCTAAGCATGTTAAGACATAAAGAGGCATTACAAGGCCACTATACCAAGCATGCATAAGGGACCTAAACCAACTTGAAATCATGTTATAACATGGCAATATAAGCATGAAAAACAAGTCAAATATGCTCAACACATGCTCAAGCATGAAGCTCCATAAGAGAGCAAATTTTGCCCTTTTCAAGGACATCAAGGGGAGGGGGTGGCCCTCCCCTTTCTAGGACTTTATGGCACCATCTCCACCACTGAAATCCCTCAAGATTTCAGTGGTGGAGAGGCCCGAACACACTAGTCCCGGATCTCTCCAAAATAGCACAAAAAGGGGCCCTTTTCAAGGTCTAAAGGGGGTCAAACCTCCCCAAACCACTAAGCACTCTTAATATACAATAAAGAGGGTCAAAAATCAGAACTTTTATGTGCCAAACACTAAGCCCAAAAACTGTTATAAAGCAAGCAAAAGGAAGGTACAAGAATGGGGTAAAAAGAGAGTTAGTGTCTTACCCTTGAAGCCTCTTCAACAAAGATGATGTGTTGGCCTCCTTGAATACCAAACCAGCTCCAAAGCTTCAAAACAAACCTCTGGACCCTCAAGAACCAAAGGAAGGTGGAGCACTAGGTGCTTGTGTGCAAAAGTATGAACTAAAGCACCTAGTGTACTAAGTAAGCAAGAAAGGAGAGAGATAAGATAGATATATGATCTAACCTAAAACCAGAGCTTGGTCTCTCTCTAAGATGGTTGAAACCTCTCAAGAATTTCCAACCTTAAGCCAAGAAGAAGAGCCTTCCTCTTATAGAACTTGTAAGACTTACAAGCTAAGCAAACAAGGGCTCATCCCTCCATACACGTGTATGGAGGGGAAGCTAAAGGCACACAGCTGTCTGAAAATATCTCAGAAAGCAAGTGCACAGCGGTCGGTAGGGCAAAATGGTCATTTTGCCAAAATTTAGTGCCGACCGGCACAAAATAGTGCCGACCGGCACAATATAGTGCCGGTGGCCACTACAGCCAGCCGGTGGCCTCTAGCCACGGCCGGTGGTGTATGGGAATGCCTCACAAAGCATTCCCTGCCCTTCCAAGGCAAAACACAAGTGTTTGGTGCAAAACCAAACACTAACGGTCGAGTTCGGAGGTCCTGAGGTAAGGCGCGCGAGCCGAGAACTCCGGGAACTCCAAACGAACACAAACATGGATAATCACCGAGTGTTCCAATGGTGACGTCCAAGTCTTGAGGACGGTCAAAAAATGGGGTGTCTACAGTATGACTTTTCTTAACACCAATTAAATACCCCCTGAAATAGATACCATTTCGATTCATTTTGAGCAAGATTTTAAATGAGTAATTTCCTCATGGAGTCTCAGTTGAATTAATTTTTTCTAATCATTTAGAAAATGGCATTTAGGAGTCCCAAGAAATAAAGTAGTTTCTTCTTAATTGCTTTTAAATTATCATTTTTTGCAATAGCTTGATTTTGGTTACGACATACAAAAAACGAAAGAAAATTATACGGTCTTAATTGTAAGTGCATGTGTCCCGTGGGACGAAAATTTTTACCATTTTGTTTTTAGCAATTTCAATCTGAATAATTTTCCCTAGATGTTGCGGATTATATACCTGCAATAATCTATTGTTGAAAGTCAACCAAGTTTATTAAGCTTTTTGCATATTCAGGTCGAGCGATGTTTGTTGGAAAGCCAATTATGCCTGGTCGGACAGAGATATGACTTTTCTTAACACCAATTAAATACCCCCTGAAATAGAAACCATTTCGATTCATTTTTTACAAGATTTTAAATGAATAATTCCCTCATGGTGTCTGAGTTGAATTAATTTTTGCTAATAATTTACAAAATGGCATTTAGGAGTCCCAAGAAATAAAGTAGTTTCTTCTTGATTGCTTTTAAATTATCATTTTTTGCAACAACTTAATTTTGGTTACGACGTACAAAAAAAAAAAGAAAATTATACGGTCTTAATTGTAAGTGCATGTATCCCGTGGGACAAAAATATTTACCGTTTTATTTTTAGCAGTTTTAGTCTGTATAATTTTCCCTAGACTTTAGTGATTATATGCCTGCAATAATCTATTGTTATAAGTCAACCAAGTTTATTAAGCTTTTTGCATATTCAAGTCGAGCGATGTTTGTTGGAAAACCAATTATGCCTGGTCGAACAGAGGTATAACTTTTCTTGACAACAATTAAATACCCCCAGAAATAGAAACCATTTCGATTCATTTTTTTGCAAGATTTTAAATAAGTAATTTCCTTATGGAGTCTGAGTTGAATTAATTTTTTCTAATCATTTACAAAATGGCATTTAGGAGTCCCAAGAAATAAAGTAGTTCCTTCTTGGTTGCTTTTAAATTATCATTTTTTGCAACCGCTTGATTTTGGTTACGACATACAAAAAAAGAAAGAAAATTATACGGTCTTAATTGTAAGTGCATGTATCCCGTGGGCCGAAAATATTTACCATTTTGTTTTTAGCAGTTTCAGTCTGAATAATTTTCCCTATACTTTGGTGATTAGATGCCTGCAATAATCTATTGTTGAAAGTCAACCAAGTTTATTAAGCTATTTGCACATTCAGGTCAGGCGATGTTTGTTGGAAAGCCAATCATGCCTGGTCTAACAGAGGTATGACTTTTCTTAACACCAATTAAATACCCCCTGAAATAGAAACCATTTCGATTCGTTTTTGGCAAGATTTTAAATGAGTAATTTCCTCATAGAGTCTCAATTGAATTTATTTTTTCTAATCATTTACAAAATGGCATTTTGGAGTCCCAAGAAATAAAGTAGTTTCTTCTTGATTGCTTTTAAATTATCATTTTTTGCAACAGCTTGATTTTGGTTACGACATACAAAAACCGAAAGAAAATTATATGGTCTTAATTCTAAGTGCACGTATCCCGTGGGACGAGAATATTCACCAGTTTGTTGTTAGCAGTTTCAGTCTAAATAATTTTCCGTAGACTTTGGTGATTATATGCCTACAATAATCTATTGTTGAAAGTCAACCAAGTTTATTAAGCTTTCTGCATATTCAAGTCGAGCGTTGTTTGTTGGAAAGCCAATTATGCCTGGTCGAACAAAGGTATGCCTTTTCTTGACACCAATTAAATACCCCCTGAAATAGAAACCATTTCGATTCATTTTTTGCAAGATTTTAAATAAGTAATTTCCTGATGGAGTCTGAGTTGAATTAATTTTTTCTAATCATTTTTGTTAGGTTTTTATTATTGGCAACCCCGTTTGACAAAACTCCTTTAAGTTGTAATTTTATTCGCATTTTTATTTCAGTGAGGCTATGAGTTGTTAGAGGCGAATCCAACCCAAATTGTGCCGTTCAGAGAAGTTTGTGATGTTAGTATTTTCAAGATTGCCACTTCACTGATTATTACAGGGGTCGAGTTGCCCGGTCAGCTCGCGGCCGAAGCAATATGCAAAAATGCATTCAAAGTTGCCTGTCCGATCATGTTATACTTTTCCAGTTTTTTTCCAGTTTTGGCCTTCCCGCTCGAGCGGGATTTGGGAGCTCACAGCATCTCTGCTCTGCCTGAAAAAGTACTGGATAGTGTGATTTCCCGCTCGATCGGGGAAACGGACACTCGAGCGGGGAGCCTATATGAAATCACAAAAAATGAAGTCTCCGCTCAAGCGGGAAGACCCACGCTCGAGCGGACCGTGGGATCCCAGATTTCCAGATTTGTTAAGGAGTTGGTTTTCTTCTGAAACTAGGATTGCTTTGGTTTTCTATAAATAGTTGGTTTTCTCCCAACACTAAAGTAACTTCTCCAGATCTTCTTTTTGGATCTTAAAGTTTATATCTGGAGATATTTTGCTAGTTTCTTTGATGTTTTTATTGAGTATTCAACTCATGGTTTAAAGAGAGTACATCAAAGGTTTGGTTTGTTTTACATAAAAGAGAGAGTTGTTCTTCGGTGGAGTCTGAAGAATTCGAGCCTGAAGCTTTGGTGGAATCCGGAGTGGCTCATGAGAAAGACAATTCCGTGTTGAAGATGGGGTTGAAAGAGGCACATAGAGGTTGGTTCAATTAGGCGTTGTGGATTCGCTAGGTAATTGAGAGTATACCTGTGTAATTCCTTTAATTCTTCTTAGTGGATTGTCTTGTGGCAGTTGCCCGTGGTTTTTTGATCACAATTGGAGGAGTCCAATTATGGTTTTTCCACGTAAAAATCGTTGTGTCGATTTGTCTTTGATTGTTTGATTGGGATTGTTATATTCTGCTTAAAATTGATACATAATCACAAATCAACATCTAGGGGGTTTCTAGATTTTTCAATTGGTATCAGAGCGGGTCGTTCTAGTTTTTTTTAAAAAAAATCTTTTAAAACGAGATCTTGTTTGATTTGTGATAATGGATACAATTCGTGAGGGAAATTCTATGGTTCGACCACCCCTACTTGACGGATCCAATTATTCTTTTTGGAAAGCTCGGATGAGATCGTTTTTAAAATCTATTGATGAAAAAGTTTGGCAATCCGTCATGAATGGGTGGACTGAACCAACTATTATTGTTGATGGAGTAACTTTCCCCAAACCAATTGATAAGTGGGACACAACTGATTACCAAAATAGTAGCTGGAATAGTAAAGTTATCAATTCTCTCTTTTGCGCTGTCACACCTGAAGAGTTTAGTCGAATTTGTAATTGTGAAGTCGCAAAAGAGGCTTGGGATATCTTACAAACTATTCATGAAGGCACTCCTTCTGTTAAACGCTCAAAACTTCAAAGGCTCACATCTAGTTTCGAAAACCTTTCAATAAAACTTACCATTATGTTTTTAGCAGTTTCAGTCTGAAAAATGTTCCCTAGACTTTGGTGATTATATGCCTGCAATAATCTATTGTTGAAAGTCAAGCAAGTTTATAAAGCTTTTTGCATATTCAGGTCGAGCGATGTTCGTTGGATTGCCAATTATGCCTTGTCGAACAGAGGTATGACTTTTCTTGACAACAATTAAATACCCCCTTGTTAGGTTTTATTCTTGGCAATCCCGGTTGACAAGGATTTCTATAAGAAGTTGGTTTCTTTCAAAACTAGGATTACTTTTGTTTTCTTTAAGAAGTTGGTTTTCTTTCAAAACTAGGATTACTTTTGCTTTCTATAAGTAGTTGGTTTTCTCCCAAAACTAAATTAATTCCTCCAGATCTTCTTTTTGGATATTAAAGTTTATATCTGGGGATATTTTGCTAGTTTTCTTTGATATTTTATTGAGTATTCAACTCATGGTTTAAAAAGAATACATCAAAGGTTTTGTTTGTTCTACACAAAAGAGAGAGTTGTTCTTCGGTGGATTCTGAAGAATTCGAGCCTGAAGCTTTGGTGGATTCTGGAGTTACTCATCGTAAAGACAATTCCGAGGTGAAGACAAGGTTGGAAGAGGCACATAGAGGTTGGTTCAATTTGGGCGTGGATTCGCTAGGTAATTGAGAGTATACCTGTGTAATTCCTTTATATCTTCTCAGTGGACTGTCTTGTGGTTGTTGCCCGTGGTTTTTTTTATCACAATTGGAGGTGTCCAATTGTGGTTTTTCCACGTAAAATCATTGTGTCAATTTGTCTTGATTGTTTGATTGGGATTGTTGTTTACAGCTTAAAATTGATACATAATCACAAATCAACATCTAGGGGATTTCTACATTTTTCACCCCTGAAATAGAAGCCATTTCGATTCATTTTTTGCAAGATTTTAAATGAGTAATTTCCTCATATAGTCTGAGTTGAATTAATTTTTTCTAATAATTTACAAAATGGCATTTAGGAGTCCCAAGAAATAAAGTAGTTTCTTCTTGATTACTTTTAAATTATCATTTTTTGCAACAGCTTGATTTTGGTTATGACATACAAAAAAAGAAAGAAAATTATACGGTCTTAATTGTAAGTGCATGTATCCCGTGGGACGTAAAAGTTTACCATTTTGTTTTTAGCAGTTTCAGTCTGAATAATTTTCCCTAGACTTTGGTGATTATATGCCTGCAATAATCTATTGTTGAAAGTCAACCAAGTTTACTAAGCTTTTTGCATATTCAGGTCAAGCGATGTTTGTTGGAAAGCCAATTATGCCTGGTCGAACAGAGGTATGACTTTTCTTAACACCAATAAAATACCCCTTGAAATAGAAACCATTTCGATTCATTTTTTGCAAGATTTTAAATGAATAATTTCCTCACGGACTCTGAGTTGAATTAATATTTTCTAATCATTTAAAAAATGGCATTTAGGAGTCCCAAGAAATAAAGTAGTTTCTTCTTGATTGCTTTTAAATTATCATTTTTTGCAACAGCTTGATTTTGGTTACGACATACAAAAAAAGAAAGAAAGTTATATCGTCTCAATTGTAAGTGCATGTATCCCGTGGGACGAAAATATTTACCATTTTGTTTTTAGCAGTTTCAGTCTGAATAATTTTTCCTAGATTTTGTGCTTATATGCCTGCAATAATCTATTCTTGAAAGTCAACCAAGTTTATTAAGCTTTTTGCATATTCAGGTCGAGCGATGTTTATTGGATAGCCAATTATGCATGGTCGAACAGAGGTATGACTTTTCTTAACACCAAATAAATACCCCCTGAAATAGAAACCATTTCGATTCACTTTTTGCAAGATTTTAAATGAGTAATTTCCTCACTTAGTCTGAGTTGAATTAATTTTTTCTAATCATTTACAAAATGGCATTTACGAGTCCCAAGAAATAAAGTAGTTTCTTCTTGATTGCTTTTAAATTATCATTTTTTGCAACAGCTTGATTTTGGTTACGACAAACAAAAAAAGAAAGAAAATTATACGGTCTTAATTGCAAGTGCATGTATCCCATGGGACAAAAATATTTACCATTTTGTTTTTAGCAGTTTCAGTCTGAATAATTTTCCCTAGACTTTGGTGATTATATGCCTACAATACTCTATTGTTGAAAGTCAACCAAGTTTATTAAGCTTTTTGCATATTGAAGTCAAGCGATGTTTGTTGGAAAGCCAATTATGCCTGGTCGAACAGAGGTATAACTTTTCTTGACACCAATTAAATAGCCGCTGAAATAGAAACCATTTCGATTCATTTTTTGCAAGATTTTAAATGAGTAATTTCCTCATGGAGTCTGAGTTGAATTAATTTTTTCTAATCATTTAAAAAATGGCATTTAGGAGTCCCAAGAAATAAAGTAGTTTCTTCTTGATTGCTTTTAAATTATCATATTTTGCAACAACTTCATTTTGGTAAAGACATAACAAAAAAAAGAAAGAAAGAAAATTATATGGTCTTAATTGTAAGTGCATGTATCCCATGGGATGAAAATATTTACCATTTTGTTGTTAGCAGTTTCAGTCTGAATAATTTTTATAGCGGTCCCGGTTTAACCTGTTGTTTTTGAACTGTAATCCGAATTCGGTTCCGTAGATTTGTTGTGGTCTTATCCTCTTTTGTATCCCTTACTCTTTGTTTTGGAGTTTTGGGTTCTGTTGGGCAAGTTGGGAATAAGTTGGTTGTGTTTTAAAGCTTAGAAATTTTTGCCCAGATTTAAGCCTTTCCGCTCGAGCGGCGTTTTTGACGCTCGAGCGGGCCATTGTTGTTCTTGTCCGCTCGAGCGGGGAGTTGGACGCTCGAGCGGGGACCTGGCTCTGCAAAAGTGCTGGGAGTGGATATCCGGCGCTCGAGCGGGGGATTGGCCGCTCGAGCGGAGTCTGTGAGTGGCGCTCGAGCGGGGGTTTCCACGCTCGAGCGGGGCATCGTGTATATCAGTCCGAGATGTAGCTTTTTGGATCACTTTTTGATTTCCTTTCTCTCTCTTACTTTTCCAAAACCTCCATTGGAGAGCACCTCACACTAAAACCTAACTTCTCTCTTAGGATTGATCTAGCTAGAGTGTTTTCCTCACCTTGGGCCTTTGTAAGAAGTGTGTTGATCGTCGAGAGCTTCGTTTTGATCCAAGAAATTTGGGATTTGGAGCACTTTGATTTCTGGTCATCTTCTCCATTTGAGTTCTTCATTTGAGGTAGGGATTCTCCTTGTTCCTTTTCAATACTCCGTCTATGGATAGACATGTGGTAATTTTTGTATTGCATGAAAATTGTATCATGTTGGATTTGTTTGAAAATCATGAGATAAACCTAGGGTTGGTTGTATTGGGAATGGATTTAGCTTCATTAATTGTTGTCTTGGCTAATTAGTATATAAATTAGCATGTTGTAGTTAAAGGAAGATAAAGCCCTAAATTATATTTTGATTGGGTGAATTAAAATGGGAGTTTGTTAACCATTGTGTGTAAATCTCTTTGGTCAAAATGAGTTGGGTAAGGGTGTTAACGCCTAAGGGTAAATCATGATTTTGGAATTGGTTTTATGGAAACAAGAATAGTGGAGTTGGTTTTGTGATGACAAGAAGGAAATGGGGTTGTTTTTGGGAGAATGAGAAAAGTGTTTTCGAAATAAGTGTGAGAATTGGGTTGTTGTATCTTGAGTGTTGAACACACATGTAGAAGTTGTATCTTTAACTACCATGTTGATGTTGTTGTTGGGTTTGTGATTCATGATAATTGAGTCTTCAATAGATGTACTAAGTGTACGCATCTAGAGGTTTTGTCCTTGGTCATCGGTGGAGGATGACGTGGTTGTGTAGAATTGTCGGGTTTGCATTGAATGATTGACTGATTGAACATCGTATGTGATGAAGTGTTAGATACATTATATATATGTATATTTGCTCGGAAGGAGTTCGTCGTGTGTTCATATATTTTTAACACATTGCTGGTATCTGGATAGTTTATGTATATGCATTATACATGTTGGTTATGCCTTGTTGCATGGTTGTTGTTGGCGTTATATGCCGCGCTTAAAATCAAAGGTACCGTCACCTTCCAGCTAGCGCCTGGAGAACTGTATGCGCTAATAATAGAAGGCACCATACCCTTCCAGCTAGCGCCTGGTAAACTGGCGTTTTGGCTTACTACGCACATAGCTAGTAGAGCGAATTTGGTTGTAGTTACTTCAGTATATCTTTGGCTTACTAAGCACATGGCTAGTAGAGCAAAGTGGAATTGTTGTTGTTTCGTTGTAACTGAAAATATCATGGGCTTGATTGGTTACAGTTCGGAGGACCGAGTTACTCCATTGATTGATTGTACACATGTTAGTGGATTGTAAAATTTATATTTTTACAAAGATATGTGTGTATAGTTATGATAGTATTGGAAATGAACCAAAATGTCATTTTTGTCTTTTGGAAAGTGTGAAGGAAAACGAATGTTTTAAAGGTAAACATGTTTTGAAAAGATACATCGGTGTATGTATAGGAAATGGAAGAGAGTATCGGGCTTAGTGAGATTATTTTTCCTAAGTAGTTGTTAATGTTATGAAAGATTGGGAATGTGGGTAATGAAAGGAAAAAGAAAAGATGAATCGCTTATAGTGTTGATTGAAATGTTTGTTTTCAAGAAAAGTTCATACATATATATATATTGTATAAACTGTCACATTACTATTCTAGTATGAGAATGAGTGTTCATGATCATAGTTATCTGTAAGTTGTTATTGTTGAGGATCATGTTGAGTTCCCTACTGGACTATATGTTCATCCCACGTTGTTGAATCTTTTTCAGGTATTAAGCAGGTTGAGCTGCAAGATTTGGATCTATGTATTTACTAGCCACGGGGCCTCTGTTATGTTGGCGGAGTGCCATTGTTGTGAAAAGGGTTACACCCTTCTTCTTGTATCTTAAATGATGTAAACCCAAGGGCAATTTATGAAGTATGTCCATGTAATATTTACTTGCATACGAATGAGAGTATTGTTAATCACTTCTACGGATTGACTGTATGAGTTTATTCCCGCATGTTATCTTTAAAATGGAATTAAGTCAATGAATTTGGTAATGATCTCGAGTAATAAAAGTGGGGCGTGACAATTTTCCCTAGACTTTGGTGATTATATGCCTGCAATAATCTATTGTTGAAAGTCAACCAAGTTTATTAAACTTTTTGTATATTCAAGTCGAGCCATGTTTGTTGGACAGCCAATTATGCCTGGTCGAACAGAGGTATGACTTTTCTTTACACAAATTAAAAACCCCCTAAAATAGAAACTATTTCGATTCATTTTTTGCAACATTTCAAATGAGTAATTTCCTCATGGAGTCTGAGTTGAATTAGTTTTTTCTAATAATTTACAAAATGGCATTTAGGAGTCCCAAGAAATAAAGTAGTTTCTTCTTGATTGCTTTTAAATTATCATTTTTTGCAACAGCTTGATTTTGGTTACGACATACAAAAAAAGAAAGAAAATTATGTGGTCTTAATTGTAAGTGCATGTATCCCGTGGGACGTAAATATTTACCATTTTGTTTTTAGCAGTTTTAGTCTGAATAATTTTGCCTAGACTTTGGTGATTATATGCCTGCAATAATCTATTGTTGAAAGTCAACCAAGTTTACTAGCTTTTTGCATATTCTGGTCGAGCGATGTTTGTTGGAAAGCCAATTATGCCTGGTCGAACAGAGGTATGACTTTTCTTAACACCAATAAAATACCCCCTGAAATAGAAACCATTTCGATTCATTTTTTGCAAGATTTTAAATGAGTAATTTCCTCACGGAGTCTGAGTTGAATTAATATTTTCTAATCATTTAAAAAATGGCATTTAGGAATCCCAAGAAATAAAGTAGTTTCTTCTTGATTGCTTTTAAATTATCATATTTTGCAACAGCTTGATTTTGGTAAACACACGCAAAAAAAGAAAGAAAGAAAATTATATGGTCTTAATTGTAAGTGCATGTATCCTGTGGGATGAAAATATTTACCATTTTGTTGTTAGCAGTTTCAGTCTGAATAATTTTCCCCAGACTTTGGTGATTATACGCCTGCAATAATCTATTGTTGAAAGTCAACCAAGATCATTAAGCTTTTTGCATATTCAGGTCAAGTGATGTTTGTTGGATAGGCAATTATGCCTGGTCAAATAGAGGTATGACTTTTCTTGACAACAATTAAATACCCCCTGAAATAGAAACCATTTCGATTCACTTTTTCCAAGATTTTCAATGCGTAATTTCCTCATGGAGTCTGAGTTGAATTAATTTTTTTAATCATTTACAAAATGGCATTTAGGAGTCCCAAGAAATAAAGTAGTTTCTTCTTGATTGCTTTTAAATTATCATTTTTTGCAACAGCTTGATTTTGGTTACGACATACAAAAAAAGAAAGAAAATTATACGGTCTTAATTGTAAGTGCATGTATCCCGTGGGATGAAAATATTTAACATTTTGTTTTTAGCAGTTTCAGTCTGAATAATTTTCCCTAGACTTTGGTGATTATATGCCTGCAATAATCTATTGTTGCAAGTCAACCAAGTTTATTAAGCTTTTTGCATATTCAAGTCAAGCGATGTTTGTTGGAAAGCCAATTATGCCTGGTCGAACAGAGGTATGAGTTTTCTTGACACCAATTAAATAGCTGCTGAAATAGAATCCATTTCGATTCATTTTTTGCAAGATTTTAAATGAGTAATTTCCTCATGGAGTCTGAGTTGAATTAATTTTTTCTAATCATTTAAAAAATGGCATTTAGGAATCCCAAGAAATAAACTAGTTTCTTCTTGATTGGTTTTCAATTATCATATTTTGCAACAGCTTGATTTTGGTAAAGACATACAAAAAAAGAAAGAAATAAAATTATATGGTCTTAATTATAAATGCATGTATCCCATGAGACGAAAATATTTACCATTTTGTTCTTAGCAGTTTCAATTTGAATAATTTTCCCCAGACTTTGGAGATTATATGGCTGCAATAATCTATTGTTAAAAGTCAACCAAGTTTATTTAGCTTTTTGCATATTCAGGTCGAGCGATGTTTGTTGGATAGGCAATTATGCTTGGTCGAACAGTGGTATGACTTTTCTTGACAACAATTAAATACCCCCTGAAATAGAAACCATTTCGATTCACTTTTTGCAAGATTTTAAATGAGTAATTTTCTCATGGAGTCTGAGTTGAATTAATTTTTTCTAATGATTTACAAAATGGCATTTAGGAGTCCCAAGAAATAAAGTAGTTTCTTCTTGATTGCTTTTAAATTATCATTTTTTGCAACAGCTTGATTTTGGTTACGACATACAAAAAAAGAAAGAAAATTATACGGTCTTAATTGTAAGTGCATGTATCCCGTGGGACGAAAATATTTACCGTTTTATTTTTAGCAGTTTTAGTCTGAATAATTTTCCCTAGACTTTAGTGATTATATGCCTGCAATAATCTATTGTTATAAGTCAACCAAGTTTATTAAGCTTTTTGCATATTCAAGTCGAGCGATGTTTGTTGGAAAGCCAATTATGACTGGTCGAACAAAGGTATGACTTTTCTTGACACCAATTAAATAGCCGCTGAAATAGAAACCATTTAGATTCATTTTTTGCAAGATTTTAATTGAGTAATTTCCTCATGGAGTCTGAATTGAATTAATTTTTTCTAATCATTTAAAAAATGGCATTTAGGAGTCCCAAGAAATAAAGTAGTTTCTTCTTGATTGCTTTTAAATTATCATTTTTTGCAACAGCTTGATTTTGGTTACGACATACAAAAAAAGAAAGAAAATTATACGGTGTAACGCCCTCAAAATAATAACATTAATCCCAACAATATAGACATGCTATGATATATAAAAGGTCCACATCCTTCCATTCACCAGAGTTTTATTACAAAGAGTTTCACATGTTAACAACAAAAGCAAATGCCCTAAGGGCTTACAGCTTTCCAAGTTAACACTTGGTTACACAAAAGTAGAGTGCTAACTCATTTACACATAAATCCCTTGGCTTGAGTTTGCATGTAATACAACAAAAGGAAAGACAACCAAAAAGCCTGTCCGCCACTAGCCTCCCAACTAAGTCCTTGGGGGTGGCATGCTACCTGTACCTGAAAATGATGTTCCCATATAGGGTGAGCCACAGCCCAGTAGAAATATACTAAACCAATTATGAACAATGACTAAAAGATTAACAGTTGATAGATGGTCAATACTTTTACATCCATTCATAACATAATACAATTCCAAGACACTTAAGTCTATATTTCCTTTCGTTTCCGTTTTCATTCCTTTTACTTGCCATTTCATAACCTTGGCTCAGAACCTGGCCAAACATCTCACATGAGACAAACACTCATGCCAACACTTTTCACTTCATCAAAGATAAACATCACAGTTATATCAATACTTCCAAAGACAAGCATATACGTTCTGTCAATACACTTCCAGATAAGCATACAAGCTCTATCTACGGAGTTCATCCCCTATCTCCTCCCAACAACATCCGGTTTAGAGGTCCATCCCCTATCTTCCCCTAAACCGTGGAGTACATCCCCTATCTCCTCCAACACAACACAATGCATATAAACAACAATTATATACATCACAAATCAATACAATTAATTATCTAAATTAATCAATCAATGTAATTAGGGCATTTTCCATAATTAACATCACAACCCTTAGGTTCCAATTTCTTTAATGTTTCAACATTAATTCCATGTTTCTATACCAAACATGCTTCTAGGTTTATCATAGATGAAAACCCCCAACTTTTGTAAAATCACACAATGGCCCAAAGTTTCCCAAAATTTCACAACAACTTCCAACATATCAAAATGCTAAAATTTAAAGACAAAACTCATAAAGAGGAGTAGGATATCCCTACCTCAAAGGATGAGTTCCAAAGGAGAAGGACCCAAAACCAAAATGCTCCAAACACCAAACTATTCGGATCAAAAGAACGCCCTTGACGATCAACACCCTTTTTGTGAAGACCAAAGGTGAGCAAAACACCCTAGCTAGATCAATACTTAGAGAGAAGTTAAAGTTTTTGAGTGAGAAGCTCTGAAAATGGCATTTTGATAAAGTAGGAAAGAGAAGATAAGTCAAAAAGTGATTTAAAATGCCCAGTCCCACTCAGTTATACGACAGGTCCGCTCGAGCGTAAGACACTCCGCTCGAGCGTAAAGACACATAAAACATGGTCCGCTCGAGCGCAACATTGTCTGCTCGAGCGCCAAGACACAGACACAAAGTTCGTCCGCGCGAGCGTAGATTCCAGTCCGCTCGAGCGCAGGTCTCCCCCTCCCAGAACTCTCACCAAAAACACACTGTCCGCTCGAGCGCAACATTCACGCTCGAGCGCAACCAGCTCGAGCGCACCAAACCCGCTCGAGCGTAGAAACCACACTTGCAGAAGTTTTGCAGGTGCACGAAATACTGGGTGGGTGCATTCTCCGCTCGAGCGCCAAAATCCCCGCTCGAGCGTACAAGCAACAACAACCTATCCGCTCGAGCGTAAACACCTCCGCTCGAGCGGACCAGCCAAAACCTGGGCAACTAGACTTGGTTCCTAAGCTCAACCAACCTGTAACAAACCTGCCCAACACATCCTATAACTCAAATACAAAGCAAGGAAGGATGTAAACAAGACAATACTCAACTATCAACATCCACGGACACATGTCCAGATCGCTATACAACAAGGGGTAAACCCGGGACCGCTATATACGGTCTTAATTGCAAGTGCATGTATCCCGTGGGACGAAAATATTTACCATTTTGTTTTTAGCAGTTTCAGTCTGAATAATTTTCCGTGGACTTTGGTGATTATATGCCTGCAATACTCTATTGTTGAAAGTCAACCAAGTTTATTAAGCTTTTTGCATATTAAAGACAAGCGATGTTTGTTGGAAAGCCAATTACGCCTGGTCGAACGGAGGTATGACTTTTCTTGACACCAATTAAATAGCCGCCGAAATAGAAACCATTTCGATTCATTTTTTGCAAGATTTTAAATGAGTAATTTCCTCATTGAGTCTGAGTTGAATTAATTTTTTCTAATGATTTGCAAAATGGCATTTGGGAGTGCCAAGAAATAAAGTAGTTTTGTCACGACCCCATTCCGCCCCTAGTAGAATGGTGCCATGATGGCCAGTAATTCGAGATTACCAAAGGCCACTTACAAGAATTCACACGCGAGTCAGAGTATACATATGGGGCTTACAAATGCGGAAGTAATAAATTAAAAGCTGAGTAGTCCATAAGAGCAGTGCTTAAGTTAAAATGAAATGTCATACATCTTCTAATAGCTGTAATACAACAAAATGAAGTACAAAAATTACATCTTGACCAAAAGGCTTCTCAGCCATCAAATACAAAATGCAATGGAATAAAACTAAGAAGCATAATCTTCAAGATGTCGTAAAACACGAGTCCAAAAATACATCGGCAAAACACATCTAGGCGTCACCGCCGTCCGGCTCATCACCTACATATATATACAGAGAGGGTGAGCTTGGATACTCAGTGAATAGTATAAATAATAAAGGGGTTTACATGAATGATATCTGAGATCTTTTAACAAAGCAATATAAGGAATAAATCAAGTTCATCTATCAAATCTTTCAAAGCTTCAAGGGATGCTTACTAACATCAATATAATACAAGAGATGACATTCCGGACAAACAAACCCACGCGGTAAAACCGTCAGTGGCAAGGCAAGACAAGACAAGAGAGATCTCAAAACAATGGTGTCGTTGCATTATAGTCCCCGGACACTAACGACTTGCGCTGCAAATGCTTATAGTCCCCTAGCACATACGGACTTCCAAACTTTGTGCTACAAATGCTTATAGTCCCCTAGCACATACGGACTTCCCGAGAATGTCATCAAAACAAGATACAATCTTTGATACGCAAAATAGGAATAATCATTCATGCTTGTAAATAATTTCCGAACAGGGCAAAACAAGGTTTTATTAAAGCTTTATAACATATCTTTATTAAAATACCACTCACATAGTTCGTCGAACGTCGGGGTCAGGGCGAGTCCAAGTCCTACAAAAACATGGCAAGTCTATTGAATGCACTTTTAAACAAGCTTCACATGCATACAAAATGATCTCGGCATTCTTAAAAACTAAGTCAAACCAAAACAAACACTGTTTCTCATCTCGGGAAAACATGCTGGGCACCAACCAGGTCTTGGCCGAGGTCCCACACCTCCTCACCGAGGTGAGGTCCCGTTGGCCACATTCAAGGAAAAATGAAGTCGGGAAAAATCTGGGTTTCCCTCTGCTCAAGAACATAAAGAACACGAACATGAAGAGCATGGAGGAAATGAATGCAAAGATCATAACTTATTATTATAAAACCTGAGATTTCATGCTATGAGTTTGAAAACATGGACCTGGGTACCCATACTTGAGGTTCTTACGAAAACAAACACAAAAACATGTAACTTGTTGCAAACTTTCGGATCAAACGAGGCTTTTCTTCAAGAACTCATGAAGACTAACTTTCTCTTTCTAAAACTAACTTTAAATCAATGCATGGCATGTAGAACAGATTCAATCGTGCAATGCAGCTAGATGATCAATAAGAACAACAAGAGTAGATTAAGATTCTAACCTCAAGACTCGAATCAAACGGTTCAAACTCCAAAGATTAAGCTTGTAATCTACTTTCTCACTCTAAGACCCTTCCTTCTCTCCCTGGAGCTCCTCTCTCCTCAAGAACAAAGATATAATACAAAATGATACATCTCTCTCTCTGCCGGCTGACTTAACACTCAGCTCGGACACGTGGCAATGGTTGGTTGGCTCAACTTAAAAAGGTGACTGATTGAAAAGACAAGACTATGACAAGGTGTGTTCAACAAGCTAGGCGGCAAGGGACTCCGGCGAGTAATGACATCGGCTAATAACAAGACTTCGGCAAGCAAAGGGAACAATGACCTCGGCTAGAAAGGTCAACACTTGGCCCAGCTGTGCCACACCTCGGCCTAGATGTGCCACACCTCAGTCTAGGTCGTACCAGTCTAGGGCAAGATCACTTGGGTTCAAGGGTAACATCTCGGCCCAGATAGTACACATCTCGGCCTTGGTGATGAACACCTCGGCCTAGATGATGATATCTCGGCCAATATGTCAGGGTGCGGGTGGAGGTCAACCAGAGAAATCCCAAGATGGTCCTAAGTGTAAAAGTATCAAAGGGGGGACCTAGGCCCAAGATGACCTCGGCTGAAACACACACACACAACAACACGCAACATAGCATTCAAGTAACACTTATGCAAGACAAGTCAAGATTTGAAATGCAAGCTTAATCAGAGCAAAATCATATAAAATGCATATGAGTACAGTTAGGGCAGTGTGAGGCTCATTACAATTTTCTTCTTAATTGCTTTTAAATTATCATTTTTTGCAATAGCTTGATTTTGGTTACGACATACAAAAAAAGAAAGAAAATTATACGGTCTTAATTGTAAGTGCATGTATCTCGTGGGACGAAAATATTTACCATTTTGTTTTAAGCAGTTTCAGTCTGAATAATTTTCCCTAGACTTTGGTGATTATATGCCTGCAATAATCTATTGTTTAAAGTCAACCAAGTTTATTAAGCTTTTTGCATATTCAAGTCAAGCGATGTTTGTTGGAAAGCCAATTATGCCAGGTCGAACAGAGGTATGACTTTTCTCAACACCAATTAAATACCCCCTTATATAGAAACCATTTCGATTCATTTTTTGCAAGATTTTAAATGAGTAATTTCCTCATGGAGTCTGAGTTGAATTAATTTTTTCTACTCATTTACAAAATGGCATTTAGGAGTCCCAAGAACTAAAGTAGTTTCTTCTTAATTGCTTGTAAATTATCATTTTTTGCAAAAGCTTGATTTTGGTTACAACATACAAAAAAAGAAAGAAAATTACACGGTCTTAATTGTAAGTCCATGTATCCCGTGGGACAAAAATATTTACCATTTTGTTTTTAACAGTTTCAGTCTGAATAATTTTTCCTAGACTTTGGTGATTATATGACTGCAATAATCTATTGTTGAAAGTCAACCAAGTTTATTAAGCTTTTTGCATATTCAAGTCGAGCGATGTTTGTTCGAAAGCCAATTATGCCTTGTCGAACAGAGGTATGACTTTTCTTGACACCAATTAAATACCCCTGAAATAGCAACCATTTCGATTCAGTTTTTGCAAGATTTTAAATGAGTAATTTCCTCATGGAGCCTGAGTTGAATTAATTTTTTCTAATCATTTAAAAAATGGGATTTAGGAGTCCCAAGAAATAAAGTAGTTTCTTCTTGATTGCTTTTAAATTATCATATTTTGCAACAGCTTGATTTTGGTAAAGACATACAAAAAAAGAAAGAAAATTATATGGTCTTAATTGTAAGTGCATGTATCTCGTGGAATGAAAATATTTACCATTTTGTTGTTAGCAGTTTCAGTCTGAATAATTTTCCCCAGACTTTGGAGATTATATGGCTGCAATAATCTATTGTTGAAAGTCAACCAAGTTTATTAAGCTTTTTGCATATTCAGGTCGAGCGATGTTTGTTGGATAAGCAATCATGCTTGGTCGAACAGAGGTATGACTTTTCTTGACAACAATTAAATACCCCCTGAAATAGAAACCATTTCGATTCACATTTTGCAAGATTTTAAATGAGTAATTTCCTCATGGAGTCTGAGTTGAATTAATTTTTTCTAATGATTTACAAAATGGCATTTAGGAGTCCCAAGAAATAAAATAGTTTCTTCTCGATTGCTTTTAAATTACCATTTTTTGCAACAGCTTGATTTTGGTTACGATATACAAAAAAAGAAAGAAAATTATACGGTCTTAATTATAAGTGCATTTATCCCGTGAGACGAAAATATTTACCATTTTGTTTTTAGCAGTTTCAGTCTGAATAATTTTCCCTAGACTTTGGTGATTATATGCCTGCAATAATCTATTGTTGAAAGTCAACTAAGTTTATTAAGATTTTTGCATATTCAAGTCAAGCAATGTTTATTGGAAAGCCAATATTGCCTGGTCGAACAGAGGTATGACTTTTCTTGACACCATTTAAATACCCCCTGAAATAGAAACCATTTCGATTCATTTTTTGCAAGATTTTAAATGAGTAATTTCCTCATGGAGTCTGAGTTGAATTAATTTTTTCTAATCATTTAAAAAATGGCATTTAGGAGTCCCAAGAAATAAATTAGTTTCTTCTTGATTGCTTTTAAATTATGATATTTTGCAACAACTTGATTTTGTTAAAGACATAGAAAAAAAGAAAAAAAATTATATGGTCTTAATTGTAAGTGCATGTATCCCGTGGGAGGAAAATATTTACCATTTTGTTGTTAGCGGTTTCAGTCAGAATAATTTTCCCCCAGACTTTGGTGATTATATGCCTGCAATAATCTATTGTTGAAAGTCAACCAAGTTTATTAAGCTTTTCGCATATTCAAGTCGAGCGATGTTTGTCGGAAAGCCAATTATGCCTGGTCGAACGGAGGTTTGACTTTTCTTAACACAAATAAATACCCCCTGAGATAGAAACCATATCGATTCATTTTTTGCAAGATTTTAAATGAGTAATTTCCTCATGGAGTCTGAGTTGAATTAATTTTTTCTAATCATTTACAAAATGGCATTTAGGATTCCCAAGAAATAAAGTAGTTTCTTCTTGATCGCTTTTAAATTATCAATTTTTGCAACAGTTTGATTTTGGTTACGACATACAAAAAAAGAAAGAAAAATACGATCTTAATTGTAAGTGCATGTATCCCGTGGGACAAAAATATTTACCATTCTGTTTTTAGCAGTTTCAGTCTGAATAATTTTCCATAGACTTTGGCGATTATATGCCTGCAATAACCTATTGTTGAAAGTCAACCAAGTTTATTAAGCTTTTTCCATTTTCAGGTCGAGCGATGTTTGTTGGAAAGCCAATTATGCCTGGTCGAACAGAGGTATGACTTTTCTTGACACCAATTAAAAACCCCCTGAAATAGAAACTATATCGATTCATTTTTTGCAACATTTCAAATGAGTAATTTCCTCATGGAGTCTGAGTTGAATTAATTTTTTCTAATCATTTACAAAACGGCATTTAGGAGTCCCAAGAAATAAAGTAGTTTCTTCTTGATTGCTTTTAAATTATCATTTTTTGCAACAGCTTGATTTTGGTTACGACATACAAAAAAAGAAAGAAAATTATACGGTCTTAATTGTAAGTGCATGTATCCCGTGAGACGAAAATATTTACCATTTTGTTTTTAGCAATTTCAGTCTGAATAATTTTCCCTAGACTTTGGTGATTATATGGCTGCAATAATCTATTGTTGAAAGTCAACCATGTTTATTAAGCTTTTTGCACATTCAGGTCGAGCGATGTTTGTTGGAAAGCCAATCATGCCTGGTCGAACAGAGGTATGACTTTTCTTAACACCAAATAAATACCCCCTGAAATAGAAACCATTTCGATTCATTTTTTACGACATTTTAAATGAGTAATTTCCTCATGGAGTCTTAGTTGACTTAATTTTTTCTAATCATTTACAAAATGGCATTTAGGAGTCCCAAGAAATAAAGTAGTTTCTTCTTGATTGCTTTTAAATTATCATTTTTTGCAACAGCTTGATTTTGGTTACGACATACAAAAAAAGTGTAACGCCCTGACCCTTCACATGTCATCGATATTGTCCGCTTTGGGCCACACTCGCACGGATTTGTTCTTCCCAGTGGGTCACCCATCCCAGAACTACTCCAGCCTAAGCACGCTTAACTGGGGAGTTCTAATAGGGATTTCACCACCTGGAAAAAGGCCTCGATGCTATACAAGGGTCTAAGTTTTTACTTTTATAGCCCAGGAGCTCCCCCTCCATTCCCGATGTGGGACACCGGGATCAAGTCCTGCGTGGCAAGACCATTCCTTTGGTGAAGGTTTTGTGGAAACATCACGGAGTGGAGGAAGCCACTTGGGAACGTGAGTTGGAAGTCCGCGAGAAATATCCGGACTTGTTTGTTGATGTGCAGTCATGTATTGAGATTTTGTAATTTTTATGAACTTTAAGAACATTATGTATATGTCTTAAGTTGTAAAACATTGTGAATGTTTTGGTTTATGGATATACGGTGGAAACTTGCCTTGAAATGGAAGTTGATTATAATATTGCATATGTTGGCTATATTATAGAAATGGAGTTATATCATGCGAACTAAATGTGATATGGAAATGCGAATCATGTGTGTTGAAAACTGTTAAAATGGAAAGGAAATGCATATTGTAATGTATATGTTGTGAAATGCCTCTTGATAAGAGATGGAATGACCGGTAATGGGTCAAGTTGTTTAAAGTTGAAATGTAACATTGTTTAAAATGGAGAAAAACCTGTTTTTGAAAAAAAAAAAAAAAAAAAAAAAAAAAAAAAAAAAAAAAAAAAACTTGCACTTAATTTCGGGGCCGAAATTCTTTAAGGGGGGGAGGTTATAGCGGTCCCGGTTTTCCCTTTCGTTGTTTAACTGTAATCCGGACTCGGTTCCGTGAATGTGTTGTTGTCTTATTCTTTTTCTATCCCTTACTCTTTGTGTTTGAGTTTTGGGTTGTGTTGGGCAAGTTGGGAATAGGTTGGTTGTGCTTTGAAACATAGAATTTTTGCCCAGTTTTTGGTCTCTCCGCTCGAGCGGCGCTTTTGACACTCGAGCGGGCCTTTGTTGTTGCTTATCCGCTCGAGCGAGGGTTTTTGCGCTCGAGCGGGAAAATCACCCATCCAGTTTTTCCTTTGCAATGTTGGACGCTCGAGCGGGAGTTTGGCAGCTCGAGCGGGAGTTTGTGTGTGACGCTCGAGCGGGGAGTTCGACGCTCGAGCGAGGACCTGGTTCTGCAAAAGTTCTGGGAGCGTGCATCTGCCGCTCGAGCGGGGGTTTGGCTGCTCGAGCGAGAGTCTGTGAGTGACGCTCGAGCGGGGGTTTCCACGCTCGAGCGGGGCGATTTGTATATCACACCGTGTTTCACCTTTTTGGATCACTTTTTGATTTCCTTTCTCTCTCTTACTTTTCCAAAAAAGCCATTGGAGAGCACCTCACTCTAAAATCTAACTTCTTTCTTAGGATTGATCTAACTAGAGTGTTTTCCTACCCTTTGGCCTTTGTAAAAGTTGTGTTCATCGTCGAGGGCTTCGTTTTGATCCGAGAAATTTGGGATTTGGAGCACTTCCGAGTTTTGCTCTTCTTCTCCTTGAGTTCTACACTCGAGGTAGGGATTTCCTTGTTCTTTTTCAATACGTCGTCTATAGATAGACATGTGGTAGTTTTGTATTGCATGAAAATCACATCCATGTTGGATTTGTTTGAAATCATGAGAAGGAACCTAGGGTTGGTTGTTTAAAAATGAGTATTTTATCGTTGATGGTTGTTTTGGGCTAATTGGAGTGTAAACTAGCATGTCATAAATGAAAGAGGAAAAAGCCCTAAATTATATTTTGATTTTGGTAAATTAAAAATGAGGGGTAGTTGACCAATGTTTGTAAATCTCTTTTGTTAAAATGAGTTGGGTGAAAGTGTTAATGCCTAAGGGATTAACCATGGCTTTGGAATGGTTTTGAAATGAATGTTGTGAACTAAAATGAGTTATGGCTTTATTGTCCAAGGAATTGGTTTTTGCGAAAACAAAAGGGATGGAATTGGTTTTGTGGAAACAAAAGAAAAATGGAAATTTGTTTGTGAAATGAGAAAAGTGTTTTTGAAATAAGTTTGAAAGTTGGATTGTTGTATCTTGAGTGTTGAACACACACATGTGGGGGTTGTATGTTTGACTACCATGTTAATGTTGTTGCCGGGTTTGTGATCTCATGTTAATTGAGCCTTTTGTTAGATGTACTAAATAAATGCATCTAAAGGTTTTGTCCTTGGTCATCGGTGGAGGATGACATGGTTGTGTTGAATTGTCCTGTTTGTATTACACTATTGTTGATTGAATATCGTATGTGATGAAGTGCTGAGATACATTATATATGTAAGCTTGCTAGGGAGGAGATAGTTATGTGTTCATATACTTTAGCACATTACTTGTATCTTGATAGTTTATGTGTATGTGCTATACATGTTGGTTGTGCCCTGTTGTACTTTGGTTGTTGGTGTTATACATCGCGCTCAAAAAAAAGGTACCGTTACCTTCCAGCTAGCGCCTGGAGAACTGACCGCGCTCAAAATAAAACGTACCGTTACCTTCCAGCTAGCGCCTAGAGAACTGACTGCGCTAATAATACATGGCACCATACCCTTCCAGCTAGCGCCTGGTAAACTGGCATTTGTTGTTTCGGTGTATCTTTGGCTTACTACGCACATAGCTGGTAGAGCAAAGTGTTATTGTTGTTGTTCCATTGTATCTGAGGATATCATGGGTTTGGTTGGCTACAGTTTCGGAAGTGCCTCGTTACCTCATTGGTTGGTTATATACATGTGAGTGAGTTGTTATCTTTTTATATAAGGTATGCATGTATAGAAATGATTGTATCGGGAGGAAACCAAAACGTCATTTTTGTCTTTTGGAAAACGTGAAGAGGACCGAATACCTTGAAAACATGTTTTAAAAAGACACATCTGTTGTATGTTTGGAAAATGGAAGAGGGTAATGGGCTTAGTGAAATTATCTCCTAAGTAATTGTTAATTCTATGAAAGAGTGGGAACGGGGTTTAATGAAAGAAAAAAAAAAAGAAAGATAAATCGCCTATGGCGTTGATTGAAATGGTTGTTTTCGAAAAAAGTTCATACTTATGTATATTTTGTGTAAACTGTCACATTACTATTCTAGTATGAGTTTGAGCATTCATGATCATAGCTATCTGTAAGTTGTTATTGTTGAGGGCCATGTTGAGATCCCTACTGGACTATATGTTCATCCCACGTTGTTGAATCTTTTTCAGGTGTTGAGCTGAATGTGCTGCAAGATTTGGATCTTCTTAATTGTTGGCCACGGGGCCTCTCTTGTATTGGCGGAATGCCATATGTGTAAAAGGGTTGCACCCTTCTTCTTGATTCGTTAATGATGTAAGCCCAAGGGCAACTTATTTATTATACTCATGTTGTATTTTCCTGCATTCGAATGAAAGGATTGTTGTTCATTTCTTCTAGTTGAACATTTGAGTTTATTTCCGCAGGATATCTCTGAAATTGAATTAAGTTAATGAACTTGGTAATGACTCCGGGTAATAAAAAGTGGGGCGTGACACATTTGATTAGTTTTAGTTTGCCTCATCATCATACATTGTCTACAACAATCAAGACTATCCTCCACCGATAGCCCAAAGCAATTATTTCTAAACAGATAATAAATGCATCAAAAGATAATTTATCAACATTTTCAAAAGTGAGTGATTAATAAATCCAACTTCACTATTCCATCTCATATTGAGCCAATTTCATTATTTTCAACTCAGTTTCACATTTTCATCGTAAATGTCATTAATTACACTGATGACCCAAATATACCCAAACATGGCATTTTTTCCCTTTTTCTCAATATTGACCCCAATGGTCCAAATAATATCAACAACATCGATATGTTCATTTTGAACCCCAAATACACATTTATGGTTCAAAAGAAACAAAACCCCTTTTTCTAAAAATTACACATTTAAAACCCTAACTTCCAAAATCCAAAACCATTTATACAAAAGCTCAATATTCATGTCAAAGATCATAAAGATGAGTAGGAATCCCTACCTCAAGAGATGAAACCAATGGGGATGATGGAGAAATCTCGAAATGCTCCAACCAAGAAATTTTCGGATGGATAGATGGCTCTCAACAAGCTCTACACTTTTTACAAAGACACTAAGAGAGTGGATCACTCTAACTAGATCAAACCCTAAAGAGAAGATAGATTCTAGAGAGAAGAGCTCTCAAAAGAGGTTTTTAGAAAGCAAAAGAGAGAGTGAGTGAAAGTGAAAAAGTGATCTAAAAAGACCCATCTAATATCTGATATACGTATGACCCGCTCGAGCGGAGAATAGGACGCTCGAGCATCAAGCACAAAAACTAGACCCGCTCGAGCATAAAGGGTACCCGTTCGAGCGCCAAGACACAACTGCAAAACACACCCGCTCGAGCGCAAAGGGAAAGCCGCTCGAGCGTAGATTTCCCCCTTCCAGTACTTTTACAGACAATGAACTACCCGGTCGAGCGCCAAAATACCCGCTCGAGCGTAAGAAAATCCGCTTGCGCGTGGAAAACACACCTGCAGAAGTTTTGCCGAGGCACGAAAATGCTGAGAGTGTGTAAACCCCGCTCGAGCGCAAGAAGACCCACCCGAGCGGACAACCAAAAATCAAACTCCGCTCAAGCGCAAAGGGACCCGCTCGAGCGTACCACCATAATTCTGGGCAACAAGGAACGAGACTAAAGCTCAACCAACTTGTTCAAAACACACCCAATAAATCCTAAAACTCAAACACACGGAATTAAAAGATAACAACAACATATACAACCACAAACTCCACAGAACCTAAGTCCGGAATATAACAATCAAAGGAAGAGAAACCGGGATCGCTATATACATGGTCTTAATTGTAAGTGCATGTATCCTCTGGGATGAAAATATTTACCATTTTCTTTTTAGCAGTTTCAGTTTGAATAATTTTCCCTAAACTTTGGTGATTATATGCCTGCAATAATCTATTGTTGAAAGTCAACCAAGTTTATTAAGCTTTTTGCATATTCACATCGAGCGATGTTTGTTGGAAAGCCAATTATGTCTGGTCGAACAGAGGTATGACTTTTATTAACACCAATTAAATACCCCCTGAAATAGAAACGATTTCGATTCATTTTTTGCAAGATTTTCAATGAGTAATTTCCACATGGAGTTTGAGTTGAATTAATTTTTTCTAACCATTTACAAAACGGCATTTAGGAGTCCCAAGAAATAAAGTAGTTTCTTCTTGATTTCTTTTAAATTATCATTTTTTGCAACAACTTGATTTTGGTTACGACATACAAAAAAAGAAAGAAAATTATATGGTCTCAATTGCAAGTGCATTTATCCCGTGGGACGAAAATATCTACCATTTTGTTTTTGGCAGTTTCAATTTCAATAATTTTCCCTAGACTTTGGTGATTATTTGCCTGCAATAATCTATTGTTGAAAGTCAACCAAGTTTATTACGCTTTTGCATATTCAGGTCGAGCGATGTTTGTTGGAAAGCCAATTATGCCTGGTCGAACAAAGGTATGACTTTTCTTAACACCAATTAAATACCCCCTGATATAGAAACCATTTCAATTCATTTTTTGCTACATTTTAAAAGAGTAATTTCCTCATGGAGTCTGAGTTGAATTAATTTTTTCTAATCATTTACAAAATGGTATTTAGGAATCCCAAGAAATAAAGTAGTTTCTTCTTGATGGCTTTTAAATTATCATTTTTTGCAACAGCTTGATTTTGGTTACAACATACAAAAAAAGAAAGAAAATTATATGGTCTTAATTGTAAGTGCATGTATCCCGTAGGACGAAAATATTTACCATTTTGTTTTTAGCAGTTTCAGTTTGACTAATTTTCCCTTGACATTGGTGATTATATGCCTGCAATAATCTATTGTTGAAAGTCAACCAAGTTTATTAAGCTTTTTCCATATTCAGGTCAAGCGATGTTTGTTGGAAAGCCAATTATGCCTGGTCGAACAGAGGTATGACTTTTCTTAACACCAATTAAATACCCCCTGATATAGAAACCATTTCGATTCATTTTCTACAAGATTTAAAATGAGTAATTTCCTCATGGAGTCTGAGTTGAATTAATTTTTTCTAATCATTTACAAAATGGCATTTAGGAGTCCCAAGAAATAAAGTAGTTTCTTCTTTATTGCTTTTAAATTATCATATTTTGCAACAGCTTGATTTTGGTTACGACATACAAAAAAAGAAATAAAATTATATGGTCTTAATTGTAAGCGCATGTATCCCGTGGGACAAAAATATTTACCATTTTCCTTTTAGCAGTTTCAGTCTGAATAATTTTCCCTAGACTTTGGTGATTATATGCCTGAAATAATCTATTGTTGAAAGTCAACCAAGTTTATTAAGCTTTTTGCATATTCAGGTCGAGCGATGTTTCTTGGAAAGCCAATTATGCCTGGTCGAACAGAGGTATGACTTTTCTTAAAACCAATTAAACACCCCCTGAAATAGAAACCATTTCGATTCATTTTTTACAAGATTTTAAATGAGTAATTTCCTCATGGAGTCTGAGTTGAATTAATTTTTACTAATCATTTACAAAATGCCATTTAGGAGTCCCAAGAAATAAAGTAGTTTCTTCTTGATTGCTTTTAAATTATCATTTTTTGCAACTGCTTGATTTCGGTTACGACATACAAAGAAAGAAAGAAAATAATATGGTCTTAATTGTAAGTGCATGTATCCCGTGGGACGAAAATATTTACCATTTTGTTTTTGCCAGTTTCAGTTTGAATAATTTTCCCTAGACTTTCGTGATTATATGCCTGCACTAATCTATTGTTGAAAGTCAACAAAGTTTATGAAGCTCTTTGCATATTCAGGTCAAGCGATGTTTGTTGGGAAGCCAATTATGCCTGGTCAAACTGAGGTATGACTTTTCTTAACACCAATTAAATACCCCCTGAAATAGAAACCATTTCGATTCATTTTTTGCAAGATTTTAAATGAGTAATTTCCTCATGGAGTCTGAGTTGAATTAATTTTTTCTAATCATTTACAAAATGGCATTTAAGAGTCCCAAGAAATAAAGTAGTTTCTTCTTGAATTCTTTTAAATTATCATTTTTTGCAACAGCTTGATTTTGGTTACGAGATACAAAAAAAGAAAGAAAATTATATGATCTTAATTGTAAGTGCGTGTATCCCCTGGGATGAAAATATTTTCCATTTTGTTTTTAGCAGTTTCAGTCTGAATAATTTTCCCTAGACTTTGGTGATTTTATGCCTGTAATATTCTATTGTTGAAAGTCAACCAAATTTTATTAAGCTTTTTGCATTTTCAGGTTGAGCGATGTTTGTTGGAAAGCCAATTATGCCTGGTCGAACAGAGATATGACTTTTCTTAACACCAATTAAATACCCCTTGAAATATAAACCATTTCGATTCATTTTTTGCAATATTTTAAATGAGTAATTTCCTCATGGAGTCTGAGTTGAATTAATTTTTACTAATCATTTACAAAATGGCATTTGGGAGTCCCAAGCAATAAAGTAGCTTCTTTTTTATTGCTTTTAAATTATCATTTTTGGCAACAGCTTGATTTGGTTACGACATACAAAAATAGAAAGAAAATTATATGGTCTTAATTGTAAATGCATGTATCCCGTGGGACGAAAATATTTATCATCTTGTTTTTAGCAGTTTCAGTTTGAATAATTTTCCCTAGACTTTTTTGATTATATGCCTGCAATAATCTATTGTTGAAAGTCAACCAAGTTTATTAAGCTTTTTGCATATTCAGGTCGAGCTATATTTGTTGGAAAGCCAATTATGTCTAGTCAAACAGAGGTATGACTTTTCTTAACACCAATTAAATACCCCCTGAAATAGAAACCATTTCGATTCATTTTTTGCAAGATTTTAAATGAGTAATTTCCTCATGGAGTCTTAGTTGAATTAATTTTTTCTAATCATTTACAAAATGGTATTTAGGAGTCGCAAGAAATAAAGTAGTTTCTTCTTGATTGCTTTTAAATTATCATTGTTTGCAACAGCTTGATTTTGGTTACGACATAAAAAAAAAAAAGGAAAGAAAATTATATGGTCTTAATTGTAAGTGCATGTATCCCGTGGGACGAAAATATTTACCATTTTCTTTTTAGCTGTTTCAGTCTGAATAATTTTCCCTAGACTTTGGTGATTATATGCCTGCAATAATCTATTGTTGAAAGTCATCCAAGTTTATTAAGCTTTTTGCATATTCAGGTCGAGCGTTTGTTGGAAAGCCAATTATGCCTGGTCGAACAGAGGTATGACTTTTCTTAACACCAATTAAATACCCCCTAAAATAGAAACCATTTCGATTCATTTTTTGCAAGATTTTAAATGAGTAATTTCCTCATGGAGTCTGAGTTGAATTAATTTTTACTAATCATTTACAAAATGGCATTTAGGAGTCCCAAGAAATAAAGTAGTTTCTTCTTCATTGCTTTTAAATTATCATTTTTTGTAACGCCCTCAAAATAAACCTATAAATCATGCATTCTTGACATGCTTGGACATAAGGGAATAAAGCATAATTACATATCATCGGAATATTCATTACAAAATGTATTACATGTTGACAACAAAAGTAATGCCCTACGGGCTTACAACTTTCCAAGTGCACACTTGGTTACAAAAAAAGAGTGCTAACTCTACACAAAATAAGCCTTTGGCTTGATATACATGTAATACAACAAAATAAACAAAAGTGTCTACAGCCTCAAGCCTTCCAAGCTACGTCCTTGGAGGTGGCATAATACCTGTACCTGAAAATGATGTCCCATATAGGGTGAGCCAACAACCAATAGAGATGTGCTAAATATAATATGAGCAATAACTAAAACATTAGCCTTTGATAAATGTTTAACTCACATAAATCAATTCATAGTCCATTTCAATTACATGACAATTGTGTCCATGTTTTGTTCCTTTTTTCCATTTCTTATCCAATTCCTCAATTCATAACCCTGGCTCAGAATCTGGCCATATACTTTAAATGAGATTACATCTCATATTAATAAGTCTTCCATTTCACCAATTCAAATGAGATAACAACTCATATCAAAACACTTCCATAAGCCACAATAGATACACAGATTTGCTGTATCAATAACACATAAAACACTTCCATACTTCACAAATGATACACAGATTTGTTGTATCAAATATTCAATACATACACATATTTGTTGTATCAATGGAGTCCATCCCCTATCTCCTCCCAAATAATATCCGGTTTAGGAGTCCATCCCCTATCTTTCCCTAAACCGTGGAGTACATCCCCTATCTTCTCCCACACAACACAATGTATATAAACACATATCATATACATAATCAATCAATACATAAATTTGATGTACTATTCCAACCGTCATATTCGATGACATATTCAATTGATTAGTTTTAGTTCGCCTAATCATCATGCATTGTCTACAACAATCAAGACTATCCTCTACCAATAGCCCAAAGCAGTTATTTCTAAACAGATAATAAATGCCTCAACAGATATATAATTTCAACATTTTCAAAGTGAGCGATTAATAAATCCAACTCCATCATTCTATCTCATAATGAGTCAATTTCATTATTTTCAACTCAATTTCACATTTCCATAACAATTGTCATTAATTACACTAATGACCCAAACATGGCATTTTCTCTATTTTTCTCAATATTGACCCAAAGGCTCAAATATTATCAACAAGATCAATAATCTCTTTTTAAGACCCAAAATATACATATATGAGTCAAAAAGACAAAACCCCTCTTTTCAATGTAACACACCTCAAACCATAATTTCCCAAATCAAACAATCTATACAAATAGCTCAACATTTATGTTAAAGCACATAAGAATGAGTAGTTATCCCTACCTCAAATTTCAGAGCTCAACGGAGAAGATGATGAAAACTCAAAGTGCTCCAAATCCCGAGATTTTCGAATAGAAATGTAGCCCAAGCTATGCTCTATACTTTTTACAAAGACACCAAGGTAAAAGATCACTCAAACTAGATCAATCCCTAGTGAGAAATTGTGTTTTAGAGAGAGGCTCTCCAATGGAGGTTTTGAAAAGTAAGAGAGAGAAAAGGGGTTGAAAAAGTGATCCAAAAAGTCGAACTTCGGACTGATATACACGTCGCCCCGCTCAAGCGTGGAAACCCCTGCTCGAGCGTCAGATACAGACTCACGCTCAAGCATCAAAAGTGCCGCTCGAGCGTCGATTGCACACTTCCAGAAGTTTTGCAGACCAAGGTCCCCGCTCGAGCGTCAAACTCCCTGCTCGAGCGGAGAAACAAAAATGAAGGGTCACGCTCGAGCGTCAAGACTACGGCTCGAACGTATGAAGACCTGCAGAGAAAATACTGGCAGATGGAAAATCATGCTCGAGCGTCAAAGCTCCCGCTCAGGTTGAGAAGCAACAACAAAGGGCCCACTCGAGCGTCAAAAGCCCCGCTCGAGCGTGAAGGCCAAATTCAGGGCATCAACTTTTGGTTCCAAAACACAACCAACCTATTTCAAACCTGCCCAACACAACCCAAGACTCAAATAACAAGAGTAAGGGAAGGAAATGAGAATGAGCCAACAACATAACCACGGAACCAAGTCCGGAATACAATATACAAAGGAAAAGAAAACCGGGATCGCTATATTTTTTGCAACAGCATGATTTTGGTTACGACATACAAAAATAGAAAGAAAATTATATGGTCTTAATTGTAAGTGCATGTATCCCATGGGACGAAAATATTTACCATTTTGTTTTTAGCAGTTTCAGTTTGAATAATTTTCCCTAGACTTTGGTGAATATATGCCTGCAATAATCTATTGTTGAAAGTCAACCAAGTTTCTGAAGCTTTTTGCATATTCAGGTCGAGCGAAGTTTCTTGGAAAGCCAATTATCCCTGGTCGAACAGAGGTATGACTTTTCTTAACACCAATTAAATACCCCATGAAATAGAAACCATTTCGATTCATTTTTTGCAAGATTTTAAATGAGTAATTTACTCATTTACAAAATGAGGAAATAAAGTAATTAATTTTTTCATTAATTTTTTCTAATCATTTACAAAATGGCATTTAGGAGTCCCAAGAAATAAAGTAGTGTCTTCTTGATTGCTTTTAAATTATCAATTTTACCAACAGCTTGATTTTGGTTACGACAAAAAAAAAAAAAGAAAGAAAATTATATGGTCCTAATTGTAAGTGCATGTATCCCATGGGACGAAAATATTTACCACTTCGCTTTTGCCAGTTTCAGTTTGAATAATTTTCCCTAGACTTTGGTGATTACATGCCTGCAATAATCTATTGTTGAAAGTCAACCAAGTTTATTAAGCTTTTTGCATATTTAGGTCGAGCGATGTTTGTTGGAAAGCCAATTATGCCTGCTCGAACAGAGGTATGACTTTTCTCAACACCAATTAAATACCCCCTGATATAGAAACCATTTTGATTCATTTTTTGCAAGATTTTAAATGAGTAATTTCCTCATGGAGTCTGAGTTGAATTAATTTTTTCTAATCATTTACAAAATGGCATTTAGGAGTCCCAAGAAATAAAGTAGTTTCTTCTTGATTGCTTTTAAATTATCATTTTTTGCAACAGCTTGATTTTGGTTACGACATACAAAAAAAGAAAGAAAATTATATGGTCTTAATTGTAAGCGCATGTATCCTGTGGGACGAAAATATTTACCATTTTGTTTGTAGCAGTTTCAGTTTGAATAATTTTCCCTAAACTTTGGTGGTTATATGCCTGCAATAATCTATTGTTGAAAATCAACCAAGTTTATTAAGCTTTTTGCATATTCAGGTCGAGCAATGTTTGTTAGAAAGCCAATTATGCCTGATCGAACAGAGGTATGACTTTTCTTAACACCAATTAAATACCCCTGAAATAGAAACCATTTTGATTCATTTTTTGCAAGATTTTAAATGAGTAATTTCCTCATAGAGTCTGAGTTGAATTAATTTTTTCTAATCATTTACAAAATGGCATTTAGAAGTCCCAAGAAATAAAGTAGTTTCCTCTTCATTGCTTTTAAATTATCATATTTTGCAACAGCTTGATTTTGGTTACGACATACAAAAAAAGAAAGAAAATTATATAGTCTTAATTGTAAGTGCATGTATCCCGTGGGACGAAAATATTTACCATTTTGTTTTTAGCAGTTTCAGTCTGAATAATTTTCCCTAGACTTTGGTGATTATATGCCTGCAATAATCTATTGTTTAAAGTCAACCAAGTTTATTAAACTTTTTGCATATTCAGGTCGAGCGATGTTTGTTGGAAAGCCAATTATGCCTGGTCGAACAGAGGTATGACTTTTCTTAACACCAATTAAATACTCCCTGAAATAGAAACCATTTCGATTCATTTTTTTCAATATTTTAAATGAGTAATTTCCTCATTTACAAAATCAGGAAATAAAGTAATTAATATTTTCATTAATTTTTTCTAATCATTTACAAAATGGCATTTAGGAATACCAAGAAATAAATTATTTTCTTCTTGATTGCTTTTAAATTATCATTTTTTGCAACAGCTTGATTTTGGTTACGACATACAAAAGAAGAAAGAAAATTATATGGTCTTAATTGTAAGTGCATGTATCCCGTGGGACGAAATTATTTACCATTTTGTTTTTGGCAGTTTCAGTTTGAATAATTTTTCCCTAGACTTTGGTGATTATATGCCTGCAATAATGTATTGTTGAAGTCAATCAAGTTTATTAAGCTTTTTGCATATTCAGGTCGAGCGATGTTTGTTGGAAAGCCAATTGTGCCTGGTCAAACAGAGGTATGACTTTTCTTAACACCAATTAAATACCCCATGACATAGAAACCATTTCGATTCATTTTTTGCAAGATTTTAAATGAGTAATTTCCTCATGGAGTCTGAGTTGAATTAATTTTTTCTAATCATTTACAAAATGACATTTAGGAGTCCCAAGAAATAAAGTAGTTTCTCCTTGATTGCTTTTAAATTATCATTTTTTGCAACAGCTTGATTTTGGTTACGACAAACAAAAAAAGAAAGAAAATTATATGGTCTTAATTGTAAGTGCATGTATCCCGTGGGACGAAAATATTTACCATTTTGTTTTTAGCAGTTTCAGTCTGAATAATTTTCCCTAGACTTTGGTGATTATATGCCTGCAATAATCTATTGTTTAAAGTCAACCAAATTTATTAAACTTTTTGCATATTCAGGTCGAGCGATGTTTGTTGGAAAGCCAATTATGCCTGGTCGAACAGAGGTATGACTTTTCTTAACACCAATTAAATACTCCCTGAAATAGAAACCATTTCGATTCATTTTTTGCAATATTTTAAATGAGTAATTTCCTCATTTACAAAATCAGGAAATGAAGTAATTAATATTTTCATTAATTTTTTCTAATCATTTACAAAATGGCATTTAGGAATACCAAGAAATAAAGTATTTTCTTCTTGATTGCTTTTAAATTATCATTTTTTGCAACAGCTTGATTTTGGTTACGACATACAAAAGAAGAAAGAAAATTATATGGTCTTAATTGTAAGTGCATGTATCCCGTGAGACGAAAATATTTACCATTTTGTTTTTGGCAGTTTCAGTTTGAATAATTTCCCTAGACTTTGGTGATTATATGCCTGCAATAATGTATTGTTGAAAGTCAATCAAGTTTATTAAGTTTTTTGCATATTCAGGTCGAGCGATGTTTGTTGGAAAGCCAATTGTGCCTGGTCAAACAGAGGTATGACTTTTCATAACACCAATTAAATACCCCCTGAAATAGAAACCATTTCGATTCATTTTTTGCAAGATTTTAAATGCGTAATTTCCTCATGGAGTCTGAGTTGAATTAATTTTTTTCTAATCATTTACAAAATGACATTTAGGAGTCCCAAGAAATAAAGTAGTTTCTCCTTGATTGCTTTTAAATTATCATTTTTTGCAACAGCTTGATTTTGGTTACGACAAACAAAAAGAGAAAGAAAATTATATGGTCTTAATTGTAAGTGCATGTATCCCGTGGGACGAAAATATTTACCATTTTGTTTTTAGCAGTTTCGGTCTGAATAATTTTCCCTAGATTTTTCTGATTATATGCCTGCAATAATCTATTATTGAAAGTCAACCAAGTTTATTAAGCTTTTGGCATATTCAGGTCGAGCGATGTTTGTTGGAAAGCCAATTATGCCTGGTCGAACAGAGGTATGACTTTTCTTAACACCAATTAAATACCCCCCTGAAATAGAAACCATTTCGATTCATTTTTTGCAAGATTTTAAATGAGTAATTTCCTCATGGAGTCTGAGTTGAATTAATTTTTTTTTAATCATTTACAAAAATGGCATTTAGGAGTCCCAAGAAATAAAGTAGTTTCTTCTTGATTGCTTTTAAATTATCATATTTTGCAACAACTTGATTTTGGTTACAATATACAAAAAAAGAAAGAAAATTATATGGTCTTAATTGTAAGTGCATGTATCCCGTGGGACGAAAATATTTACCATTTTGTTTTTAGCAGTTTCAGTCTGAATTGTTAGGTTTTATTCTTAGCAATCCCGTTTGACAAGGATTTCTATAAGAAGTTGGTTTTCTTCCAATACTTGGATTACTTTGGCTTTCTATAAGTAATTGGATTTCTCCCAAAACTAGGATTACTTTGGATTTCTATAAGTAGTTGGTTTTTTTTCCAAAAAACTAGACCACTCTTCAGATCTACTTGGAGGTTTTCTAAGGTTTTCTTCTGGAGGATTTTTGTGAGTTTTCCTTGAGAAATTTGAATGAGTGTTAAACTCATGAATTGAGAAGCATACATCAAGGAGGTTGATCGAGTACAAAAGAGAGAGATGCTCTTCGGTGGATTTTGTAGAATTTGAGCCTGAAGCTTTGGTGGATTCTGGAGTGGCTCATCATCAAGACAATTCCGAGGTGAAGACGGGGTTGGAGGAGGCACATAGAGGTTGGTTCAATTCGGGCGTGGATTCGCTATGTAATTGAGAGTATACCTGTGTAATTCCTTTATGTCTTTTTAGTGGATTGTTTTGTGGCTTTTACCCGTGGTTTTTTTATCGCAATTGGAGGTGTCCAATTGTGGTTTTTCCTCGTAAAATCGTTGTGTCGAATTGTTATGATTGTTTGATTAGGATTGTTATATACTGCTTAAAATTGATACATAATCACAAATCAACATCTAGGGGATTCCTAGATTTTTCAATAATTTTCCCTAGACTTTGGTGATTATAAGCCTGCAATAATCTGTTGTTGAAAGTCAACCAAGTTTATTAACCTTTTTGCATATTCAGGTCGAGCGATGTTTGTTGGAAAGCCAATTATGCCTGGTCGAACAGAGGTATGACTTTTCTTAACACCAATTAAATACCCCCTGAAATAGAAACCATTTCGATTCATTTTTTGCAAGATTTTAAATGAGTAATTTCCTCATGGAGTCTGAGTTGAATTAATTTTTTTTTAATCATTTACAAAATGGCATTTAGGAGTCCCAAGAAATAAAGTAGTTTCTTCCTGATTGCTTTTAAATTATCATATTTTGCAACAACTTGATTTTGGTTACAATATACAAAAAAAGAAAGAAAATTATATGGTCTTAATTGTAAGTGCATGTATCCCGTGGGACGAAAATATTTACCATTTTGTTTTTGGCAGTTTCGGTTTGAATAATTTTCCCTAGACTTTGGTGATTATATGCCTGCAATAATCTATTGTTTAAAGTGAACCAAGTTTATGAAGCTTTTTGCATATTCAGGTCGAGCGATGTTTGTGGGAAAACCAATTATGCCTGGTCGAACAGAGGTATGACTTTTCTTAACACCAACTAAATACCTCCGGAAATAGAAACCATTTCGATTCATTTTTTGCAAGATTTTAAATGAGTAATTTCCTCATTTACAAAATGAGAAAATAATGTAATTAATTTTTTCATTAATTTTATCTAATCATTTGCAAAATGGCATTTAGGAGTCCCAAGAAATAAAGTAGTTTCTTCTTGATTGCTTTTAAATTATCATTTTTTGCAACAGCTTGATTTTGGTTATGACATACAAAAATAGAAAGAAAATTATATGGTCTTAATTGTAAGTGCATGTATCCCGTGGGACGAAAATATTTACCATTTTGTTTTTAGCGGTTTCAGTTGGAATAATTTTCCCTAGACTTTGGTTACTATATGCCTACAATAATCTATTGTTGAAAGTCAACCAAGTTTATGATGCTTTTTGCATATTCAGGTCTAGCGATATTTGTTAGAAAGCCAATTATGCCTGGTCGAACAAAGGTATGACTTTTCTTAACACCAATTAAATACCCCCAGAAATAGAAAACCATTTCGATTCATTTTTTGCAAGATTTTAAATGAGGAATTTCCTCATTTACAAAATGAGAAAATAAAGTAATTAATTTTTTCATTAATTTTGTCTAATCATTTACAAAATGGCATTTAGGAGTCCCAAGAAATAAAGTAGTTGCTTCTTGATTGCTTTTAAATTATCATTTTTTGCGACAGCTCGATTTTGGTTACGACATACAAAAAAAGAAAGAAAATTATGTGGTCTTAATTGTAAGTGCATGTATCCCGTGGGACAAAAAATATTTACCATTTTGTTTTTGGCAGTTTCAGTTTGAATAATTTTCCCTAGACTTTGGTGATTATATGCCTGCAATAATCTATTGTTGAAAACCAACCAAGTTTATTAAGCTTTTTGCATATTCAGGTCGAGCGATGTTTGTTGGAAAGCCAATTATGCCTGGTCGAACAAAGGTATGACTTTTCTTAACACCGATTAAATACCCCCTGTTATTGAAACCATTTCGATTCATTTTTTGCAAGATTTTAAATGAGTAATTTCCTCATAGAGTCTGAGTTGAATTAATTTTTTATAATCATTTACAAAATGGCATTTAGGAGTCCCAAGAAATAAAGTAGTTTCTTCTTGATTGCTTTTAAATTATCATTTTTTACAACAGCTTGATTTTGGTTACGACGTACAAAAATAGAAAGAAAATTATATGGTCTTAATTGTAAGTGCATGTATCCCGTGGAACGAAAATATTTACCATTTTGTTTTTAGCAGTTTCAATCTGAATAATTTTCCCTAGACTTTGGTGATTATATGCCTGCAATAATCTATTGTTGAAAGCCAACCAAGTTTATTAAGCTTTTTGCATATTCAGGTCGAGTGATGTTTGTTGGAAAGCCAATTATGCCTGGTCGAACGGAGGTATGACTTTTCTTAACACCAATTAAATACCCCCTTGTAACGCCCTCAAATTAATACATAAAAACCCACAATCTTGACATGCATAGACAAAAGAGAAATAAACATCTTTCTATTCATCAGAGTATTCATTACAAAAGTATTACATGTTGACAACAAAAGTAAATTCCCTACGGGCTTACAACTTTCCAAGCCAGCACTTGGTTACAAAAAGAGAATTACTAACTCAAATACAGATTTAAGCCCTTGGCTTGAATTTACATGTAATACATCAAAAGATAACAAAATAACCAAAAAGTGTCTTCAACTCCCAGAACCTCCCAAGCTATGATCTTGGAGGTGGCATACCATCAGTACCTGAAAATGATGTCCCATATAGGGTGAGGCACAGCCCAGTAGAAATATGCTAAACCAACTATAAGCAATGACTAAAATTATAGCATTAGATAGATTGTAACGCCCTCAAAATAATAACAATAAACTCTACAATATTGACATCCATTGATATATAAAAAAATCAACATCTTTCTATTCATCAGAGTATTTCCTTACAAAAAGTATTACATGTTGACAACAAAAGTAAACGCCCCATGGGCTTACAACTTTTCAAGCCAACACTTGGTTACAAGAAACGAGTACTAACTCATATACACCTTAAGCCCTGGGCTTAGATTTACATGTAATACATCAAAAGGAAAATAACATCCAAAAAGTCTGACTGCCTCTAGCCTCCCAAGCTATGTTCTTGGAGGTGGCATGCTACCTGGACCTGAAAATGACATTCCCATATAGGGTGAGCCACAGCCCAGTAGAAATACACTAAACCAGCCATGAACAATGACTAAAAGATTAGCAGTTGATAGATGGTCAACCATGATACATTCACTTATATCACATTTCAATTACATGACAAACAAGTCCATGTTACTTTTCATTTTCCATTTTTTTTTTTTTTTTTTTGTAGATAAGCATACTAGCTGAATCAATACATCAACAGATAAGCATATTAGCTATATCAACATCTCAACTGATAAGTATAAGAACTATATCATGCAACCAAAGATAAGCATATGAGCTATATCTACACTTCTCTAGACAAGCATATGAGCTGTGCCTATACTTCTCAAAGATAAGCATACGAGCTATATCTACGGAGTTCATCCCCTATCTCCTCCCAACACTATCCGGTTTAGAGGTACATCCCCTATCTTCCCCTAAACCGCGGAGTACATCCCCCCATCTTCTCCTCTACACACAATGCATATAAACACATAGGTTCTATATACAATCAATCAATACATAAAATTAATGTATTCTATCAACCGTCAAGCTCCATGACACATTCCACTGATTAGTTTTCGTTTGCCTAATCATCATGCATTGTCTACAACAATCAAGACTATCCTCCACCGATAGCCCAAAGCAGTTATTTCTAAACAGAAAATAAATGCACAAAATGGATAATATATCAACATTTCAATTTGGTGAGCGATAAATAAATCAACTACACCCTTTAATCCCATCTATTCCAAATTTCAACATTTTCCAATTCAATTCCTCATTTCCTTTAATTAATTATATACATTAATTAATTAAAACAATTAGGGCAAATTCTCATAATTAACAAAACAACCCTAAGGTTCCATTTTCATCCATAATCCATTACCTATCTCATCTTTCTATGCCAAACTTGCATTTAGGTTTATTATAAACAAAACCCCCAACTTTTGTAAAATTACACAAAAAACCCAGACTTTCTCAAAATTACCCAACAAACACCCAACATATCAGAATGCTAAAATTGAAAGACAAGGTCCATAAGGAGGAGTAGGTTATCCCTACCTCAAAGTTTGAGCTCCAACGGAGATGATGACCAAAACCCAACGTGCTCCAAACCTCAACTTTTTCGGATTAAAACAAAGATCTCGACACCCTCTATCTTTTTAACAAAGGACTTAGGATAGATTCACATTAGAGAGAGATGAAATCCTAGAGAGAAGATAAGTTTAGAGAGAGAGGGTCTCAGATCTAGGGTTTGGAAAGAGAAGGGAGTGAAAAAGTTATGTTTAAAATCGCTACTGCCCGCTGATATAAAACAGGCTCGCTCGAGCGAAGACTTGGTCGCTCGAGCGACCAGACACAGAAAAACCTCGCTCGAGCCAAGAAAGTCTCGCTCAAGCCAACAACTCAGAATCTCGCTCGAGCCACAAAACCCTCGCTCGAGCCAACAACTCGAACCTACAGGTCTGCAACCAGACGCACGCTCGAACGACGGAACGCTCGCTCGAGCAAAGAAAAAACCAGACCGCTCGAGCGAAGAAAAGCTTGCTCGAGCCAAGAAATGCTACTCTCAGGTCCAGAACCAGACGCAATCGCTTGCTCGAGCGAAGTCACTCTGGCTCGACCCACCAGACACAAAACACACCTCTCGCTCGAGCGACCAAACCATGGCTCGAGCGACCAAACCATGGCTCGAGTGAAGGACCAAAACAGAGAGCTCGCTCGAGCGACAAAATCCTCGCTCGAGCGAAGGTCCAGAATTCTGGGCAGCAACACTTGGCTCCAAGACACAACCAACCTGTAACAAACCTGCCCAACACATCCTATAACCCAAACAAAGTGTGAAAGGATGTAAACAAGAAAATAACAACTGCTAATGTCCACGGACTCAAGTCCGGACTACTGTACAACAAGGGGTAAAACCCGGGATCGCTATATAGATGGTCAACACTTATAAACCAACCAATATCATATTATAGTTCCATGACAATCATGTCCATGTTACATTTCACTTTACTTTACTTACCAACTCATTTTATAAACATTGCTCAGAACCTGGCTAGATAATTTAAATGAGATTACATCTCCTATTAACAGTACAATCATTTCAATTGGGATAACAACTCACATTAAACACTTTTTACTTCACAATAGATACACATATTTGCTGTATCAATCTCAAACAAAACACTTCCATACTTCATATTTAATATACAGATTTACTATATCAATACTTCAATAGATACACATATTTGCTGTATCATTGGAGTACATCCTCTATCTCTTCCCAAACAATGTCCGGTTTAGGAGTCCATCCCCTATCTTCCCCTAAACAGTGAAGTACATCCCCTATCGCCTCCGACACAACACAATGTATATAAACACATATCATACACATGATCAATCAATACATAAATTTGATGTATTATTCCAACCGCCATACTCGATGACATATTCAATTGATTAGTTTTAATTCGCCTAATCATCATGCGTTGTCTACAACATTCAAGATTATCCTCCACCGATAGCCCAAAGTAGTTATTCTAAACAGAAAATAAATGCATAAACAGATATAATATCAACATTTTCATAGGTGAGTAATAAATTAATCCAACTACACCATTTAATCCCATAATTTCCCAATTTCATTATTGTCAACTCAATTTCTCATTTCCCCAAAATTAATTATACAAATTAATTTATCATTATAATTAGGGCATTTTCCCATATTTCACATATCAATCCTAAGGTTTGGTTTCACCAATCTAACAACAATAATTCCATTTTTTTTCAACAACTCACATTCACATGGGTTTTAATATTTGAAAACCCCTCTCTTTTGTTAATTACATAACAAACCCTAACTTTTCCAAAATTACCCAACATCACCAACATATCAAAATGCCAAAAATTAAAGACAAAGTTCATAAGATGGAGTAGGGTATCCCTACCTCGAAATGAAGAGCTCAAATAGAGAAAATGACCAAAAACCAAAGTGTTCCAAATCCAAGCTTTTTCAGATTAAAAAGAAGCCCTCAACACCCTCTATCTTTCTTACAAAGAACTTAGGGTAGAAACACACCAAAAGGAGATGAAACCCTAGAGAGAAGGTGTGGAGAGAGAGAGAGACAAAGCTCGGATCTAGGGTTTTGAAAACAAAAGAGATGAAAAAGTGAAGTGTTTACCTGCTGCTGTCTACTGATATAACACAGGCTCGCTCGAGCGAAGGATTGGTCGCTCGAGCGACCAGACACAAAGAATCCTCGCTCGAGCGTAGAGAGTTTTTGCTCGAGCCAACAATAAGAAGCTTCCAAGTCTGCAACCCAGAAACATGCTCGAGCGACAGAATGCTCGCTCGAGCGAAGAAACTCAAAACATACACCTCGCTCACTCGAGCGAAGGAAAGCTCGCTCGAGCCAAGAAATGCAACCTTCAAGTCTAGAACCAGACGCAGACGCAAGCTCGAGCGAAGGACTTCTCGCTCGAGCCACCAGATACAAAACTCAACTCTCGCTCGAGCGAAGAAACCCTAGCTTGAGCGAAGGATCTATAACACAAAGCTCGCTCGAGCGACAAAAGGCTCGCTCGAGCGAAGGACCAAAATTCTGGGCAGCAACCTTGCTTCCAATCACACCCAACCTGTAACAAACCTACCCAACACATCCTATAACTCATAAATAAGGAATTAAAGGATAACAACAAGATATATACAACAATAAGCTCCACAGAACCTAAGTCCGGAACACTGTACATAAAGGGGTAAAACCCGGGATCGCTATAACCTCCCCCCCTTAAAGAATTTCATCCCCGAAATTAGGCACAAGTTTTCAAAAAACAAGTTTTTCTCACTTTTCAATAACATTACGATTCAAAATTCCATGACTTGCCCCATTGTCGGCCATTCCATCTCTTTTCAAGAGGCATATTACAATATACATTACAACATGCATTATCAACATGCATTTCCTTCAAATCCAACAATTTCCAAAATACATAATTCACAATTCCATAACATATTCCATGTTCATGATATATTTCCATTTCTACAACACATTCAACATATACAATGTTATAATAAACTTCCATTTCAAGGCAAGTTCTACAATACTTCCATAAACCGAAACATATACAATGTTTTACAACTTAAGACACATTTAATGCTCTTCAAGTTTAACAACACAATAGAATATACAACATATACTCAAACGTCCACGAATAGATCCGGATATTTCTCTCGGACCTCCAACTCACGTTCCCAAGTGGCTTCCTCCACTCCGTGATGTTTCCACAAAACTTTCACCAAGGGGATGGTCTTGCCTCGCAAGACTTGATCCCGCCTATCCAAGACCCGAACCGGTCTCTCCTCATACGAGGCATCCTCGTCAACCTCTAAGTCGGTCCAATCCAATACATGCGATGGATCCGACCCGTACTTCCAAAGCATACTAACATGAAATACGTCATGCACTCCGAACAACTGTCGCGGCAAGGCTAAACGATAGGCAACCTCGCCAATCCTCTCAATGATCTCAAGAGGGCCAATAAATCGAGAGGAAATTTTTCCTCTCTTACCAAATCTCATCAATACCCGCCTAGGTGATATTTTTAGAAAAACATGATCACCTACCACAAATACCAAAGGCCTCCCCCTACGGTCGGCATAACATTTCTGACGACTCTGGGCTGTAACAAGCGTCCTACGGATAAGCTCAACCTTCTCAGTCGTTTCCCTCACCAACTCCGGGCCCAACAAAGGTGCATTACCCACCTCGGCACAACAAATTGGAGACCCACAAGGTATGACTTTTCTTCACACCAATTAAATACCCCCTGAAATAGAAGCCATTTCGATTCATTTTTTGCACGATTTTAAATGAGTAATTTCCTCATGGAGTCTGAGTTGAATTAATTTTTACTAATCATTTACAAAATGGCATTTAGGAGTCCCAAGAAATAAAGTAGTTTCTTCTTCATTGCTTTTAAATTATCATTTTTTGCAACAACTTGATTTTAGTTACGACATACAAAAAAAGAAAAAAAATTATATGGTCTTAATTGTAAGTGCATGTATCCGGTGGGACGAAAATATTTACCATTTTGTTTTAGCAGTTTCAGTTTGAATAATTTTCCCTAAACTTTGGTGATTATATGCCAGCAATAATCTTTTGTTGAAAGTCAACCAAGTTTATTAAGTTTTTTGCATATTCAGGTCGAGCGATGTTTGTTCGAAAGCCAATTACGCCTGGTCGAACAGAGGTATGACTTTTCTTAACATCAATTAAATACCCCATGACATAGAAATGATTTCGATTCATTTTTTGCAAGATTTTAAATGAGTAATTTTCTCATGGAGTTTGAGTTGAATTAATTTTTACTAATCATTTACAAAATGGCATTTCGGATTCCCAAGAAATAAAGTAATTTCTTCTTGATTGCTTTTAAATTGTCATTTTTTGCAACCGCTTGATTTTGGTTAGGACATACAAAAATAGAAAGAAAATTATATTGTCCTAATTGTAAGTGCATGTATCCCGTGGGACGAAAATATTTACCATTTTGTTTTTAGCAGTTTTAGTTTGAATAATTTTCCCTAAACTTTGGTGATTATATGCCTGCAATAATCCATTGTTGAAAGTCAACCAAGTTTATGAAGCTTTTTGCATATTCAGGTCGAGCGATGTTTGTTGGAAAGCCAATTATGCCTGGTCGAACAAAGGTATGACTTTTCTTAACACCAATTAAATACCCCCTGAAATAGAAACCATTTCGATTCATTTTTTGCAAGATTTTAAATGAGTAATTTCCTCATTTACAAAATGAGGAAATAAAGTAATTAATTTTTTGCTTAATTTTTTCTAATCATTTACAAAATGGCATTTAGGAGTCCCAAGAAATAAAGTAGTTTCTTCTTGATTGCTTTTAAATTATCATTTTTTGCAACAGCTTGATTTTGGTTACGACATACAAAAAAAGAAAGAAAATTATATTGTCTTAATTGTAAGTGCATGTATCCCGTGGGACCAAAATATTTTCCATTTTGTTTTTAGCAGTTTCAGTTTGAATAATTTTCCCTAGACTTTGGTGATTATATGCCTGCAATAATCTATTGTTGAAAGTCAACCAAGTTTATTAAGCTTTTTGCATATTCAGGTAGAGCGATGTTTGTTGGAAAGCCAATTATGCCTGGTCGAACAGAGGAATGACTTTTCTTCACACCAATTAAATACCCCCTGAAATAGAAACCATTTCGAGTCAGTTTTTGCAAGATTTTAAATCAGTAATTTACTCATGGAGTCTGAGTTGAATTAATTTTTTCTCATCATTTACAAAATGGCATTTAGGAGTCCCAAGAAATAAATTAGTTTCTTCTTGATTGCTTTTAAATTATCATTTTTTGCAACGGCTTGATTTTGCTTACGACATAAAAAAAAAAAAAAAAGAAAGGAAATTATATGGTTTTAATTGTAAGGGCATGTATCCCGTGGGACGAAAATATTTACTATTTTGTTTTTGGCAGTTACAGTTCGAATAATTTTCCCTAGACTTTGGTGATTATATGCCTACAATAATCTATTGTTGAAAGTCAACCAAGTCTATTAAGCTTTTTGCATATTCTGGTCGAGCGATGTTTGTTGGAAAGCCAATTATGCCTGGTCGAACAGAGGCATGACTTTTCTTAACACCAATTAAATACCCCCTGAAATAGAAACCATTTCGATTCATTTTTTGCAAGATTTTAAATGAGTAATTTTCTAATGGAGTCTGAGTTGAATTAATTTTTTCTAATCATTTACAAAATGGCATTTGGGAGTCCCAAGAAATAAAGTAGTTTCTTCTTGATTGCTTTTAAATTGTCATTTTTTGCGACAGCTTGATCTTGCTTACGACATAGAAAAAGAGGAAGAAAATTATATGCTCTTAATTGTAAGTGCATGTATCCCGTGGGACGAAAATATTTACCATTTTTTTTTTAGCAGTTTCAGTTTGAATAGTTTTCCCTAGACTTTGATGATTATTTGCCTACAATAATCTATTGTGCAAAGTCAACCAAGCGTATTAAGCTTTTTGCATATTCAGGTCAAGCGATGTTTGTTGGAAAGCCAATTATGCCTAGTCGAACAGAGGTATGACTTTTCTTAACAACAATTAAATACCCCCTGAAATAGCAACCATTTCGATTCAGTTTTTGTAAGATTTTAAATGAGTAATTTCCTCATGGCGTCTGAGTTGAATTAATTTTCTCTAATCATTTACAAAATGGCATTTAGGAGTCCCAAGAAATAAAGTAGTTTCTTCTTGATTGCTTTTAAATTATCATTTTTTGCAAAAGCTTGATTTTGTTTAGGACATACAAAAAAAAAAGAAAATTATATGCTCTTAATTGTAAGTGCATGTATCCCGTCGGACGAAAATATTTATCATTTTCCTTTTAGCAATTTCAGTTTCAATAATTTTCCATAGACTTTTGTGATTATATGCCTGCAATAATCTATTGTTGAAAGTCAACCTGGTTTATTAAGTTTTTTGCATATTCTGGTCGAGTGATGTTTGTAGGAAAGCCAATTATGCCTGGTCGAATAGAGGTATGACTTTTCTTAACACCAATTAAATACTCCCTGAAATAGAAACCATTTCGATTCATTTTTTGCAAGATTTTCAATGAGTAATTTCCTCATGGAGTCTGAGTTGAATTAATTTTTTCTAATGATTTAAAAAATTGCATTTAGGAGTCCCAAGAAATAAAGTAGTTTCATCTTGATTGCTTTTAAATTATCATTTTTTGCAACAGCTTGATTTTGGTTACGACATACAAAAAAAAGAAAGAAAATAATATGTTCTTAATTGTAAGTGCATGTATCCCGTGGGATGAAAATATTTACCATTTGGTTTTTGGCAGTTTCAGTTTGAATAAAATCCCTAGGCTTTGGTGATTGTATGCCTGCAATAATATATTGTTGAAAGTCAACCAAGTTTGTTAGGCTTTTTGCATATTCAGGTCGAGCGATGTTTGTTGGAAAGCCAATTACGCCTGGTCGACCTGAGAATTACGCCTGGTCGACCTGAGGTATGACTTTTCTTAACACCGATTAAATACCGCCTGAAATAGAAACCATTTTGATTTATTTTTTGCAAGATTTTAAATGAGTAATTTCCACATGGAGTCTGAGTTGAATTAATTTTTTCTAATCATTTACAAAATGGCATTCAGGAGTCCTAAGAAATAAAGTAGTTTCTTCTTGATTGCTTTTAAATTATCATTTTTTGCGACAGCTTGATTTTGGTTACGACATACAGAAAAAGAAAGAAAATTATATGGTCTGAATTGTAACTGCATGTATCCCGTGGGATGAAAATATCTACCATTTTGTTTTTAGTAGTTTTAGTTTGAATAATTTTCCCTAGACTTCCGTGATTGGATGCCTGCAATAATCTATTGTTGAAAGTCAACCAAGTTTATTATGCTTTTTCTATATTCAGGTCGAGCGATGTTTTGTTTCAAAGCCATTTATGCATGGTCGAACAGGGGTATGACTTTTCTTAACACCCATTAAATACCCGCTGAAATAGAAACCATTGCGATTCATTTTTTGCAAGATTTTAAATGAGTAATTTATTCATGGTGTCTAAGTTGAATTAATTTTTTCAAATCATTTACAAAATGGCATTTAGGTATCCCAAGAAATAAAGTAGTTTCTTTTTCATTGCTTTTAAATTATCATTTTTTGCAACAGCTTGATTTTGGTTACGACATACAAAAAAAAGAAGAAAGTTATATGATCTTAATTGTAAGTGCATGTATCCCGTGGGATGAAAATAATTATCATTTTGTTTTTAGCAGTTTCAGTTTGAATAATTTTCCAAAGACTTTCGTGATTATATGCCTGCAGTAATCAATTGTTGAAAGTCAACCAAGTTTATTAAGTTTTTTGCATATTCTGGCCGAGCGATGTTTGTTGGAAAGAAAATTATGCCTGGTCGAACAGACGTATGACTTTTCTTAACACCAATTAAATTCCCCCGGAAATAGAAACCATTTCGATTCATTTTTTGCAAGATTTTAAATGAGTAATTTCCTCATGGAGTCTGAGTTGAATTAATTTTTACTAATCATTTGCAAAATGACATTTAGGAGTCCCAAGAAATAAAGTAGTTTCTTCTTGATTGCTTTTAAATTATCATTTTTTGCAACAACTTGATTTTGGTAACGACAAACAAAAAAAGAAAGAAAATTATATGTTCTTAATTGTAAGTGCATGTATCCCGTGAGACGAAAATATTTACCATTTTGTTTTTGGCAGTTTCAATTTGAAGAAAATCCCTAGACTTTGGTGATTGTGTGCCTACAAAAATCTATTGCTGAAAGTCAACCAAGTTTATTAAGCTTTTTGCATATTCAGGTTGAGCGATGTTTTTTGGAAAGCCAATTATGGCTAGTCGAACAGAGGTATGACTTTTCTTAACACCAATTAAATACCCCCATAAATACAAACCATTTTGATTCATTTTTTACAAGATTTTAAATGAGAAATTTCCGCATGGAGTCTGAGTTGAATTAATTTTTTCTAAACATTTACAAAATGGCATTTGGGAGTCCCAAGGAATAAAGTAGTAGTTTCTTCTTGATTGCTTTTAAATTATCATTTTTTGCAACTGCTTGATTTTGGTTACGACATACAAAAAAAGAAAGAAAATTATATGGCCTTAATTGCAAGTGTATGTATCCCGTGAAACGAAAATATTTACCATTTTGTTTTTAGCAGTTTCAGTTTGAATAATTTTCCCTAGACTTTGATAATTATATGCCTGCAATAATCTATTTTTGAAAGTCAACAAAGTTTATTAAGCTTTTTGCATATTCAGGTCGAGCGATGTTTGTTGGAAAACCAATTATGCCTAGTCGAACAGAGGTATGACTTTTCTTAACACCAATTAAATACACCCTGAAATAGAAACCATTTCGATTCAGTTTTTTCAAATTTTAAATGAGTAATTTCCTCATGGAGTCCGAGTTGAATTAATTTTTTCTAATTATTTACAAAATGGCATTTAGGAGTCCCAAGAAATAAAGTAGTTTCTTCTAGATTGCTTTTAAATTATCATTTTTTGCAACTGCTTGATTTTGGTTACGACATACCCAAAAAAAAAATTATATGGTCTTAATTGTTAGTGCATGTATCCCGTGGGACGAAAATATTTACTATTTTGTTTTTGGCAGTTTCAGTTCGAATAATTTTCCCTACACTTTGGTGATTATATGCCTGCAATAATCTATTGTTGAAAGTCAACCAAGTTTATTAAGTTTTTTGCATATTCTCGTCGAGCGATGTTTGTAGGAAAGCCAATTATGCCTAGTCGAACAGAGGCATGACTTTTCTTAACACCAATTAAATACCCCCAGAAATAGAAACCATTTCGATTCATTTTTTGCAAGATTTTAATTGATTAATTTCCTCATGGAGTTTGAGTTGAATTAATTTTTTCTAGTGATTTACAAAATTGCATTTAGGAGTCCCAAGAAATAAAGTAGTTTCTTCTTGATTGCTTTTAAATTATCATTTTTTGCAACAGCTTGATTTTGGTTACGACATACAAAAAAAGAAAGAAAATTATATGTTCTTAATTGTAAGTGTATGTATCCCGTGGAACGAAAATCTTTACCATTTTGTTTTTAGCAGTTTCAGTTTGAATAATTTTCCCTAGACTTTGATGATTATATGCCTGAAATAATCAATTGTTGAAAGTCAACAAAGTTTATTAAGTTTTTTGCACATTCAAGTCGAGCGATGTTTGTTGAAAAGCCAATTATGCCTAGTTGAACAGAGGTATGACTTTTCTTAACACCAATTAAATACCCCCATAAATAGAAACCATTTCAATTCAATTTTTGCAAATTCTAAATGAGTAATTTTCTCATGGAGTCTGAGTTGAATTAATTTTTTCTAATCATTTACAAAATGGCATTTAGGAGTCCCAAGAAATAAAGTAGTTTCTTCTTGATTGCTTTTAAATTATCATTTTTTGCAACAGCTTGATTTTGGTTACGACATACAAAAAAAAAAAAAAAAATTATATGGTCTTAATTGTAAGTGCATGTATCCCGTGGGACGAAAATATTTACCATTTTGTTTTTGGTAGTTACAGTTCGAATAATTTTCCCTAGACTTTGGTGATTATATGCCTGCAATAATCTATTGTTCAAAGTCAGCCAAGTTTATTAAGTTTTTTGCATATTCTGGTCGAGCGATGTTTGTAAGAAAGCCAATTATGCATGGTTGAACAGAGGCATGACTTTTCCTAACTCCAATTAAATACACCCTGACATAGAAACCATTTCGATTCATTTTTTGCAAGATTTTCAATGAGTAATTTCCTCATGGAGTTTGAGTTGAATTAATTTTCACTAATCATTTACAAAATGGCATTTAGGAGTCCCAAGAAATAAAGTAGTTTCTTCTTGATTGCTTTTAAATTATCATTTTTTGCAACAGCTTCATTTTGGTTACGACATACAAAAAAAGAAAGAAAATCTTATGTTCTTAATTGTAAGTGCATGTATCCCGTGGGACAAAAATATTTACCATTTTGTTTTTGGCAGTCTCAGTTTGAATAAAATCCCTAGACTTTGGGGATTGTATGCCTGCAATAATATATTGTTGAAACTCAACCAAGTTTATTAAGCTTTTTGCATATTCAGGTCGAGCGATGTTTGTTGGAAAGCCAATTATGCCTGGTCGAACAGAGTTATGATTTTTCTTAACACCAATTAAATACCCCGTGAAATAGAAACCATTTCGCTTCATTTTTTGCAAGCTTTTAAATGAGTAATTTCCTCATGGAGTCTGAGTTGAATTAATTTTTTCTAATCATTTACAAAATGGCATTTAGGAGTCCCAAGAAACAAAGTAGTTTCTTCTTGATTGCTTTTAAATTATCATTTTTTGCAATAGTTTGATTTTGATTACGACATACAACCAAAAAAAGAAAATTATATGGTCTTAATTGTAAGTGCATGTATCCCGTCGGACGAAAATATTTACCATTTTCTTTTTAGCAGTTTCAGTTTGAGTAATTTTCCCTAGACTTTGGTGATTATATGCCTGCAATAATCTATTGTTGAAAGTCAACCAAGTTTATTATGCTTTTTGCATATTCAGGTCGGGTGATGTTTGTTGGAAAGCCAATTATGGCTGGTCGAACAGAGGTATGACTTTTCGTAACACCAATTAAATACCCCCAGAAATAAAAACCATTTCGATTCATTTTTTGCAAGATTTTAAATGAGTAATTTCCTCATGGGGTCTGAGTTGAATTAATTTTTTCTAATCATTTAAAAAATGGCATTTAGGAGTCCCAAGAAATAAAGTAGTTTCTTCTTGATTGCTTTTAAATTATCATTTTTTGAAACAGCTTGATTTTGGTTACGATATACAAAAAAAGAATGAAAATTATATGGTCTTAATTGTAAGTGCATATATCCGTGGGTCGAAAATATTTACCATTTTGTTTTTGGCAGTTTCAGTTCGAATAATTTTCCCTAGGCTTTGGTGATTATATGCCTGCAATAATCTATTGTTGAAAGTCAACCAAGTTTATGAAGTTTTTTGCATATTCTGGTCGAGCGATGTTTGTTGGAAAGCCAATTATTCCTGGTCCAACAGAGGTATGACTTTTCTTAACACCAATTAAATATCCCCTGAAATAGAAACCATTTCGATTCATTTTTTGCAAGATTTTCAATGAGTAATTTCCTCATGGAGTCTGAGTTGAATTAATTTTTTCTAATGATTTACAAAATGGCATTTAGGAGTCCCAAGAAATAAAGTAGTTTCTTCTTGATTGCTTTTAAATTATCATTTTTTGCAACTGCTTGATTTTGATTACGACATACCAAAAAAGAAAAAAATTATATGTTCTTAATTGTAAGTGCATGTATCCCGTGGGACGAAAATATTTACCATTTTGTTTTTGGTAGTTTCAGTTTGAATAAAATCCCTAGACTTTGGTGATTGTATGCCTGCAATAATCTATTGCTGAAAGTCAACCAAGTTTATTAAGCTTTTTGCATATTCAAGTCGAGCGATGTTTGTTGGAAAGCCAATTATGCCTGGTCGATCAGAGTTATGACTTTTCTTAACACCAATTAAATACCCCCTGAAATAGAAACCATTTCGATTCATTTTTTGCAAGATTTTAAATGAGTAATTTCCTCATGGAGTGTGAGTTGAATTAATTTTTTCGAATCATTTACAAAATGGCATCTAGGAGTCCCAAAAAATAAAGTAGTTTTGTACCGCCCTCATAATAAACCCATAAATCATACAATATTGACATCCTTAGACATAAGAAAATAATGCATAATTACATTCTATCAGAATATTCATTACAAAATGTATTACATGTTGACAACAAAAGTAAAGGCCCTATGGGCTTACGACTTTCCAAGTCAACACTTGGTTACAAAAAGGAGTACTAACTCGAAACACAAAATAAGCCTTTGGCTTGATAGACATGTAATACAAAAATGTAATCACAAAAGATGTCCCAGCCACTAAGCCTCTCAGGCTACGTCCTTGGATGTGGCATGTTACCTGTACCTGAAAATGATGTCCCATATAGGGTGAGCCAATGCCCAGTTGAGATATGCTAAACATAATATAAGCAATAACTAAAACATTGGCCATTGATAAATGTTTAACTCATATGAATCAATTCATAAACCATTTCAATTACATGACAAAAGTGACCATGTTTCATTCCATTTTCCATTTCTTATCAAATTCTCAATTCTTAACTATGGCTCAGAACCTGGCCAAACAATTTGATTGAGATCACATCTCATATCAACAGTATTTCTATTTCCAATGAGATAATAACTCATATTAAACATTTCACACTTCATAACAGATACACATTTTGGTGCTGTATCAATAACACATTACAACACTTCCATACTTCACAAATGATACACATTTTAGTGTTGTATCAATGTCAAACAAAAACACTTCCATACTTCACAAATGATACACATTTCAGTGCTGTATCAATGGAGTCCATCCCCTATCTCCTCCCAAACAATATCCGGTTTAGAGGTCCATCCCCTATTTTCCCCTAAACCATGGAGTACATCCCCTATCTCCTCTCACACAACACAATGTATATAAACACATGTCATATACATAATCAAATCAATACATAAAATTCATGTATTATATCAACCGCCATATTCGATGGCATACTCATTTGATTAGTTTTAGTTTGCCTAATCATTATGCATTGTCTACAACACTCAAGACTATCCTCCACCGATAGCCCAAAGCAATTATTTCTAAACAGATAATAAATACATTAACAGATAATTTATCAACATTTTCAAAAGTGAGCGATTAATAAATCCAACTTCACTATTCTATATCATATTGAGCCAATTTCATTATTTTCAACTCAATTTCACATTTTCATCATAATTGTCATTAATTACACTAATGACCCAAATATACCCAAACATGGCATTTTTTCCTCTTTTCTCAATATTGACCCCAATGGTCCAAATATTATCAACAACATCGATATACTCATTTTGAAACCCAAATACACATTTATGGTTCAAAAGAAACAAAACCCCTTTTTCTAAAAATTACACATTTAAAACCCTAACTTCCAAAATCCAAAACCATTTATACAAAGGCTCAATATTCATGTCAAAGCTCATAAAGATGAGTAGGAATCCCTACCTCAAGAGATGAAACCCAAAGGAGATGACGAAGAAATTCCGAAGTGCTCCAAATCAAGAAATTTTAGGATGGATAGGTGGCTCTCAACAAGCTCTACACTTTTTACAAAGACACTAAAAGAGTGGATCACTCTAACTAGATCAAACCCTAGAGAGAAGGTAGATTCTAGAGAGAGGAGCTCTCAAAAGAGGTTTTTAGAAAGTAAGAGAGAGAGAGTGAAAGTGAAAAGTGATCTAAAAAGACCCAGCTGATATCTGATATATGTATGACCCGCTCAAGCGGAGAATAGGACGCTCGAGCGTCAAGCACAAAAACTGGACCCGCTCGAGCGTGAAAGGTACCCGCTCGAGCGCCAAGACACAACTGCAAAACACACCCGCTCGAGCGCAAAGGGAGAGCCGCTCGAGCGTAGACTTCCCCCTTCCAGTACTTTTACAGACAATGACCGCTCGAGCGCGAAGATACCCGCTCGAGCGCGACCCGCTCGAGCGTAAGAAAATCCGCTAGAGCGTGAAAAACACACCTGCAAAAGTTTTGCAGAGGCACGAAATGCTGAGAGTGTGTAAACCCCGCTCGAGCGCAAGAAGACCCGCTCGAGCGGAAAACCAAAAATCAAACTCCGCTCGAGCGCAAAGGGACCCGCTCGAGCGTACCACCAAAATTCTGGACAACAAGGAATGGGACTAAAGCTCAATCAACCTGTTCGAAACACGCCCAATACATCCTAAAACTCAAACACACGGAATTAAAGAATAACAACAAGATATACAACCACCAACTCCACGGAACTTAAGTCCGAAATACAACAATCAAAGGAAGAGAAACCGGGATCGCTATAAGTTTCTTCTTGATTGCTTTTAAATTATCATTTTTTGCAACAGCTTGATTTTGGTTACGACATACAAAAAAAGAAGGAAAATTATATCGTCATAATTGTAAGTGCATTTATCCCGCGGGACCATAATATTTACCATTTTGTTTTTAGCAGTTTCAGTTTGAATAATTTTCCCTAGACTTTGGTGATTATATGCCTGCAATAACCTATTGTTGAAAGTCAACCAAGTTTATTAAGCTTTTTGCATATTCAGATCGAGCGATATTTGTTGGAAAGCCAATTATGCCTGGTCGAACAGAGGTATGACTTTTCTTAACACCAATTAAATACCCCCTGAAATAGAAACCATTTCGATTCATTTTTTGCAAGATTTTAAATGAGTAATTTCCTCATTTACAAAATGAGGAAATAAAGTAATTAATTTTTTCATTAATTTTTTCTAATCATTTACAAAATGGCATTTAGGAGTCTCAAGAAATAAAGTAGTTTCATCTTGACTGCTTTTAAATTATCATTTTTTGTAATAACTTGATTTTGGTTACGACATACAAAAAAAGAAAGAAAATTATATGGTCTTAATTGTAAGAGCATGTATCCCGTGGGACGAAATTATTTACCATTTTGTTTTTGGCAGTTTCAATTCGAATAATTTTCCCTAGACTTTGGTGATTATATGCCTGCAATAATCTATTGTTGAAAGTCAACCAAGTTTATTAAGCTTTTTGCATATTCAGGTCGAACGATGTTTGTTGGAAAGCCAATTATGCCTGGTCGAACAGAGGTATGACTTTTCTTAATACCAATTAAATACCCCCTGAAATAGAAACCATTTCGATTCATTTTTTGCAAGATTTTAAATGAGTACTTTCCTCATGGAATCTGAGTTGAATTAATTTTTTCTAATGATTTACAAAATGGCATTTAGGAGTCCCAAGAAATAAAGTAGTTTCTTCTTGATTGCTTTTAAATTATCATTTTTTGCAACAGCTTGATTTTGGTTACGACATACAAAAAAAGAAAAAAAAAATTATATGGTCTTAATTGTAAGTGCATGTATCCCGTGGGACGAAAATATTTACCATTTTATTTTTAACAGTTTCAGTCTGAATAATTTTTCCTAGACTTTGGTGATTATATGCCTACAATAATCTATTATTGAAAGTCAACCAAGTTTATTAAGCTTTTTGCATATTCAGGTCGAGCGATATTTGTTGGAAAGCCAATTATGCCTGGTCAAACAGAGGTATGACTTTTCTTAACACCAATTAAATACCCCCTAAAATAGAAACCATTATGATTCATTTTTTGCAAAATTTTAAATGTGTAATTTCCTCATAGATTGTGAGTTGAATTAATTTTTTCTAATCATTTACAAAATGGCATTTAGGAGTCCCAAGAAATAAAGTAGTTTCTTCTTGATTGCTTTTAAATTATCATTTTTTGCAACAGCTTGATTTTGGTTACGACATACAAAAAAAGAAAGAAAATTATATGGTCTTAATTGTAAGTGCATGTATCCCGTGGGACGAAAATATTTACCATTTTATTTTTAGCAGTTTCAGTTTGAATAATTTTCCCTAGACTTTGGTGATTATATGCTTGCAATAACCTATTGTTGAAATTCAACCAAGTTTATTAAGCTTTTTGGATATTCAGGTTGAGCGATGTTTGTTGGAAAGCCAATTATGCCTGGTCGAACAGAGGTATGACTTTTCTTAACACCAATTGAATACCCCTTGAAATAGAAACCATTTCAATTCATTTTTTGCAAGATTTTAAATGAGTAATTTCCTCATAGAGTGTGAGTTGAATTAATTTTTTCTAGTCATTTACAAAATGGCATTTAGGAGTCCCAAGTAATAAAGTAGTTTCTTCTTGATTGCTTTTAAATTATCATTTTTTGCAACAGCTTGATTTTGGTTACGACATACAAAAAAAGAAAGAAAATTATATGGTCTTAATTGTAAGTGCATGTATCCCGTGGGACGAAAATATTTACCATTTTGTTTTTGGCAGTTTCAGTTTGAATAATTTTCCCTAGACTTTGGTGATTATATGCCTGCAATAATCTATTGTTGAAAGTCAACCAAGTTTATTAAGCTTTTTACATATTCAGGTCGAGCGATATTTGTTGGAAAGCCAATTATGCCTGGTCGAGCAAAGGTATGACTTTTTTTAACACCAATTAAATGCCCCGTGAAATAGAAACCATTTCAATTCATTTTTTGCAAGATTTTAAATGAGTAATTTCCTCATGGTGTCTAAGTTGAATTAATTTTTTCTAATCATTTACAAAATGGCATTTAGGAGTCCCAAGAAATTAAGTAGTTTCTTCTTGATTGCTTTTAAATTATCATTTTTTGCAACAGATTGATTTTGGTTACGACATACAAAAAAATAAAGAAAATTATATGGTCTTAATTGTAACTGCATGTATCCCGTGGGACGAAAATATTTACCATTTTGTTTTTAGCAGTTTCAGTTTGAATAATTTTCCCTAGACTTTGGTGATTATATGCCTGCAATAATCTATTGTTGAAAGTCAACCAAGTTTATTAAGCTTGTTGCATATTCAGGTCGAGCAACTTCACAGAATTTTCAAACTTTGTGGTTCTCCTTCTGAGGATTATTGGAAAAGAGTGAAGCCACAAGCAACCTTTCGACCACTGCAACAATATAAACCCAGTTTTCAGGAGGCCTTTACAAACTTACCTTCGTCTTCTTTTAGTCTCTTGACCTCACTACTAGATCTGGAACCAGCATACCGAGGCACTGCTGCTTCTGCTCTTCAAAATGAAGTGAGTTTAAATTGAATCTACATTCATGTTTATCATTTAGTGTTTGATTTTTCATCGGCTGTGCAAATTATATATAGAGACAAGGACATCTTCCATTGCATAGCTGCCTGTGAATTTTCGACAAATGTGGAACCAACATAAAAGGATATGTTCATCTCGTGTTTATCTTTTTTGTAATGTTTTCTCTTACACTTATCAGGTATGTCAATGGAATGAAATGTTATACTTCCATAGTGTCTCTTTCTAGGTGGAAATCGTTGGAAGTTTATAACTAGAAATAGCTTGCTTATTGGTTGTATTATATCCAAGGGACTAAAAGCTTTCACATGATGTTAGGTTGATCTAGAAGTTGAATCTCTTAAGTCTAAACACTTTTATGAAATTCTGCAATGCTAAAAAAGTTCTCTCTCTTTCATTCTTGTTCTTGTTTATGCTCAGTCCTCTGACTCTGTGAGTTACATGTCTACAAAATGTTGTATTTTGTATTCTAAGTAGTTTTTCCTGTTTACAGTTCTTTAGTTCAAGTCCATTGGCATGCAACCTTTCTGGTCTACCCTCAATGAATAAAGAGGAGGATGAGCCGATTCTGACCAATGATCAGAAGAAGTATGCTATCTCTTTAACACTTGAAGTTTTCATTTTTTTTCCCATTTTTTGCATATAATATGATGATCAGGACGATTATCTACTTAGTTGCATAGTGACTGAAAAAGATTTGTTAGATTTTGTTTAATATGCATGGATTTCTACTTGGAATATAAATCTTGAAGAGAACAAAATGGAGTCTTTCATTATGTTCAACACAAATATCAATCTAACGAAAATGTAATGATTATTAATTTTCCTTTTTCCTATATTCCTTCCTGGTAATAAAAAATGGTTCTTCGCAAGATTAGCCATTGCAAAGTGTAAGATCACTGCTAAAGCTTCTACTAATATGCAAGTTATTTGTTTGGACTTCTTAAATCGTGACAAGAAGAAATGCACTCATATGAACAGAAACAATTCTGTAATATGCTCAGTAGCATATGTTGATATCACCCCATGTGAAAGGGGTGATTTTCTTCCTGTGGGAACACACAAATTAGTCAGCTCTTCTTTGTCCTTCATTACGGCTGCCAATCGACAAGCCGCCGAAGTTGTTGATCCACCATCGTTGAACAACAGCTGGCCATGTGCAAGGCCAGCCAGCTCCCTCCCTTCTCATGTATAAATAGAGGTAGAGAGAGCAGAGAGATGTGGTGAGTGGTGAGCTTAAGAGAGTTTCCAAAGAGAGAATATAGAGTGTGTAATTAATACATTTCTTCATATAGTGAAATCCGCTGCCCGTGGACGTAGGCGACTTACCGAACCACGTTAAATCTCTTGTGTTATTGCTTGTGTGTGTTCCCTGGTGTGCCCCCAATCCACAACAATTGGTATCAGAGCTCGGGTTGTGAAAAATTGAATTTTTTTCGAAAGTGCCCAGATTTCGAAGTGCTCGAAATCAACTTTTGAGCACATCAGGAGCAAGACCTCGAAGAGAGAAGTCCAAAAAAGCAAAAACCAGCCCCAGAAAACCTTTCACGTGCTCTCACGCGCCCTCTGAAGAAGGAGAGTGAAGCCCACTCTCCACACGCGCCGCCACGCCCCTTTGACAGAGCAGCGCGTCATCCCAGTCGCTCCTACGCACACCACGCGCCTCAGAAGGTAGAAGGCGACTGAGGGGAAGTGTGTGTACTCCACGCGCCAGCCACGTGTCGCCACGTCAGCCGACACGTCATCGCCACGTGTCCGCCACGTCATCGACACGCCAGCAGGAGTGCCGCGTCATCTGACACGTGTCTTGCCACGTCATCGCAGAGCCATTGACCGCGCCACCCGCGCCGTTCCAGAGTAATTATCCAGTGCATCTCAGACGCACAAGATTCCGCAGATCTGAACCGTCAAAACTGTTTTGGCTTGATCAGAGCCATTCGGAGTCTGTTTCTGACGATCTAATAGTACTTTCCAACTATTTGGAGTATTCCAGACACATCTGTATGGTCAGTTTTTTGAATTGGAGTTTCTAAAAAAAAATCTTAATGGCAGAATCTACAAAGATGAAATCAACCGAGTCCATAAGTAATCCAGCGACTACAAACAACTCTAGGCATTGGACCCCGGTGTCCCATGCTAAGTTCGAGGTAGAAAAGTTTGATGGAAGCAGCAACTTCGGCATGTGGAGATGCGAAGTTAAAGATATGCTTGTCCAGATGAACCTGCACTTCACTCTGGGAGACAAACCAGATGACCTGGACGAGATAGAATGGGAGAAGGTGAATCTCTTGGCCTGCAGTTCCATTCGACTTTGTCTTGCAAAAGAGAAGAAGTACGCCTTCACAGAATATGATATTGCAAAGGACCTTTGGAAGGCGCTGGAAGATAAGTTCATGACAAAGAGCGTTGAGAACCGGCTCTACTTGAAGAAGAGGTTGTTTCGTTTCGACTACAAGAACGGTATTTCGATGAACGAACACCTAAACAACTTCAACAAAATTCTCACCGATCTGAAGAACTTGGATGATCATATTGGTGACGAAGATAAAGCACTGTTATTGTTGAATTCCTTGCCTGACTCGTATGATCATCTCACTACCACTTTACTGTACGGTAAAGAAAAGATCAAGTATGTTGATGTTGTAAATGCCTTGGTAAACAATGAGTTCAGAAGGAAAGATAAGTCTGCAAATAGGGACTCAGCATCCGAGGCATTGACAGTCAGAGGCAGAACAAATAACAGGAGATATACAGGGCGAGGAAAGTCTCGCTCAAAATCCAGAGGGAAATCATCAGACAGAAGACGTCTTGCAAAAGACGAGTGTGCTGCTTGTCACCAGAAGGGGCATTGGGCAAAAGATTGTCCTAATAAAGACAAGAAAGAAGAAAAGGTGAACGTTGCACGAGATGGAGATAATGATGAAGGATCAGCCTTCACAGTTTCATCATATGGTCAGTCTGATGAATGGATTATAGATTCCGGATGTTCCTACCACATGTGTCCGAACAAGCAGTGGTTCTTGAGCTTACGAGAGTTCGATAGAGGAGTTGTGCTGATGGGCAATGACCAAGCTTGCCAGACAAAGGGGATTGGAACAATTCGACTGAAGATACATGATGGAACAATCAGAATTCTTGAAGATGTTCGGTATGTACCAGCTTTGACAAAGAATCTCATCTCAGTGGGAGTTTTAGACTCCAAAGGTTACAGAGTAACTATGGAAAGTGGAGTCCTCAAAGTTGTTCGTGGAGCATTTGTTGCAATGAAGGGTACTCGACAAGGAAATTTATATTTCCTAGACGGCTCTACAGTCACAGGGAGAGTGGCTGTCTCCACCAGCTCAGAAGATGATGTATCAGACACTTCCAGACTTTGGCACATGCGCCTAGGGCATGTCGGTGAGAAGGCTTTACAAGGATTGGAAAAGCAAGGCCTGTTGAAAGGCGCCAAAATAGGGAAGCTTGAGTTCTGCGAGCATTGTGTACTGGGCAAGCAAACGAGAATCAAGTTCGGTACTGCTATTCATCGTACCAAAGGAATTCTAGACTACGTTCACACCGATGTATGGGGTCCTTCCAAGAATGCTTCTTTGGGAGGTAAACACTACTTTGTGTCGTTCATTGATGATTTCTCAAGAAGAGTTTGGATTTACACAATGAAGCACAAAGATGAAGTCTTAGACATCTTTCTTATGTGGAAGAAGATGATTGAGACCCAGACAGGCAGAAAGATCAAGAAGCTCAGATCTGACAATGGTGGGGAATACACATCAGATCCCTTCTTTGAGGTTTGCCAGAATGCAGGGATAGTGAGACATTTCACAATTCCTGGAACACCGCAGCAAAATGGAGTTGCAGAACGCATGAACCGCACTTTGGTGGAGAAAGTCCGGTGTATGCTGTCACATTCAGGATTGAGCAAGGCATTTTGGGGCGAGGCATTGAACTATGCTCGTCATCTTGTCAACAGACTACCTACTGCAGCACTAGATGGCAAGACTCCCGTGGAGGTATGGTCAGGAGTGCCAGCTACTGATTATGATCAGCTACGTATCTTCGGATGTCCAACTTATTTTCATGTTACAGAATCTAAGTTGGATCCAAGAGCCAAGAAAGCCATCTTCTTGGGCTTCAGTGATGGTGTCAAGGTATACAGACTCTGGTGCCCTGAATCAAAGAAAGTTGTCACTAGAAGAGACGTTACCTTTGATGAGTCTACAATGCTGAAGCAACCAAATCTTAAGAAAATGATGAAGCGTTGAAGAAGTCAGTGCAGGTGGAGTTTGACACTCTAGCAAAGACTGTTCAGATAGACAACCATCCTGAAGAAGTCTCAATGGATAGCTCTGAAGAGAGTTCAGATGAAAATGAAGATCCAGAGGCCCCACAACAATCAGAACCCATTGCAATCAGGAAAGGAAAAAGGGTTACTAAGCAACCCGGTTGGATGACCGATATGGTAGCCTATGCACTTCCAATCATTGAAGACAATGTTCCTTGCACTTTCAAAGAAGCCGTGCAGAATGGAGAAAGTGTTAATTGGAAGAAGGCTATGGATGAAGAGATCGGGTCACTTCACAAGAACTAGACTTGGGAGTTGGTGCAACTTCCAAAAGGCAAGAAAGTAATTGGGTGTAAGTGGGTTTACACCAAGAAAGAAGGCATCCCAGGCAGAGACAACATCATATTCAAAGCTAGATTGGTAGCTAAAGGCTATGCTCAGAAGGAAGGAATAGACTACAATGAGGTATTCTCACCTGTTGTGAAGCACACGTCTATTCGTATCTTGTTAGCTTTGGTTGCACAGTTTGATCTCGAGCTCGCCCAACTCGATGTCAAAACTGCCTTTTTACATGGAGATCTTGAAGAAAAGATATACATGTCCCAGCCAGATGGTTTCAAAGTTGTTGGAAAAGAGAATTGAGCCTGTAAGATGAACAAATCGTTGTACGGGTTGAAGCAATCCCCAAGACAGTAGTATAAAAGATTTGATCGGTTCATGATGGAGAAAGAATACACAAGAAGTCAATTTGATCATTGTGTATATTTCCGTAAGCTTCCAGATGATTCCTTCATCTATTTGCTCTTATATGTGGATGATATGTTAATTGCATCTAAGAGCAAGGTGGAGATTAACAAACTCAAGGCACAGTTGGCAAGAGAGTTTGAAATGAAGGATTTGGGAGAAGCAAAGAAAATTCTTGGCATGGAGATCAAGAGAGACAAGAAGAAGGGCATGGTTTGTCTGACACAAACCCAGTATCTAAAAAAGGTGTTAGACAGATTTGGCATAAATGGGAAAACAAAAGCTGTGAGTACACCATTGGCCCCTCATTTCAAGCTCAGTGCTTCGATGTCTCCACGCACAGAAGAAGAACGAAAGCATATGGCACAGGTTCCATATGCAAATGCAGTTGGTGTATTAATGTATGCTATGGTTTGTACAAGGCCTGACATCTCACATGCTGTGAGTATGGTAAGCAGGTATATGCATGATCCAGGAAAAGATCACTGGCAGGTAAAGAAATGGATCCTAAGGAACATACATGGCACGGTTAATCTGGGATTGAAGTTCGAGAGAGATAACCGACTCGGACAGAATCTGGTTGGATATGTGAACTCAGATTATGCTGGTGACTTGGACAAATGCCGATCAACAACAGGGTATTTATTTATGCTTGCTAAAGGGCCGGTGAGTTGGAGGTCAACGCTTCAGTCAACGGTGGCTTTGTCTACTACAGAGGCAGAGTACATGGCAGTGACAGAAGCCTTTAAGGAAGCTATTTGGCTACATGGGTTAATTGAGGACTTGGATATTGTTCAGAAGCACGTTGAGGTGTTCTGTGACAGTCAGAGTGCCATTTGTTTGGCAAAGAACCAGGTTCATCATTCCCACACCAAGCACATTGATGTCCGTTTCCATTTTATCCGAGAAATTGTGAATGAAGGGGATATTCTACTTCAAAAGATTAGTACTGCAGATAATCCGGCCGATATGCTCACAAAAGTGGTTTCTGGGATCAAGTTCCAACATTGTTTGGACTTGGTCAACATCTCTCGAAACTAAGCACCTTCGGGTGCAAGGCAGTGTTGATCGATCACTATGGACAGAGGGCAAAGGCATAATAGTCAAGGGCATCCCAGCAAGGGCTGCAGAACATCCAATCAGGGGGTGTATGATATCTTGGTTACACAAGTTCAAGCATAGCAGGTGAAGACATCCGAGACAGGAAGCATGGAAGAGATCTGTGAGAGATAGGAGCAAAGGCTCTCTCCAAATCAGAAAGTGGTGTAAGTTGAGTTGAGGATGTAGGATTCCCTCCTCCTCCTGTATCTCTAGTGTATTATCTCTAGCTTCAGGGGATGCAGTGTCTCAGTGAAGAGATGCAGACTATGTTGAATTTGGGCATAACAAGATTAGCAGCAGTGTGTGCAATAGATCACCTCACATGGGTTGAGGGGGTGATTTGTTGATATCACCCCATGTGAAGGGGGTGATTTTCTTCCTGTGGGAACACACAAATTAGTCAGCTCTTCTTTGTCCTTTATTGCGGCTGCCAATCGACAAGCCGCCGAAGTTGTTGATCCACCATCGTTGAACAACAGCTGGCCATGTGCAAGGCCAGCCAGCTCCCTCCCTTCTCATGTATAAATAGAGGTAAAGAGAGCAGAGAGATTGTGGTGAGTGGTGAGCTTAAGAGAGTTTACAAAGAGAGAATATAGAGTGTGTAATTAATACATTTCTCCGTATAGTGAAATCCGCTGCCCGTGGACGTAGGCGACTTGCCGAACCACATTAAATCTCTTGTGTTATTGCTTGTGTGTGTTCCCTGGTGTGCCTCCGATCCACAACAGCATAGACACAACACGACGATTTTCCAAAAACACAGGACATGATACAATTGGGGCACGTTAAAAAAATTATATTTTAAGAAGCTATTATATGTTAAATATATGAATAATTTATTCAAAGATAATGAGAAAAAAGAAAAAGAAAAAGGAAAAAGAAAAAAACACAACACTAATTAAATTAAAATGCCATATGTTCCCTAACTTAGATATGATTCATATAACAATTGCATTGTAAAGAAAGCTAAGCAATTGTAGACATTAAAATACGCATGGTGTATTCGTCTTACAAATGTTTCAAAACATAATTAGAGTACACAGGTTGCATTTTGAAGAATGCAAAACATTGTTACTGCAAAGAAATTCATTATATAGGTCATGACTGAAGGGTTCAAGTAGTGTCACCGAACTGTTAGTGAAGTGTCGGTAAAGTAGCCGATAGAATGAATTTAAAATTTTAATTAAAACAAATTGAAGAAGTGCCAGACATGGCTTTATGAGTTTTTTTATAGAGGATCCGACACAATTGTCCAACGCAATACGCCGCCTCCATATAATTGTCCGTGCTTCTTAGGTAATATGTCACTTTCATATAATTCTCTATGTTGGGTATTTGTGTCCAACATCCAATTGTTTAGCACGTGTCTTTGGATGTTCCACTAAAATTGAATTGGTCCATTGTTATGTCTATGGCATTTGAATTTAAATTCAAATGTATTTGAATGGAACCATTAGAACAGAGTTGTCAGCACAAGTGATAGTAAATGATACCAAAATGTAAATATCCAAAATTGTGTACAGAAAACAGATTATAAATGGCAATGCAGATACGAAGAACTAATTTCTGTGATCTGCAAAACACAATGGACAATAATGAATTATTAATCATGTTTTTCCCGTCTTATAGGAAGAAGGCTTCTAAAGCAAAGCAACGGCCTCTCAAGAACAATGGAGGCCATGGAAGAAAGGACTCAATTACAGAACAAAGCAGAGAATATTCAGGGTCTTTTAAAGAGGTAAATTGCTCACTTTTATGAAATGTTTTGTTTTTTAGTTAGCTATTATTGTATTTAGCATGTGTTAGAAGCATCTTTGAAGAAAGATGAGTTTTGAATTGCTTAAATGAGTTTTGAATTGCTCAATTGACATTTTTCCCACACACAAACACAAATAATTGGGTCAACTTTATACAATAAATGTTCTATTTCATAGTTAACTACTTTAATTCACCATATAACAATCTGTTGAACTTCTAATTTTTAGAATAGCAATTCTGAAATCATTTACAATAATATTCTTTCCAAACAAACATTATAATAATTATTTCTGAATATTTGAAAATGTCGTTTGCTATTCTATGATATAAAATTTTTATAGCACATTTTTTACACAACGCAGTCCAAAAAAATATTCTAAAATCACAGAACATAATATATGATTAAACATAAAATCATATAATAAAAAAATACATAAAATCATTCATTAAACATAAATATAATAAAAAAATTAAATGTGATATCAACTACTCTAACTCCAAAAATTTCATAAAGGATTATACATCAAATTTCCAAGAAGAATTCCGGAAAAAAAAAATTAAATAAGAAAGTAATTCTCTAAAATATTTCAATCAAATTAAATTTCATAAAATTGCATTTAGTTTAATAACTTTCGAAATTTTTTTCCAAAACTACTTTTTATCTCCTACTCTCATACTTGAAAACTATTTCCAAAAATTTCCAAAATTTTCTAAACTCTCATACTTCAAAAATATTTTCAAAATATACAACCAAACAAACTCTAAAAATTTCTAAACTCTTTCTGGAAAATTTCTTCATAAAATTCATCACCCAAAACCAAACCAAACAAGATCATAAATTCTTCCTTATACACAAATAGTAAAAAAAATCCAAATTCTTAATCAAGACAATTCTACACAATACACAAAGGAAGGCAACTCTATAATAGATGCAATATGCAACCACATCAAAGGAAAATATGGGAAGTTCCAATACGATGACAATACTTTATCACGCAAAATTAAAAATATTGTACATCAAGAAAGACAAGGATATATCTATACACATTGTACATAATCATACTAACATAGAGTACTTCTTCTTCTTCTTATCTTTTGTAAACAAATCCCCACTGTATACCTAATATAATATATAATGTTATCAAAAAATAAAAATACCATATTGACTCATAATAGTGTTGAATAATTACAAACAATTACATTTCTATAACTCATAGTAATTACTTTTTTATTATAAATATGGTAAGATTTGGTTATAACCCATAATAGTATTCAATATGCATCGATTCAACAGTAGAATTTTTTTTTTTTGGCCCCCTTCAATCTAACAACCAAAAACTAAGATATCATAATGTTCTCTTGGATATCATAATGTTCCCCTGGATATCATAATGCTCCCCCCCCCCCCCCCATCTTGAAATCCTAGCTCCGTTCCTGGACACACACACACACACATATATACATATATTATCTACTACTATATATGCACAAACAGAAATAATTGCATATTTATAGATTTTGAGATAGAAGGAGGGAGGGAGCGAGCAGAGAGAGAGAGAGGTGTCGGAAAATAGAGATATTTCCGGCAAATAGTTCGCCAGAAACAAAGAAACGTTGGGGGAATTTTTTTTCTTCTTTGTTTCAAGGAACTGTGACAGCGTAAGGTGGTTAAATTTGCCTTGAGAGATCAAAATTTTCCGGTTGGTTTAATATGGAAAATTATTAAACCAAATCCCATAAACATTGCAAAGAATATCCATTCTTAAATTATTTAAGTCAATTATAGTTTGATTCATACTTCAAGGTTTCATAGGAAAATTTTTAGAAATTCATGCTGATTTAAATGAAAATTTTGGAGAAATGGTAAAATTTCACCATTTGAGAACAATGAACACAATGAAATTTCATTTGATTTCTTCTTCAAAATTTCGTATTCGATATAAATCTTTTTGTATAGATCTCAATGAGAAGATTCTAAAAATACTAATTTTATAAAAGATGAGTATGTAGATCAAAAGTTATGATATTTTAAAATTTTAATATAAATTCAAAAATGATGTATTGTTTCATGTGCATAGTGTGTTCGCTGCAATGGAAGTCAAGCTTTACAAAGCAAAATAACATTATTTTTTAAAAGTAAGTAGCTATTTTTTAATTGAGAATTACAAAAATGCTCTCTATTGAAGATGCTCTAAATGCATTCTGGTTAGAAACTGTTCCCCATATATTAGAGGACTTTTAAGAAATTTGTATTCTTGTACCAATAAAATTTAATAACCAGCGACTTGGGCCAATTTCCCAATCAAATAAATAAACTACATCCACAGCAAAACAGGGAAAATAATAAATAAATAAATCTTCATAGGTTTTTTTGAGAGATTGCCTAAATGTGTTAAACCATCCCCACGAAAGTCGATCCATAATGTTAAAAGGAAAATTATTCAAAATTTATACAAAACTTTATACCATAATAATGTGACAACGGCTTTCCTAGAAATACATGTCACATTGATGGGTTTTTGTTTTAAAAAGAAAAAACCAGATGCACAATAATAAATGGCATATATCTCATTCAAATTTCAACTTCTGGGCACTGGTTAAAATGGTAATAAAAATGGCATCATGAAAGTGATTATCAACCCTCATGAAAGAATTGAACAACTTTTGTTCGAGGCTTCAAGTAAAGACTGGTACACCATTTCATATTAGATAATATCCAAGAATTCGAAACCTTGATAAATTGAAATAAGCATAGCACGGTTTTCGTACGGTAAACGAAGCCATATCAGGTTATATGGGGGGATGTTGGGGTTACGTACCAGTGTACTTATTAGATGATTCATATTGACAAAATTGTAACCAAAAAAAAACCCATGAGTATTATTACATCATCAAGGATCCTTCTACCATACATATTTGGTTACAAGCAACAAAATTGAAATTTTCTAGTAAAAGAACTTTTAAGTTCCATGCACAACCATAATCCAAAAAATATAAAAGGAAAAGTACATAACACCTGGAGGTTCTTTTCGTTTCACTTAACAACCAACAAAACTCAAGCAGAGAGGACATGCTTGCTATGTAGATAGATATCTTCCAGACACCAGCCTATTATCAATGAAGGCCCTTAGTTAACATTTCACATCCCGTCCTGCAAACAAAATCAAATCAAATCATATCGGAGAGTCACTAACAGCATCACCAGGATTCATCATAGTTGTTCTTACAGGCTTTCGCAAGAAGAATTCTTTCCACTTGCTAACTGCTTCTCGCAATTCAATGTGTTGTTTTTGCCTCTCTTGCAGTCAAATGCTGTTGGGGCTATGAACATGTCACTTCTACTTAAGGAGAGTCTAAACTCTTGATTCAGCTAGTAACTTCAACAACCTCAGCTTCACTATCACTGTAATCTCCCCAACACTTACTTGGGTTTTCCTTGGCTGCTGTGTTGTCGCAACTTTTATTTGCCACAACCACATCTCCAGGCACCATCACAACTCTGTTCGCAGGCTTTTCTTCAATTTCAGGATTAGATTTTTCATCATCTTCAGGTTGAATAACTGGTGCTTTCTGCTCAATCGACTGATTTGAATTTTTTATGTTAGTAGAGGAGTTTTCTGTATTCTCCTGTGTCACAACTTGGTTTTCATTTTCAGCACTAACTTCGTCAGTTACTACCATTGGAGATTCTACTGGACTGACAGCAGACACTGCAAACCCATCCGTCAGTGGAATACCGTTCAAGGAAGGTTGGAAACCAGTTGGGGTTAAAGGAAAACCATTTGGGGACATCGGAATACCATTTGGGGAAGGCAAGTAACCATTTGGGGACGCTGGATAGCCATTAGGAACCCAGATCTGGCCGTTTGGTACAAATTCAGCAGCATGTGGGTTCATTATCTTTGGGGGGCTGAAGTGGGTCCCATCCCCATTGTGCTCTCCATTGTGGAAGGTAGGTTTGTTGTTACGTGCAACCCTATTTCCAGATCTGTTATATCCATTAGACAGCCGTGGACCATATGGAACCCTTGCTGTAGCTGAATGATGGGGTGATCTACGAACGGGATTAATTGTAACCATTGGAGGAATATTTACTGGTGGGGGCAAAATTCCTCCATGATCTTTGAAACTTGCCATTGCAACTGAACCGAACACTGGAATTGTGGATGGATTATAAGGAGGTGCAGCTGCAGATAGTTTTTTGCTAGTCTCTCTTCTGTTTCTGCGTCACCTCGGTTTTCTGCTTCAGTTGGCAAAGGACCAACGCTACCATTATCATCAGATAGATTGTACGAATTTTCATCCTTTTGAGTAATGCTTTCTTTGGGAATGGAGACATCTTTTTCTTGCAAGAGGGTTGTATTTTTGGTTAAAACTTCAAGAGGTTCCAAATCGGAGGCAGCTGTTGTGCATCTGTCAATTGTTGTTTCCAACTCTTCACTTCTGGAAATAACGGTAACAGTGATTGAATCATCAGATGCAGAATCCTGAACTCCCAAAATGGAATCCACTTTGAATCTTTTTCCTTGCCTTCAACAATCACAGCCTTTACCTCCGCAACAACCGTCTCAGCTTTTAGTTCTCTGACTTCAGCAGCTGCACTGTTTAATTCCTCAGCGGATTCTGTTGCTGCAGTATCCTTGACTTCTGTTTCTTGTTCTTCACTGACAGGACTTTTCATTTTCTCATCAGAAGACACTAGTTGTTTCTCTTCAATGGGTTTTTGAACTTTTTTTCTTCCACCAAACCCTCGACTGTTGTCACATGCTCAACCTGAGTTGATTCTGGCACAACCATCTCTTTACTCCTCGAGGACTATGTTCTGTGTGAGAATTTTCTTTTGGCAACTGTTCTGCCACTGCCTTCACAATGGTACCAGGAGGAGCCAACGCAACTTCTTTGTATGAGAAAAGTTTTCCAGCTGCCTGAACACTGATTGAACTTAACACTGGAGCAGACTTGGCAGCTTGATCAGTCGAGGGCTGAGGCTGGACTTGCTGGGGCTGACTTGGTGTTAGTGGACTTTTCAGTCCCGGTAGCTGGGGTTGTCGAATTACTTAATTTTGGACTGAAGCTTGCACTCTTAGCAAACTTATTCTGAACAGGAGAAGCAGACTCAGCTGAAGTAGCAGACTCATTTGACAGTGTCTTTGGAGAAGTGAAATTAGTGGGCTTTCCATGGTATCTCGTTGACTGCGAAACATTCATGAAAATTAGTATTCAGCTTTGCCAAGCTCGGCCTTCTCGAACCAGAAGACTTGCGACCTGCAGTTGATCGACCTTTTGGAAAAGCTTCTTGCCATCCTTCATCAGATGTTTCATCTCGTGCCATGTCATTGTTTTGATTCAATACCGTCCAATCTGCTAGACTAAAATCAGGTTTCTTATCCATAGATTCTGCAAAGTGAGATTCAGATTTGTTCTCTGTTTCAGATTTGTTCCTCTTTATCACTAGTGTTCTCTGTAACAAGATGACTAGGTGATAATGTTTCATCCTTCTGATATTCATCTGTGATTGTTTCCCAGGTTGGCCTGGTTTGCCTTTAAACCTGTAAGAGTAAAGTAAAGTACAAATTTTCTCAGTAAAGAGTTAAGTAAGAACAAATCCAGAGAACAGCCAAGATTCAGGAATTTATGACCTTTGCACGAGCTTGCTTCTTTGAGGCATCTCTTGCTTTCATATCCGCATCTGGGGTTATAAAATCCAATAGGTCTGATACACTGATCCAAGAAGGGAAAAAATTGATGTAATTTGTTAGAATTGAAGATAAAACTTTATTAAACACTGTTGGTTGTGTGGTAATTGATTATCAATATGAAGCCATTAAGAAGGATAGTCTCATTTGCTTTGTATGTTTGGTTGGTTTGGTTTGGTTTGTATACAGGACATTCCTACAGGCCAAAATTTTTTGGTGTGATCAGCAACAAAAGAGAGTACAACATGAGAGGACAAGAGGTCCTCTCTGATTAAACGAAACAAACCATAATCCGAAATTAACCCAAAACAAGACCAAAAAAAAGATCTGCATGTCGCAGACAGCCTTCCAATCATTGGAGAAAAAAAAGCGGAACCCCCTTCTTTAAATGGAGGGGGCACTGAGGCCCAAAAGGATGCCAAGTTGCGTATTTTATCCCCACATAGTCCACATTCCCATATTTGTCTTAAAAAATCCTAGCATTCCTTTCCATCCAAATAACCCAAAAGATTGCATACACCACAAACTGTGGCGGCTCCAGAAATATTAGTTAGGGTATTAAAAATTTTGATTACAATTTATGCCAAAAAAAAATGTACAATATCTATAAGTCACTTTCAATTAATCTCTTAATTTAAACCTCTTAGATCACAAATAAAGAAGAATTTTAATATATTGATACTAATATGCAACAAAAATCAATAAATACATGGAGTTTTACAATTGCACAAATCGTACAAATCATATGTGGACTTAATGGAGCCTGAAACCTTTTTTTTTTTTTTTTCCCCTTCAAATTTTGTGTTCTAAATTAACATAAGGAGAGATTTCGAGTATTATTATTATTTTTTTAATGTAAGTTTCCAGGAGGATCTTACATTTAAAAATAAAACTATTGTGAGTTGTAAGGTGGGTGTGTAATATTTGGAGCGAGTGAGTTAGGTGTTCAAAAATTGTGAGATTAGTACTAAAAAATATATGAATTTGGGTATTCAAATTACAAGGAATGAATTAATTATAACATATTTTCCCTATATAATCTTGAGGTTATGGGTTCAAGTCTTAGGACAGCAATTTTGTGCATTATGCCAAATGATAGATATGTATCCAATCTTTCTCTTCCCAAACACACATTAATGTATACTAATTGGGCGTTGTTTTTATATATAAAGGAAAAATTACACCCTAACATAGTTTTGCCCCCGCCCCTGGCCACAAAACTTTGGCTCTTTTTCAGTCACCCAGAAAGTCAATAAAAAGAAGATCAATACTTTCTATTGGAGCCACCCACAATAAATCCATCAAACGAAAAAGTCAACGCCACAAACTCAACGCCACAAGAATGTAAGAAACGGTGATTCAAAGACTCCTCACCTTTCTTACATATAAACACCATTGAAGACAGAGAGCAATTTGGCCTCCTCTTTCAAAAGGTATCATTGGTCAAGATGTCTCCCAAAGCCAACAACCACATAAAAATGTTCACTTGAGCGGCACAAAAGATTTTCAATTTACTTTGTGTAGGGGGAAAGAAGGCACACTTGATTTGTCAATGATTATTTCAAAAAAGGACTTGCAATGTAACTCCCTTGAAGAATGTAAGAACCAAACCCGCTTACCACTCAAATTTAGAGACAAAGAAACATGGTCAATCCGGGATAACAACGATATCAACTCACAAGTCTCCCAATCATTAAGCTTTCTAAAAAAATTAAAATTCCAAGAGATCAGTGCAACATTAGAACATGCCAAAGAAGAGATGGCAAAATTATGAGACTTAGCCACTCTATATAATGTGGAAAAGCACACTCAAAAGAAGAATTATCCACCCAAACATTCTCCCAAAAGCGAACATTATCCCCATTCCCCACCCTCAAGAGAAATCTAAACCAAAGCAGCAAAATGTAAGAGATACACTTCCAAGGAGATCAACCATTACATCTAATTGCTACTTGAGAATCTCTACCATTAACGTGGACCCCATATTTGCTCTTAACAATGTTGAGAATCTAATTCAAACATGTTCAGATTTATTTTAGTGAGTCCATTTCATGTATGAGTTCAAGTTAATGGTCTTTGACTTATTTAAAATAGTGATATGTAGTTTCAGCTTATGTAGGGATTGTGTCAAGTGGTGTCATAGTTTTTAGGATAGTTGGATTAGTGGCTAGTGTTTGTTATTGTTCATGGGTCTGTTGCTATTTTTCAGGTGGTGGAGTTAGTGGATAGTTCTCTATTTAAAGAGCATTGTAGAGTCCAAGTTGGTGTGCAAAAAGAATTAAAAATTCAGTGTTTTTCTTCTTCAATCTCTGTGTCTAGTATATATTACTTTCTGTTTAAAAATACTACAAACAATGGAATGCCATAGTGAATCACCTTCATTGGAACCTATAGAAATAACTTTCAGTGCACTAGGATGCAGCATTACATTTTTGGAGAGCTTGATATGCATGGTGGGATCCCTTTCCTAACAGCTTCAGCTTTTGGGATTAGTGGTGATCTAACATGGTATCAAAGCTCAGGTTAGGAGAGGTCTTGGGTTTAAGTCTTTTTGTTTGCATTTATTTCCTTATACACATTTTGTTTCTTTCCTAGTTTGGATGTTTGCAACTTCATATGCAATACAAGGTTGCATGTGTTGGAGAACTTGATATGCATAGTTGAGCCCCTTTCCTAACAGCTTAAGCTTTTGGGATTAGTGATAATTTAACACGCGCAATTCCAGATCTCAGGAAACAAGAAATAATTATAATATCGACAGCAACAACAAAACATCAGAAACAGACCCTCATAATATCCATGTCAACAAACTATCAAAAACCAATCCATGAATAAAAAATTGTGAGAAAATATACATGATGATACACGCATTAAGCTTCACTATAGAATTCGCATATCCATCATGAAGTAAGCATATTCCAAAATCATTGACAGTCGAGCATTAGAAAGTCACACTATAAATGGCCTTTGGTGGAGATAGAAAGAAGAGCAGCAGAAGAAGCATTACCTTAAATGGCCTTTGCTGGAAATAGAAGCATCTGGTTTTGGCGTACCATTGCGTGCAGCCTCTTGCTGCTCTAGAGCCTTGGACTCAAAGTATTCAAGCCAAGCAGCCGCATCCTACAAAAGCTTACAGATCAAATTGAGGACAAAGAAGGTACCACTTAAAATCATGAGGCACATTTACCAAATGTGAAAAGTATTAAAAGTTACCTGTGTACGTAAATCATCTGATCCAAGTTTTTCCTGCAGAATCTGTAGTGTGGTTTGTTCATGCTGAACACTCAAGGAGTAGGCCTCCATTAACGATAGAGCAATTGCAATAGCATGATAGCTGGCAGCAGTCTGAATAAGCCCAGATACAGGGATTAAACATGGCAAGATATATGCAAGCTTATATCTATAATTCTAACATATTACACACACACAATAAGACTCAAGAGGACCACTCATCCTCCAAAAGGCATAGACATTATCTTCACAATTGGAAAGATATGCCTGTTAATTACAATAGCAAGCAATGTGAACCAACTGATTATGTCAACCGGCCAGCACCCAAACTGGCTACCAATAATAAGTCCCTTCACATTAGTTTAAGCTATTGGTGTGTGTTACTTCTACTATTGGTGTGTGTTACTTCTAATAATTGTAAACGAAAAGTTGGGTAGACCTGGAAACCCAGCTATAGTTGCACAGCTTGCCACCTTAAATACATAGTCAAATTTGGCCCTTGTCTAGGTTTAGTCATCCAATACCGCAAAAGCAGTCTATGTTGAAGATAACATTATAGTGTTAAAGATATCATAATATATGGAGATCCCACGATTTATGTTTGTCATGATTTTTTGTATCTTCGATTTATTTCAATACCTTAACTGAAGGGATTTGATTGCATCACGCACTCTATATATATGGTGTACCATGTAATCAAGAGGATGAAAATGAGACAATGAAAGATGTAGCCCATAGGCTTTGTGTGTGTGGATGTCGGCCAAGATTGGCTAAACCACATTAACCCTTTGTATTATTTCTTTTCTCTTTTTTGTATCTCTCCATATTCCACCTTATTGTCATATTACAAAATTCAACTGTCTATGTAAGAGAAAATAATTATTAAAAATGTAACTGAAAAAAAAAAGAAGCAAAATGAATTAGTTCATCAGTAACTACATTGGTAATGATGAATGTCAGTCTTCTGATCAAATTGACAAAGCATATCAATTTATAAGCATTCTACCTGACTTCAATTAGGATCTAAAACTTTCTTCCAGTTAAAGTTAAACAAGAAATTCATTTTCAACCTTAAAATAAGGTATATCAACATCGCCTCTGTGCTCACCTCATTAACTTCCAAAATCCATTCTATAGCCCATTGTTCTTTCTATCAACAATATATATATATATGATAAAATTAAATTATAAAAAAAAAAAAAACAGATAAATTCTAGGACAAAAAATTAGTTTTACATTATTTTTCCATTATGAATACATCTAAAAGTTTGCAATAGAAATTCATAGTCAACTTTAATCGTCCACCAACATTTCTACACCAGCTATTGGGATGTACTTCCACAGAGAGAGAGAGAGAGAGAGAGAGAGAGAGAGAGAGTCATTACTTGTATATGATCAGCTCCAAGTAGCCTTTGATTACACTTGAGAGCCTCATGGAGGTATCTAAGGGCAACATGGGCATTTCCCAAACCTTCTTCCATCATTGCTACATTGATATAGGTGGCAGCAGTGTTTGGATGAGAAGGTCCACATGTTAGATGCAAAAGATACAATGCACGATTAACATACCTAGAATAGAAACATAAGAAACATAAATTGTACATCTTTGATAGAATGAGCATCATCTCGATGCTATTGAAGAAATTTAAATTACCTAGTATTAACACACACAAAAAACAGCGAGAAACAGAAGAACCATGCAAGAATTTTTAACATGAACCCCAACTTACAGATACAACATGTAACATTATCCGGCTAAAAAGTGAGGGTGCATCTCACAAGCACACTTTTGAACACATGCAACAGTAAGTATATGTAGTATGCATCCTGAATTTTAACTATCAAACCAAAAGAAGAGAGAAAACTATTCTTAAATAACTAAAAGTTCCTAAGATAATAACTTAGTATGCATCTCTATTGCATGAAATTTCAAAATGGGTACCAAGTGTTACGCAAACAATTCTTGCACAAGCTGGAAAATGGGGTACTAAGTGTTACACAAACCATAGGTGCATAAACAGGAAAATGGGACATTTGATTCAGCAGTACGCTAAGTCCTAAAGAATGGAGAGTTAGATGAATCCAGCCCCTAAAAACACACTTACACCCTACTCTTGTGTCTGAGTCCATTAGCATAAACTCGGCCTTTATTTGATTGTTTTTTAGGTGGAACTTGATCTGATTTACATCGTGCTATTTTCCATTGCATCTAATTTTCTTCACCATCATTGTATCTATTTTTTTTTATTTTTTTTTTCTGTAAAAACTTGAGCAGGAGCTTTAGAAAATATTGAAAAACTACATTAGCCACTCTTGCCTGGGGCACAGCCAAGTAGACTGAACTATGAGACCCCAGAATAGGGATGAAAGTGCATGGTCTAACCATACTTAACCATAAAAATTTGAATAATGACAACTAGGACTACAGCTTGAACAAAAATATTCATATCAATTAAAATAAAATAACTCCCAAGGATCATTTCACTAGAGCAGTTTTGCAAAATATCTACTGATCCTCCATTTCCGTGAACAAATAGAATCTGAATCAATTGAAAATCATTATGCTATTTCAACCACATTCGAAACAGTGCAAATTGACTTCACTTTCCCAGTAATCTTGACTTAATTTTGAGTTTCAAGAATTCAAGTAGTTCAAAAGTTAATTCCATGTGGAGTTCATATCTCTTAATATGTGCAAGAGACACAGGGAACATAGCACAAGACAATAGAGATAACATGTACTGATCAGAGAATCAAAGAAGTGAGTGTGATATTAAACAAAAAGAGTAGCAACACTACACTAAGGAGAAAAGCTTAGGATACGAAATACTCTTAAGGCATACTTCAAGGCTAGTTCTGTGTGTTGGAGCCGATAGTAAAAAACAGCTAGGTCTCCATAACTCTTCATTGTATCTGGATGATCAAGTCCAAACTCTCTCTCATTGATATCCAAAGCTTTTTGCTGATAGATAGTAGCCTAATTAAAGTAAATGAGGTCAGTACAATCAATCACAAGTCAATCGGAATCTCTAGATGACATTTATATTTGTAATTATTAAGTGAAACAGTAGTTATACTCGAAATGAAAATCTGGTTAAATTTATCAAAGAAGCGACTCAATACTTGCAGTTTAATTGTCCTTTTATCTCCATACTTTATCTTGCATAATCCACTTCTGCCAAGGTTGTCTTTTGCAAATTGTCACCCATTAAATGGGATATGTAGTAAGATTACTTTGACATCTACAGCCCTAAGTAGTTGTTTTCCATACTAATTCAGAGGATATAGGTTGGCCGTGGAGATGAATGACCTTTGTTTTCTAAATGGTGTGTGCAGCATGCAATTAGTAAAGCACACTTACAGATACATGTTCCCTGCTGCAATTTTGACATGATACCGAACTAGAGTGAGCAATTTCGTACTATTCCTTTGTATACTTGTTAATCTCTATTGTTCCTCTTGGCCTTGGAAATCCACATGTTGCTATTATGTGTCCCCCAAAATCCCAAACTTGATAGGATAGGTAAAGCCAAATATGGTGTGATAAGGTAGCAAGGCAGCAACACAACATTTTTCGTTTCTGTTTTTAGGTTCTGAACCATTCACGTCCATTTTGTTTCATTTATATCGTCCTCTAAATCTTAATAAATTTTTGTGGACCATTATAGATGTGCTCACGTGATCATAGCTTTCTATAGGCTTGTCCAGCTTCAAGACTATATATGGCCCATGTATGGGCATCCAGTTCACATTTTGGTATAAATATAGTATAGATTTATGTGTTTATCATACGAAAATTTAAATGCAAAGCACTTGAGTTTATTTGAACAAAATTATATTAATATAAGCATAGTCCAGTGATCACAAAATTATACAAGTTAGACAAATACCTGATTAAAATCCCCAGTATGGTAGAGCACTACAGCCAAAAGACTATATGCGCCTGCTGTCATTCGATGATAAGGGCCACAGACTGACACAAGCTTTGAGAGTGCCTTCAAAATTCAATACAGAATATTGGTGCAAATAAATATTGAATTCATAAGAGAACTATTACATAACTACAAAAAAAAAAAAAAAAAAGGAAAAAAAAAAAAAAAGAAGAAAGCAATTTTCGATACCTTAGTGCCATAATTGACAGCATCCTCCAATTTGCCTTTATCCAAGGAAGTCTTGGATGATTCCAACAATGTACGACCATCCGCAGATGAACATGCAACATGCTGTAGAAAATATCCAAATTTTCCGAACTTACTCAAAGAGCTTACCAAAAATTCAACATGTGAGTTCTGAAGTGAATTATCTATGTATTGTACCTTGTATACGGGGACCATGCTTATAATATCTGACTTCTTGAAGGGGGTTGCAGAGTCCATATCATAATCCCTGGGGACAAGCTCAAGTCCAACCTGATGAAAGACAACTCCTTTTAAAATTACTGTATAGAAAATAAACACGGTTTAAGGCACGACCTCCACTTCCTCTAGAGCAAAAAAACATACCTTATGGCAAAGCCCACGAAGAATTGCAAACTTTCTCAGATCCTGTTGACTCTCAGATTTCCACTGCCACCCAAACCTCTTCAGAAGGAATGTTTCCACCCACTTCCATTTCAAATTATCATCATTAGTGTTGTCTGCATTAGGATTTTCATTTGATGGTTTTCCCAGCAATATATTTAAACATGATGCTAGTGACCCAGATAAGTCAGCAAAATTGTTGACGGCTGCTACAACAGCTTGCAGTAAGTGTTTGTAGGCTCGAACAACCATCTCATGGATACACAGTGACTGCACATGAGGAAGCTTGTCTGCAAGTTCAACCTAGCATGATAAGGAGGAAAAAAGAGGGGAAAATATAAGCTTTAAAGCCCTAAGCCAGCAATCTATTCTAGCATGTCAAATTTTTGTTGGTGCTTAGGGTAAGTGACTATAAGATTTATTGATCATTCTTTTCTTCTCTTTCAAAAAACTGAAAACTAAAATAGAAGAAAAATCAAACAATGTTAAAAGGAAGAGGGAAAATTGAGTTCAAAAGAAAATCAATCAAGGAAACTCATTTCCCCGAAGGATTTAGAAATATAGATCTAGAATTTTCTAATATCTAAGAAAGATGAAAAACATTAAAGGGTGTTGTATATACATGAATGCCAATTCAATTAAAATAAAGGGTTAATTACACTAATAGTCCCTATAATTTGGGACTTGTGTCACTTTGGTCCCTGACTTTGCAATTGTGACACATTTGACTCTGAATTTTGAATCTTGTTCCAAATAAGGACAATTGAAAATATCATTAGATTTTTCAAGAGTAAAATTGTCAATTTGATAAAATATAAACTAATTTGACAAAAATAAATGTCAAAAAAATATTTTTAATTTTTTAAAAATTATGATAAAATTATGTAAAATTAATAAAAATTACATGATTAATATTTTTAATTTTTTAAAAATTATGATAAAATTATGTAAAATTAATAAATATTACATGATTAATTTTTTTAAATTAATTTTACATGATCATCATCAAAACACATAATAAAAATTAATTTGGTAAAAATAAATAAATAAATGTCTAAAAGATTTATCAATTTTACATAATTTTATTTTTAGTAGGTAGAAAGAATTTTTAAAAATTCAAAAATATTTGTTTGACATTTATTTTTGTTAAATTAGTTTATATTTTATCAAATTGACAATTTTACCCTTGAAAAATTTAATGATATCTTCAATTGTCCTTATTTGAAACAAGATTCAAAATTCAGGGTCAAATGTGTCACAATTGAAAAGTCAGGGACCAAAGTGACACAAACCCCAAACTATAGGGACTATTTATGTAATTTGCCCTAAAATAAATTCTCTACCAAAAATTTGTAAAATCAAAGTTCTATGACATTATCTTTAAAAATGCTAGTAGTTTTTGTACTTATGGGCAGCCTATAGTGTTTACTGACATTTCTCTCTCCAATACTGATTACTGCCATTTATTTCTATCTCTAGAGTATTTGACAATATAACTCAATGGAGAAAGTTTTTTTACTTGTCGATTTTAAAGGAGCCGGAAGTTCTACATGAAAGAAGATAGTTAAAGTCGATAATAAACTGTTGGCAAGTAGAACATGGAATGTTCTGGTACGAGGAATGTGATACACCACATGCCCTAAATTGTGGTGCTCTAAGAATAGGCTTGTATAAATCACATTAATATTAGAATGTAAGTTACTTCTGAATGTGAGAACAAATTTCTTTCAAGCATTAAGCATCCAATAAAATAGGAAAAACTTGGGGATCACTAAATTCACTGTTGAAATGGAGGTGTATCATATTTCAGAGCATGCATTCTGAAACAAAGTAAATTCTTAGGGCACTAGCATTCTCTAGTAAGATAGACCAAGATACAAAAGACTTTGAAAAAAAATAAATTAATGAAATAAAGCAATTACCACACGCCCCAAGGAACACATTTGCAAACCCCTGGTATGCATAAAATCTGTCAAAGTCCTTCCATCAACTGGTGACAGTTCAAGCGAACCAAAATCTGCCACCTATAAGAAGGCAAATTTGCAACAATCAGATAATGCTTAGTCCCAAAAAATTGCAGATATAACAGAAGTACCCATTCACAAGGAACTAACCAGTTTTGGAAGTGCAGTATCAGCATAGTATTTATGTGCCATCTCAATCAACTCATCAGGCAACTGCAAACATGAATGGAAGCACAAAAATATATATGTATCAAGAAGGCTTGGTAAGTGATCAGCTAAAGGAACTTCATTTCTATACGATATGACCCCACAGGATTCAGACATGAGCTAGCTATTTGACTTGTAAAAACAAACAGCAATATTTGAGCAGATATGTATGGAATTATAAAGGCAACAAGTAAACCTTGAGATGAAGGCCAGTTTCTGATTCTTTAAGGCGCAAATATGCTGCTTCAGGTAGTAGCTTTCTCCATATCATTTCCTTTTCCTCATCTTGTTTCTCAACCTCCTCCTGAAGAGTGGTGTCTGACTTTTTGTTCATGTCAAGGCTGTTGACTGAAACTTCCTTTGCCTGCTCAGTTTTGCTGTTCCTGTCATCTGTTTTCCTCTTAATTTCCCTGAGCATTCCGCCTTGCTTTCCAAGACCCTTGACAGCAGGCTCAACCTTCGCTTCTTCATTTTTCTTAGATTCAGTTTTCCCAGAAGCCTGATTTTGCAAGTGTTGCACCCAACATGCTCCAAGCTCCCATCTGATAGAGCTTGTGTGTCTACTGATTTCTCCCTGCAACTTAAGCAAACTTTCACCTAGCACTCTCCTTACCAAAGACCTAGCAGAAAGTAAATCTTCAATATCTGTACTCTGTAATCTTTGAATTACAATAGATGATTGGGGTGTGGATGACTTGTGCAATAGCATTCTCAAGCTGAAAAGTAATCATCAAAGTAAACAATGATTAATTACAAATAATACTGAAATTAAATATATGATATGATGCAACCATGCTGACTGCATTGTTAGAACAGCAAACATGCTCGATACATGATTTATTTGGGTATAAAGTAAGAAGTATCTAACAAAATAAGCAGGTGATAGGTCAGTATCACCATTTTGGTCCCACAATAACTCATCACTACTAACTAAGCCAACCCTTATTGCACTGACCTATTTACATTCAATGCATTAGCACCTCCTTCAGGCTGATCCTCAATATCAATGTCTTGTGGTATAAGTTTACCCTCCCAGTTTACCTCAGCCGCAACTTTCACAACAGCCGTGTAGCCACAGTGTCTAACAACTACTACACCTAAAGTGGAGGTATCCTGAAAGAACAGAATATGTCCGTCTTTAATATCACTAGAATCATTTAAGTAATTTACAAGAACTTGTAGTCAAGTCATTAAATGAAGCAAAAAATAGGATGCAAATAATTTACTGACATGAACAGTCGCACTCTCATCTGCAGTTATTCCTTTAAGCAAGTTTCTCTTAGCAAGCTCCTCTTGTGACATTCCAAGAACTTGACTCCCATCGTTTTTACCATCCAACTTTGTGCTCGCATCGGGAACATCTTTCATCACCCCGATGTGTAAATCTCCAATATATTCCTCATGCAAAACTGAAGCAGTGAAGTCTTTTGTTGAGTAATGGTTATTGTCAATGCGATCTCTGATGGCTGCAACAGCTTTAAAGACTGAAACGTCGACAAATAGACTGTGAAGTAGAAAGGCCTTCCTGTCTCGAATTTGCCTTTCTTCTTGGGTTTTACAAGGCATTGCTGCTAGAATCGCAAACTCTTTTGCCCACTGTCTACAATCATGTTTACCGTGTCTTCCTTGTCCACCACCATTTCCTCCCCAGTTTTCGTCTTCCACGGGAAGCGGAGGGAAAGTAGATGGGTTGTCAGCAACAACTGGAGGGACAACCCATGTGTTTGCTCGAAAACCATAAGGAAGGTTCCCAAACTGAAACAACAAATGTAACTGCACTTTCATTTCTCCAAACATTATTAGGTGTGAAGAATCTGAAGGTTTATTGTAAAATTACCTTATTGTGCTCAGTGAAAGCCTTCATGAGAGCTCTGTATGCCTGCTAAAACAAAATAACTTAAAGTGCTGAATAGGAACTTCCATATTAAAAGTAAAACTAGAAGGGAACCAACAAATGCAAACTAACATAATCCACAAGATAAAATAACTGCAACGAAAATTCTAAAGAATCAATACTTACAGCATCAAAGACCCTGCTTATCTGCTGTAGCAAACCAACCAAAGAGTGACCCAAAAGACTACATTTTCCAGCAGGATAAAACCCTTTTCTGGAACCAACAATAGTCATTGGCTTCCCACTGCAAACCCGGACCTGCATATACATTCATACATCCATCCCACAAAAGCCATATATTAGTAAATCACCACCACCACAAGTTACATAACAACAATAATGTTCAACATAATATTGTCATAGCAAGAAATCAAATAATTAAATCGGGGGCCCTCACATCAATTTGAAAGAAATCGTCTTCTTTTTTATCCTCAAGGAATGGACGAGTGGATTTCCTAATGTCTGCAGAACCAAAACACAATTAACAAACAAGACCTTTTTGACTTTAAGAAGATGCCAAGAATGAAATAAGTTAAATGCATTTTCAAGAAAACTGACAAGAAACAAGTCAACTCCAATCATTATAAATTTATAAGCACTAATCAGAACTGCAGGAAAGGCCTAAATCACAAATAAACATGAGCGAAAAATGCCATTTGACTTTCAGAAAGATGATGTACAATACAAAAAAATGCCATAAACTCATGAGAACAACAATCTAAAAGATGGCAAGATTAAGCCAACCAAAAGGAGTCAACTTTGGTCTGTAGAAGACAAGAACTACTAGAATATCCCCTAAAGAAACCAGGCATTCCAATTCAACTTTCAAATAAGTGGAGAAAAAAAGAAGAAGATGAACTATAAAATGAACTGTGACAAGAACAAAGTCCAAACCATTAAAACATAATAAGAACAAGGAAAGAATCTTAGTGTCCACAAAGAAACAAATTCACAATGAGAAATAATGAATCAATTTATTGGTAATGATAATACACCTTACCGACAACACAATCATGAAATACTAGTAGTTCTTATCATGAAATTCCAATGTTTCCACTGAAATATACTAAAACACTCTGAAACGCATCGAACCATAGCGAAACAATAAGTTGTCAAACTACAAAGGAAAAGAGTTGAGACAGAGAGGAAACAAAAACTATAAACAAGTAACTTATTCTCTTTCTTTGTTACTGTAAAATACTTCCTTTTTTTTTTTTTTTGATAAGTGGCCCCAAGGTTTGGAATGTTTGACCTTTGTGGGATTCGAACCTGCAACTTCTTGGGTGGTAAGCCCTTTGGTTGCCTTCTCTTCCCATTAAGCCAAACCCCTCGGGGTTCCACAAAATATTTTTTATAAATATTATCACAATATTATTTCTTTTTTCTCTTTTCATCTTTACTACTAGAATTTTACATTTTCTTTATTTAATGTTTTGCTTACAAAGGCAAAGTCCATTCACCAACAAAGCTTTTAAACCTTTTGTTTATGAGCATCTAACAATTTTAGACCTCGACATATTAAATTATTTAATTATTGACAATGCATTGGCATTTATATTGGTTATAGATTTTTATTTCCAGACAATTTCATATGTTTCCAAATTCTTTTGTCATTTCTTTTTATATTTCTGAAATGTTTTCGTTCTAAAGCCAAAAGGAAATTTTGATCCTTAAACACAATCCAACAAAAAGAAAGAAAATTAAATTTTAATTGTTATCAACCCAACAGTACCGGAAAAATTTGTGGATAAATATTTTGTATCAACAATTAAACACTCCTACGTTGTTTAGTTGCTAAGAAGAAATAGAAGGAAAAAAGAAATAACAAAGTTGACAATGGGAACTTTATTTTATTTCTTGATTTTCCTAACAAAATCTCCACACAATTTGAAACTCAGCCCATTTGGAAATCAATCAGAGAAAAGAAAAGAAAGGATTACTTAAGTTGGAATTGAGAAGAAAAGTTTGTATTCCTCTCCTCTCCTTCTTGGTTGGTTAAATTTGACATTAAAAAAAATGATTTTTATCATTAGATTATATAAAAACTAATAATAATAAACACTTATATTGTTTTACCAAAATAAACTCTTATTATGTTATTTCGTTTATATTTAGATGGGTAGTTTTCAGTATTATGAAAAGCAGTATTAGCCTCTCTTATTTCTCCAAAAATATTTTTTAAAAAAGAGAAACTTGTTTTTCTCTATTTCTTCCCATTTTCTTCATCTTTAATTAATCAAAACGCGTGATTAAATCCAAAAACTTATTGTTTTTTTTTTTTCTTTTTCCTCCAAATCACTCAATTCAAATGGGCTGTAAGACTATACGCAGTCGAGTTGAATTTACTGCCACTCCATTACCAAGTTCAACATCTAACCAAAATTTCATTTTCTTTTCCACTTTCATCCATTTTCTCATCAACCAAATAACATTTTATTGAACTTGTGTGTAGATTTGTAACATATGTTTGGGTTTCGAGTTTGTAGAAAAGCAACAAAATGCCAATTATACCAACCTATCTCACCATTCTGCTATTGTCCAGGTTAAAATTTTAAAAAATTTAAAATATATATAAAAATAAATAAAAAATAAAAATAAACACATTTTGATGAGGCAGGGCCTCGGAGGGCTCAACCCATGATTGCTATAGGTTTCCCAAACAATTATTTGATTAGTTATCATCATAAAGCTCAGCAGAACAGCCTAACACGGCCTAATACAGAACTCACAATAGTCAAGTCCAAGCACCAGCTGGACGTGTCAAGCAAGAGCCTAGCCATGTGGCTGACAAAGATTCTACAAAGATGTTGAACCCATGCGCCAAGCATTAAAAGCAACTGTCAAGGCATTAAATGCAATAAGACTTCTCACTTTGAAGCATGGTGCAATGGCTATAGTCGACAGCAAGCAGGTGGCAAACTTTCGGCCAATGGAACAACATGAATAGATAAGAAAATAATTAATAAGAGATATAAAGAAACTTCTAAGAAACGTTTGGTAACAAGTAATTTACTCCTCTCTCTCCATTCCTCTTCTCTTAATTTTTCTAAGTTCTTACCCTCACCATATCTACATCTCTAACTTGGTCGTCAGAGAGTCTGTAGGAAGGAACCACCCCCATTTTGGAACCTTCCTACTGGACTTGTTGCGAGTGAAATTAAGAAGACGAAGAATAGTCAACCCGTGAAGTGCTTGGATCAATCCGACCCATCTCCTACCGACAAAACTGCAATATCATATTTTACACACAAACAGGGGCGAAGCTATGCTTTGAACAGTGGTGTCAATTGACACCATGAACTTCAAATTTTTGATAGAGTATATGTAAAAAATTATGAGTATTGACAAATTGAACCTAGTGGGCCTAAATAAAATAAATTAATTTTTAAACTTTTACAAATTGACCCAGTAGGTAAAAACAAAATTAAACTTTATTCAAAAATTTAGGCTTCTAGAAACAAACCAAATGTTTGTTTATTCCTCTTGGAGACTGGACATCGACTTTTGGTTCTCGCCATCGACTATTGCTTTTCTTATTTTTGTTGAAGCAATGGTGTTAATATCCCAATATTTTGTTTTTACTTGTAATTTCACTAGTTTGGGTTACTTTTGTCATTGTGATTTGCGAATATATGAAATTTACAGAATATTATGTGAATATTGACAGATTGTGTAGAACTAAAAATATGATATATGACATTGATGATACTTTGTTAAATGACCCTGCTAAAGGAAAATCCTAACTACGCCACTGCACACATATATATACAATCATAATTTAACATATATATGCGCCCAATAACCAACCACATAATAGGGAAGAAATCACCGTCTCACTAGCCCAACAATAAGTGAGAGAAATTATTTAATTTTTGTATTTAACAAAGATTGATACTTAACCACTTTAAAGTGTATTGGATGGCCAACTAACTAGCCACCAACAATAAGTGAGAGAAATTATTTAATTTTTGTATTTAACAAAGATTGATGCTTAACCATTTTAAAGTGTACTGGATGGCCAACTAACTAGCCCGTGGGTGGCCAACTTAGCAACATGCATCTAAACAGTAGAAATAAAAAGGGTAAATTACACTCACCTCCTCCCTCCCTAGGTTGAGACAAAAGCTTTCTTTATAAAGCCTATAATTGTTTTGTAAAGATCCTATACTTGTTTTGTTTTGTGTGTAGAAAGAATGAGAAAAAGGAGACAAAAATGAAATTATGCATATCGTAGAGTAGAAACTGAAAAACTCACATTGAATGGGCGGAGTGAGGTGAGAAAACGAGAAGAAGTCGTAGAATTGCCCAAGTTTCGGCGGCGGGCATAACGCCACCGCCACATCACCCTTCTCAGTCGCATCGCCGCCGCCATTGGAACCATGATGAGTAGTAGTTGGTCTCTGGGCGGCCGAGAACGTCGTCGACCTTCTGTCCCCGCCTCCTTTCGCCTTCGAATTGGCTTCGCAACTCGCGCTTTCTACACCGGTTTCGACCTCGTTTGAACCGGGTTCTTTTGGACTCATTCGACCGGAGATTTTAGACGAACCAAAAGAGGTGGTACACGCGACGATGTCTAGGAGTCGTCTCACGTGTGCAATGGCCAGCTCTTCCCTGTACTCTTCTGGACGCACAATTTATATTGTCCAACAATGATTTAGACGGTTAAAAAATACATCACTAATAGCATTAATACATTAAGAATAACAAAAAAATAAATAAATAAATAAAAACAAGACATAGAAAGTGGACGGGACCTACTGCCACATCATTAATACTCCTTCTAGTGATCATTTTTTAATATTCCCAAGCATCTATATCTATCTATAGTATATATTAAGCAAAAGGGGGTTTTTAACCCCCAAGGCCTGTGGGAGTTCCAATATGTCAATCCTAATTTTCTAATTTTTTTTTTTTTTAAAAAAAAAATTAACCTCAGCATTTATTAACTTCTCTCAACCCACCTGACTTTTTGATTTCTCTCATAATTACTGTACTACTTTTTTCAAAACAAATAATTTGTATATTTAAAACAAATATAAATATCTATATCTATATCTATCTATTTATTTATATCTATCTCTAACCCACAAGTTTTGTGGGAGTTCCAATATCCCAATCTAAATTTCTTGATTTTTTTATTTTAAAAAAAAAAACCTTAGCATTTATTAATTTATCACAACCCCCAAGCCTTACCCTTATAATAACACTTTAATGCATTAAGAATAAGTATAAAAAAAATTCCTTAAAAAGTCCAATACATATGAATTCCTTGAAAAGTCCTAACACATATGATTATTATCTCTCATAATAACACTATAATGCATTAAGAATAAGTATAAAAAAAATTCTTTAAAAAGTACAACACATATGATTATTATCAAAATATTAAACTATAATATAATTAAAAAAAACAAGACATTTAATTCATTGAAAAGTCCAACACATATGATTATTATCAAAATATTAAACATTAATATAATATAAAAAAGAAGAAAAAAAAGAAGACATTTATAAAAAAGACATTTAAAAATCACAATTCACATATATATTCGCTGATCAGCATTTATTATCTTTTTTCAATTCATGTGTCTTTGCACATGCATGCATTTATTGATTTGGTCAAAATTCTCTAATTAGCATTTAAAATCCCCTCATACAGATAATTATAGATATAACCCGTGCATAGTTACTGCAATACCATTTTCAACTTCTCCCATACACTATGGTTAGTGATAAGATTGTTAAATTATTTTTATAAAAAAATCTTAAAAACATAATTTATATATTAAAAAAATCTAAAACAAATATAAATATTTATAATTATCCCCTGCATAGCACGAGTGATAGGCTAGTTTTTCTTATATTGTAAGGGTTTGGTTATGGTGTGCAACTTACACCTTACACCTTACACCTACACCTTACACTTACACATTTTGTGAAAAATTAAACCTTACACTTACACCTTTTTTGAGGTTGCACACCATATGCAACTCACTTACACCTTACACCTTACACTTACACTTTTTGTGTAAGTGGCACATGATTTGCAATTGCACACTTAAGAAAACTTCATATTGTAATGTGCCTTTTTTAAGTTTCTCATACTCATAGTAATAATTGTGTATGTAAACTCCAAGAACATCTAAGATTTGTACTAATACTTACCCTCCCTTCAAACTTCAAATTGCCAAAGTTAAATAAGGCCAAGTTTGGCAATTGTAAAATAATTTATCTTTTTATCTTTTTTTACCACATCACCTCTTTATTTTTTTGGACATCTTTTCATAAAAAGACAAAAAGTGCACTTATTTAGGTCATCCCAAATAACCCCTAAATACTACATGAAAATATCTTTTTTTTTAATTTAAAAATAAACCTAAATAATTTACTTTTTATTACAAACTATTTTATGGTATTAAATAAAATGGAGAAAAAAAGAAAAGAAAAAAGTACACTGGTAGGATGAGACACAATTATATGACATGTAATGTAATATTCATTTTTTTATTTTACCCATGTGATTCATTGATTAGATAATTATATTTTTATCTACCAGCAACATTAAAATGAGATGGAATTAAGTATAATGGTTATTCCCTAAACTCCTATATAGAATGGTCATTCTTTTATAATGGCAAATAATAATTTTATTTAGGGCTCGTTTGGAAACTTAGTTATTTTAGTTAATTTTTTTAACTATTTTAATATATTTATTAAAGTTATATATAGGATGATAGTTGATTTTTTTTTTTTTTTTTTAATTGATTTGATGATTGTGAGGAAAAAAAAAATTAAATGTGACATATTATTATTATTAACTATTTTAGCCTCAAATCCACATCCTAAACACCCCCTTTACAATATATTTTATATTATTTCATTTCAAACATTACTTAAAATCCTTTGTAATATAATAGTGCAATCAATTCATTATTACAACTCATAAGTCTTCACCTTTTGTTAAAACAATTTCATTTGAAAAATTCACCAATTTATTTTATTTAACTTGTGATTTATAAAATAATAAAAGAAATATATTTTTACTTAACTTTTTTAGTTAAACTATGAAGGTTTCATTTTGAATTTGAAAGAACCGAAACTACAAACTTTAGGGGATCAGATGTCTTGGTCCTAGGATTCGAACTGTAGACTTGGATTCCAACTGCAGACTTGAGATTTTTGAAATTAAAAAATAAATGGGGAGGAGGTAACTGTTTTTAAGTTTTTTTTTTTTTAAACATATAAATATAAAAATACTTCTCGCGTAAAGTAGGGTTGTTTTAACCGTCTATCAAAACACATTACCTTCTACCATGCTGAGGTGGAATGGTTTGAGAGACACAACCTCCACTGAATCTTTCAGTCTTAGACCTCGTACCTGTCGGATTATATGAAGAAGAAGTTAGTCATTTTTCGTTATTCTATAATGCGTCAATGTTGGTTCACATTCACATTTGAAGTGTTTTAGTGTAAATTTGACTTATTCACATTTACATTCATGGTTTTTCATCGTTTTAAATACTTTACTCACATATATGGTAAAAAAAAGTGTTAAGAGTGCAAATTTAGTGGTGAATGCTATACACTAAAAAAATTATTACATTTTTTACATAATATTTACATATAATATAAGTCTTGTAGCGTGTGGTTTCTACCCTCATCATATAAATATTGTATAAATTAGCATTGTTCCAGATTTGAGTCCATACCATAGATGTCCCTTGTTGGCTGGGACAATGCTTTAAAAAAAAAAAATTAATAGGCTTAATTTTTTTTTTAATAAAAAAAAAAATTGATATTAAAATTATATTACAATATAATCACATCCAAAAAAATTTATTAAATAGAAAAACAAATGTTTTTTGGCAAAAAAATAAAAATAACTGTTACAAAATTAAAAATTAATAACTATGTGATTCAATTGTTGGTTGCATTTGTTCTTTTAAATGTATATTTTTATTTTAAAAAAATAAAAGTAAATAATGAGTTTGTCTGATGGATAGGCCGACCAACAAGTGAAGCCGAGTCCTATGTAAAAAATTAAAAAAACAATTGAAGCCGAGTAGATCCAAGTCAGCATTTTGAATTGATGAGTTGGTCTAAGACTGGGTTAGACAGAAGGCGTAGTGCCTAGATGGAATGAGGACAGTTGTGTCCTCATCCACGGTTCCAGCAAGCTCAGCTTGGTCTGATTATATCGCATTTATCAGATTGATTGTATACATCATTCTTACATATTTATATCACATTAATCTTAGAAAATTAAGAATGTAATTTGATTATGCAATTATCAATATTTAATTAATATGTTTTTTTATATCGATACTATATGAATAATTTATTGGGAAAATATAAAAAGAAAAAAGAAAAAAAAGGTGAGAAGTTAAAAATAATAATTATAAATGCATAATGTACTAAAATATGCAAATAAGTATTGTAATTTATAAATTTACAATTATTTTTTCTATTTCCTATCTTTTTAATATTTTTCTTAATTTATTTACCGTGTTCTACAATATAAATGATTTACATCATTTTGATGGGCTTGCAGTAGTGCCCACAAAAAACGTACAAGAATACCACCTTGTTTGGTCTCATAATTTTAAACCCACTTCTTAGGAAATTGAGTTTTTTTATTTTTTATATTATTTTGTTTTCATTGAATTTTTTTAATATTTAACGCAAATATCTTAGTTTTTAAATACACATAACACAAATACACTTAAAATATCTTTAAAAAATTCACCAAATACAAAAAATACAAAAATTTAATATATTTTCATATTCTTGTGTATTTATTGATTTTTTTAAATATTTTTTTTTACAAATATTTCACTTTTAAGGTAAATATAGGTTAGGTGCATTTTAAAAGTAAAAAATTTGTTTAAATTATTAAAAACATTCACTAAAAATAAAAAATTCAATTCTCAAGAAATTTGAGTTCAAAAATTAGAACCAAACAACGAATTAATACTCTTCGGTTGGATATCCTAATTGGACGGTATAGTATGATCTATTGTAAGTTCATTTTGAATTTATCTTAATGATTTAACCGTTTATTTTGTAAAACTATTTAAAAAAATCATGCACAATTAGGAAGATATTATTTTAATTAAAAGTTAAAAAAAATTAAAAATAAAAAATTGATATTTTGTATGTATTTAAAAAAATTAGTTTCTACTAGTGTAAAAAGATTAATATCCTCACATTAACTTTTTTTTTCCATACAATTAAAACATTTTATCCCCTTCAACTATGAAATCATATATATTGACGTCTTCAATTATGAAAATGGTATAAATACATATCTTTTAAAGGTGGTTTAAAAATGTAAAAGTGATACATTTACATAATTAAAGATATCAAATTCAAAGTAGACTGGTTTATAATTAAAATAAAATAAAATAATACTTAATGATAATTGAGAGGATCTTGCTATAATTAACCCCAAAACAAATAATTCATCAACAATCGTGAAAATTCGTCCCAAACGCGGCCTCAAAATGGCCCGCTGGTGCACTTTTAGCAAGCAAAAGATGTGATTAAATTGTGCAATGCGATGAAGCACAGTTGATTGCCATACATACCTCGTGAGATAATGAATAGTTTGTCATGTGACATGTCTCCACGTGGACTGCTAATAGCTTCTTCACATCTAAAATCCTGTCCGTTGATATTGCCTGCAGTGAACGATACAAAAATAAGTTGAATCTACGATTATTAAAAGATTAAAAATAATTATAAATATACAAGGTATAACTTTGGAAGCTTTTTAATAAATTCACTTTCTAAGAGGTTTATTCTATCTAATCCATATTTTTTTTTTGACTATTCCATTAGGTCATATTTGAGATAAGAAGACCAAAATACCATTTTCATCTACTTATATTCCATTTAGTTCACATTATTTTCTTATGTTTCAATAAGTCATATGGGTGACATAATTATCAAAATACCCCTAATATGAATGTTCACATCCGTCAATGTGAATGTTCATATCGTCAATGTGTAGGGGCCCAGCCCATATTGATCCTCGTGAGTGCCCGGAAAAATTCGACTCGGGCTGAGGCGGGCCCGACCCATTGACAATATGAATATTCACATTGATATGTTAACATTCACATTAATAGGAGTGTAAAATTGGCCCGCGTCCCGTGGCGGCGCGAAACCTGCCCGCGGCCCATGGGCGGCCTGGTCCGGCCCAATTGACAATGTGAATATTCACGTTCACATTGATAAGAGTATAAAATTGGCCTGTGGCCCATGGGCTGCCAAAAGCCCGCACGAGACCCGGGGCGAGCCCGGTTTGGCCCGGCCCGTTGACAATGTGAATATTTACATTGACATGTTACCATTCACATTGATAGGAGTGTAAAATTAGCCCGCGCCTCGTGGCTGCTCAAAACCCGCCCACGGCCCGAAACGGGCCCGGCCCAGCCTGTTAACAATGTAAATATTCACATTGACATGTTAACATTCACATTGATAAGAGTATAAAATTGGCTAGCGGCCAAGGGCGGGCCCGGCCGGACTCGTTGACAATGTGAATATTCACATTGACATGTTAACATTCACATTGATAGGAGTGTAAAATTATCCCGTGCCTCATGGCTGCCCAAAACCCGCCCACTGGCCCGTGGGCGGCCCGGGGCAGGCCTGGCCATTTTTTTTTAATTCTTTTTAATTTTTTCTACCAAAATTTTATTATTTTTCACAAAAAAAAGATACTAGGCCTCGGCGCAGGCGGGGGCCTCGGACCGAGCCTTGAATGGGCCTTAACCGGGCTGATGGGCCGGGTCGAGCTTCAAAGTGATTGCCTAGGCCCTAGCCTAGGGTCTCGGACTAGGCTCGACCCTGGACCCAAACGAGCCTTTCCCAAGCTGGCCCACAGGCCAAAAAATTAGGCCCAGGCTCTAGCCCTGGCACAAGGGTATTCGAGCTTTGGACAGTCTGATGGATCGAGCCTCGGGTCGGGTCGGGTCGGTAGGCCTGGGCCTAGCCTCGAGCTTAAGTCGGGCTTGGGCGGGCCTGGCCATTTTTTTTTAATTCTTTTTAATTTTTTCTACCAAAATTTTATTATTTTTCACAAAAAAATACATTGTGCCTCGAGCGGGTTGGGCCTCCGACTAAGCCTTGAATGGGCCTTAAGCGGGCCGATGGGCCGGGCCAGGTTTCAAAGTGATGACCTAGGCTCTAACCTAGGGTCTCGGACATACTCGGGCCTAAACCCAAACGAGCCTGCCCTGGGCCGTGGGCGGGTTTCGAACAGCCCACGGGCCGCGAGCCAATTCTAGCATTCCTATCAAGTGTGCATTTTAACATGTCAATGTGAATATTCACATTGTCAACGGGCCGGGCCAGGCCTACCCCGGGCCGCGGGTAAGCTTCGGGTAGCGAGCAAATTTTACACTCCTATCAATGTTAATGTTAACATGTCAATGTGAATATTCACATTGTCACGGGTCAGGCCAAGCCCGCCTCAGGCTGCGGTCGGGCTTTGGGCTGCCCACGGGCTGCGGGCCAATTTTACACTCTTATCAATGTGAATGTTAACATGTCAATGTGAATATTCACATTGTCAACCGGGCGGGGTCGGGCCCGCCCTGGGCCACTGGCCAATTTTATACTCTTATCAATGTGAATGTTAACATGTCAATGTGAATATTCACAATGTCAACAGGTCGAGCCGAGCCTGCCGTGGGCCGCCCATGAGCCGTGGGCGGGTTTCGGGCAGCCACGAGACGCAGGCTAATTTTACACTCCTATCAATGTGAATGTTCACAAGTCAATGTAAAATATTCACCATTGTCAACGAGGTCGGGTCGGGTCGGGCCCGCCCCGGGCCGCGGGCTAATTTTATACTCTTATCAATGTGAATGTTAACATGTCAATGTGAATATTCACATTGTCAACGGGCCGGACCCGCCCCGGCTCGCGGGTGGTTTCGAGCCGCCCACGGGCCAATTTTACATTCTTACAAAGGTGAATTTTAAAATATGAATGTTCACATTATAAAATTACTAACCGTTCAAAAAATATTTATAATGGTATCAAAATTAAATATAAAGGTATAAGTGTCCAAGAAAATAGTGTAAATCAAGAAAAATGACTTTATGGAATCAAAACTATACATACATGGACTAATGGGCTTAAAAAATTTCTCTCATGAACTTCTTGCGATTAAAACACTTCTAAATGAGATTTTATATTAAAATCACAACAAAAATTACACTCTCCCTTTTTTGATAAATAATTTTTCAAGGGAGCTTTTTTGATAAATCCACCTTCTAAGAGTTTTATTTCATCCAACCCATATTCTTCTTGACTATTCCATTAGATCCTATTTGAGATAAGAAGACCAAAATACCCTTTTCATCTACTAATGTTCCATTTAGTTCACATTATTTTCTTATGTTTCAATAAGTTCTATGAGTGACATAATTACCAAAATACCCCTAATGTGAATGTTCACATCGTCGATGTGAATGTTCATATCGTCAATGTGTAGGGGCCTGGGCCCATGTCGATCCTCGTGGGTGCTCTCGAAAAATTCGAGTCGGGTCAGGGCGGGCCCGGCCCATTGACAATGTGCATATTCACATTGACATGTTAACATTCATATTAATAGGAGTGTAAAATTAGCCCGCGTCCCGTGGCGGCGCGAAACCCGCTCGCAGCCCATGGGCGGCCCCGAGGCGGGCCCGATCCAGCCCATTGACAATATGAATATTCACATTGACATGTTAACATCACATTGATAAGAGTATACAATTGGCCTGCGGCCTAGGGTGGGCCCGGCCCGGCACGTTGACAATGTGAATATTCACATTGACATGTTAACATTCACATTGATAGGAGTGTAAAATTAGCCCGCGCCTCGTGGCTGATCGAAACCCGCCCATGGCCTGTGGGCGGCCCGGGGCGGTCCCGGCCCGGCCTGTTGACAATGTGAATATTCACATTGACATGTTAACATTCACATTGATAAGCAGTCATAAAATTGGCCAGCTGCCCAAGGCTGGCCCGGCCCGTTGACAATGTGAATATTCACATTGACATATTAACATTCACATTGATAGTAGTGTAAAATTAGCCCGTGCCTCGTGGCTGCCCGAAACTCGTCCATGGCCCGTGGGCAGCCCGAGGCGAGCTTGGCCATTTTTTTTAATTCTTTTTAATTTTTTCTACCTAAATTTTGTTATTTTCCATAAAAAAAGACAGTAGGCCTCGGCGCGGGCCGGGTCTCGGACCGAGCCTTGAATGGGCCTTAATCGGGCCGATGGGCCGGGCCGGGCTTCAAAGTGATGGCCCAGGCCCTAGCCTAGGGTCTCGGACTAGGCTCGAGCCGGGGCCCAAACGAGCCTTTCTTGGGCCAGGTCGTGGTGGCCCACGGGCCAAAAAATTAGGCCCAGGCCCTAGCCTGGCACATGGGTATTCGGGCTTTGGATGGGCCGATGGATCGAGCCTCGGTCGGGTCGGTGGGCCTGGGCCTAGCCTCGTGCTTAGGTCGGGCTTGGGCGGGCCTGGCCATTTTTTTTTAATTCTTTTAATTTTTTCTACCAAAATTTTATTATTTTTCACAAAAAAAATACATTGCGCTTCGGCGCGAGCTAGGCCTCTGATCGAGCCTTGAATGGGCCTTAAGCGATCGATGGGCCGGGCCGGGCTTCAAAGTGATAACTTAGGCCCTAACCTAGGGCCGTCGGACATGCTCGGGCCCGGATCCAAACAAGCCTGCCCTGGGCCGTGTGCGGGCTTTCGGCCAGCCCACGGGCCGCGGGCCAATTCTACATTCCTATCAATGTGCATTTTAACATGTCAATGTGAATATTCACATTGTCAACGGGCCAGGCCGGGCCTACCCCGGGCCGCGGGCAAATTTTACACTCCTATCAATGTTAATGTTAACATGTCAATGTGAATGTTCACATTGTCATGGGTCGGGCCAAGCCCGCCTCGGGCTGCGGCCGGGCTTCGGGCCGCCCACGGGTTGCGGGCCAATTTTACACTCTTATCAATGTGAATGTTAAGATGTCAATATGAAATATTCACATTGTCAACGAGCCGGGTCGGGCCCGCCCCAGGCGCCCTACGGGTCGTGGGCGGGTTTCGGGCAGCCACGAGGCGCGGGCTAATTTTACACTCCTATTAATGTGAATGTTAACATGTCAATGTGAATATTTATATTGTTAACAGGCCGGGCCGAGCCGCCTACAGGCCGTGGGCGGGTTTCGGGCAGCCACGGGGTGTGGGCTAATTTTACACTCCTATTAATGTAAATGATAACATGTCAATATGAATATTCACATTGTCAATGGGTCGGGTCGGGCCGGGCCTGCCTTGGGCCGCGGGCCAATTTTATACTCTTATCAATGTGAATGTTAACATGTCAATGTGAATATTCACATTGTCAACGGGCCGGACCGGGCCCGCCCCGGGCCACCCATGGACCGCAGGCGGGTTTCGCGTCGCCACGGGACGCCGGCCAATTTTACACTCCGATTAATGTGAATGTTAACATATCAATGTGAATATTCACATTGTCAGCGGGCCGAGCCCGGCCCCGACTCGCGAGGCGGGTTTCGGGCCGTCCACGGGCCAATTTTACATTCCTACGAATGTGAATTTTAAAATATGAATGTTCACATCATAAAATTGCTAACCGTTTAAAAAATATTTATAAGGGTATCAAAATTAAATATAAGGGCATAAGTGTCCAAGAAAATAGTGTAAATCAAGAAAAAAAGACTTTATGGAATAAAACTATACATACATGGGACTAAATGGGTTACAAAATTCCTTTATGGACTTCTTGGGTTAAAAATACTTATAAATGGGATTTATCAATAATTTTCTCCATTTTTCAATTTCTTGTAATTTCCTCAAAAATAAAACTAGTGACATATCCGAAACACAAAAATAAATAATAGGGCAAATTACGTATACCTCCCTCGAGGTATAGCTAAATTATAGATATCCCCCTGAGGTTTGAGAATTACAGTTACCCCCTGAGGTTTATATTTTTATAACAAATTTGTCCCCTGAGATTTATATTTTCATAACAAATTACCCCATAATTTGTTATGAAAATATAACCTTCAGGGGAGTATCTGTAATTTCTCAAACCTTAGGGGTATCTGTAATTTAGCTAAACCTCGAGGGGGTATATGTAATTTGCCCAAAATAATAATTTAACTTGCCTCTTACTCTACACTCGCATGCAGCAGATTACTGCTCTGCCAAGTACGATATACGTACGTACCTTAAGCGTCACTTGCGACTCGTCGGAGTTTCTATTGTAATTTCAATTACTGTAGGCAAAACTGCAAAAAAGTGAAATAATAATAATAATAATAATAAATACGAGTAAATAAATGATGAAATGCCAATTTAAACTGTTTGCTTGCTGAGAAAATCAGAGAAAAATAATATAAATATATTTTAAGGTTAACATTTCTTCCTGTTTAGTTAAAGAACAACAGACAAAATAAAAATAAATAAATAAACTTAAACTGTAAATTTAAATTAAAAAAATTTAAATATTAGTAAATAAATAAGAATTGACTGTTAATTAACATAATTTGGCTGGTTGCTCTGAGAAAATTTGGGAAAAACGGTATAAAAAATTATGTGGGTGTTTAATAATTTTAAAGAACTAAATCAATGAAAAACAAGAACTTTTGATGTCTTAAATTTTTATTTTGTTCTCATTGGTTTCTCAGCAACCAAACAGAAAGAAAATGGATACAACAATGTATAGTTGTTTGGACAAGAAATGAAGATAACAGCACGTGGTATACACACCTTCTCTTCCTTCTTCTTCTTCTCTCCTTTGGGTTTGTGGGGTTTTGCCTTACCTGTTTTAGGAGACATTTTGTGCCTCCAAAGTCCAAACACTAATTGGATGGAATGGAATTTGAAATTGAATTTTTGTATAACTTGGATACAAGTGCCTCCAAAGTCCAAACACTAATTGGATGGAATGGAATTTGAAATTGAATTTTGTATAACTTGGATACAAATTTTGTGACGGCAAGAACAATGCTATGAATAGTATTTATCGAACAAAAAGCTGCTATCAAGCAAGCAGTGCCTGATTTTTGTGCACAAAGTGGAATACAAAAGACTTGTTCAGAGCTAGAGCTGTGCCATATATTGAATTAATGGCTAGTTCAATTTAAAAACACTCTCTCATCAAAATCAATTCAAAGAAACAAAACAACAACAACAACAACAACAACAACAACAACAAAAACGAAGAAGAGCTAATTATTGAACTTAGTCGAACAACTTCTCAAAAAACAATGCCAACACTAGCCAATAAATAGAGGGAGAGAGATATTATTGTGTAGTCATACTTTGTTGGGGTAGAGCTTATAAAGGAAGAGTTAAGTGAAAGTTGCTAGAGAGGAAGACACAGTAAGTTCGGTGAGAGAGAGAGAGAGAGTAGAGAGAGAGAGAGAGAGAGAGGGTGAGTTTTGAGAGGATATAGAAAGATGGATAGGATAAGGCAAGCCTTTGGCTTTCTCCCTTTGTACTCGCTCGGCTCAGAAGAATGGTAAGCTCTATCTATCAATTTTGGGCCTCTCATTTCTCTCCCCCTCTCTCTCCTTGACAAATCATCATCATCTCTCTCTCTCTCTCTCTCTCCATTTGCACCAGAAGCAGCTGATGCAAAAGGTTATCATAATTTTTTTATTTTTATTTTTTTGACTTCTTACCCCACCCTCCAATAAATAAATAAATGATAGAAAAGGCTAAGAAAAGAAGAAAATTTCTTGGCTATATCATGAAGGATGGGACATTCCTGGATAATTATTCAACGCATTAGCTTGTGCCACGTTGTACATTTACTCTCCGTCAGTTCATCATCAATTCTTTGATTTGATTTTTATAAGAATATTTTATTCATTTATTTATTCTGTAAATGTATTTTAAAAGAGTCTTGCTACGTCGCTCGAATTCGGATGCCCCCGAATCCCCTGAATCCAAGAGAGAAGGAGATCGAGAGAGAGACGGAGGCAAGGCAGAGGCGATCGGCCGACGAAGAAGAAGAGAAGGACTAGAAGGGGCACATTCAACCGGGCAGAGGCAGAAACGGAGGCAAGGCGGCGACTCCGACGGCGGCGAAACAAAGTCACCATTTCGTTGATGGAGTTTGAACCCAGCAACGGCGGCAACTCCGACTCCGACTTCTGCGATCGACATCCATCGTCGCATCCACTGTCGATGGCTGGGACGGCGGGGCTCGACGATCGACGATCGTCTTCTCCCTCTCTCTCTCTCTCTCTCTCTCTTTCTCTCTTCCCCTCTGCCTCTGCTTCTCTCCCTCTCCCTCTCCCTGTTTCAGATCGAAAATGAAGAAAAAAAAAAAATCCCCAAAACGACATCGTTTGTTGGGATTTAGGGCGGGATTAGGAGGGGTCTAAATTCGAGCTCTCAAACATTATTCATTTTAAAATTTGTCTTTAATATCTAAAATTACCTATTACTCAATTTCTTATTTACATTTGTATTTTTTCAAAATATATTTATAAAAGAAATGGGAATTACATTTCCCATTTTGATATTTTTCTATTTTCTAATTAAAATTTTGCAGACAAGGATTTTTGTTTTATTCATATATCATATTATAATGAAACTAAATGAATTACAATCATAATAATAAAAATTAAATACAATACATAATTAATAAAAGGAAACTGTTAAAGTGAAAAATACATGGACAATGAGATTTTTACCACGGAAAAATTTGAACTATTAACCTTCTTGTGATATGTAAGGATTCTGGCTAAACACCCCTATAGTTAGTATACAAGATTTAAGCATAAAAAAATTCATCAAATTGTAAACTTATTGGCATCAGTTCAAATGTATCATTTGGTCCAGTTTTTTGAGGAGATGGATTGATTCCAATTCCAAACTTTTTTTAAGGACAATTGACTACAATTTGATTCACAAATTAAGGCTCAGAAGAACTGAATAAAACTGAACCAAATTGCTTGATGTATAGGGGGTTCCACAAGGTACTTACTTTTTCTTCTCAATGAATTTTTTTTTCCTCTAACCTTTATCTCATTCTAACATATCTAAGGCCTTTACTTATCATATTCACAAAGTATCGTATTTGTATGTAAAAAATGTGTATAATACTTTTCACTATTTATATAATTTTCACAATAATTATATTATAAAAAATTATATTTAATAATAATTACTATATAATATGAACAATTGTTCGTCTTTACATATTTTATAAAAATAATTTGGAGAATACTCTAAAAATTTGAAGTATGCTTATGTAATTTTTGGAATAGTTGTATAGATAAATCCATTTTTTTGTTGAACTACATAGCCTAGTGATCAATTTTCTAACTTAGAATTGTTAAATCAAACCATTTTGGTTCTAATTCAATTTGGAAAGATTCACAGTTCAATTTTATTTTTAAAATTCTAAAACTGCAAGGATCAATTTGGTTAAAATCAAGATGCTTGAGATACCTAATTTATTATCCCTTATAATCACTTCTAGTGATGTGGTATTGAGGTTAGACTTTATATGATGAAATGTTTGATAAATTAAAATTTAATACTTGTTAGACACATCATTAGACGTGATTTTTAAAAATGATAAAAAAATTTGCTGTACACATCTCACGAAAAGGTATCTACTACATATACTAAAAAAATTAAATTAATTATTTATCATTGTCACAATGATCATAACCAACACTATTTTGAGATGTAACCAAAAAACCACTTTGCTCGTAAATCGTGTTAATACTATATTTGTAGCATTTCAAAATTTCATATTTTGAGAGACCATGCATATCCTATTTTAATATTATTATTATTTGAAAAGTAAGTTAATTTTTTGTTTATTTGGGTGTGTGACTCCAAAAATTTGAGACTCTTACACTTTATTTTAGATAGGAGGGAGGGACTCATGCACTTTAATATCCTATTGTGTTTGAATTGTGAATTATGAAAGTTATATATAGAGAAAAAAAAAATTGAAGAAAAATGAATAAATTAGAAGTTAATTTTTTTTTTTTCTTCTTTTTCTTTTCTCTCAACAAATTTTCAAATTCAAAATCTAAACATAGCAAAAGCAAAAAGGTTTATTAGTGATAAATTCAATTCTATGGGATATGACATTAGGTTAAAAAAATAAATATATAGATGATACGTGAACAAATAGATGAACTGAAGAGTGGCGTGAACAAACAAATATAACAATAATATAGTCTTTTAAATTATTATATTTTTGACATCAAAACAATAAAATTTGAGACTATTGTCCCCAAAATTTTGAAATTAAACTTATGATTTGAGTTCCAAAACAAAACCAATTAAAACGAAGAAAAAATTATGCATGTCTCATTATCAAACAAAATTAAGAAAAACAATCTTACTATTTATTTTATTTTATTTTATTTTTTAGGGTAAATTATACTTATCTCCCCTGAGGTTTATCTTAATTACAGATACCTCTCTTGTGGTTTTAAAAATTACACAGGACCTCCCTTACTTTTGAAAATAATAGTCAGATTCTCCCTTTTGTTAACTTTGTTCCAAACAGTGTCAAAAATAACATTAAATGACTAAAATACCCCCATTTCATCTTTCTCTCTCTATTAACCCAACTACTCCAACATTGTCTCATCTAACCCACCAAATCCTACAAAAAGATAAATTAGTGACCTACTATCCAAAGCCAGTGTCAGTTTCTATCTCCAAGTGAGTTTACATTTAAATTTAAGGAATTATTACACATTCATAAAAAAAAATTATGTTTTTAATTATTAATATTATAAAATTTACCAATTTTTTAAAACCATTTCTAAAATAAAATTTTCCCTAAATTTAAAGTTATCATAACTAAACTTTTATATCCCACCGTGCAAGGCTATTGAAAAAAAGGGAAAAAAAAAATTCACAAAATTTAAGAATATAGTCAGTATACGAAACTTTTAAAATCCTAACTTGTTTGGGTTCACTTTTCAGGATTTATTTTCAGAAAATTAAAATTTTTGGTTTCATATTTTTTTATTTTCACTAATTTTTTTAATATTTTAAATAATTTTTTTAATTTTTAGATACACCTTACATAAATATATTTAAAAAGTATAATATTTATTAAAAAAATCTTTAAAAATTCACCAAATACCAAAATATAAAAAAATACAAAAATTCAATACATTTTCATATTCTTATGTATTATTAATTTTTTAAAATATTTTTTTTATAAATATTTTACTTTTAGATACATCTAAGTAAGGTGCATCTAAAAAAGTAAAAAAATTTGCTTAAAATTTTAAAAATCTTCATTAAAAACAAAAAAAATACGAAAAATAAAAAATTCAATTTTCAAAAAATTGAATCTAGAAAATTAAAACAAACATGTTAGATTTTTTATTTTTATTTCTCTTTTTGGTTTTTATTTTTTTATTATTTAAAGGTTAAAGTATTATACTATTACAACCAACCTTTCCAGTACAAAGCAATTCAAAACATATATACACACTATATTGGGAAAGTGAATCATAACACTTTTTGTTTGGTTTAATTTTCATAATCAATTATTTTTAAAAAAAATTATGAAAAAATAAATATTAATTTCATAAAAAAAAATTAAAATTAAAAAAAATGCTCATCATTTTCACATGATTTTTTTCTTTTTTGGGTGCAAAATTAATTTTTAAATAACCAACATTCCTGATACAAGACAATTCAAAACATACATATATATATATATATATAATTAACACGGTGTAAAAAAAAACTCATTATTGTCATGTTGTTGGGAGGGAAATGGTTACAAGGGTGTATATTGTTTTATCAAGGGATGAGAAAGGTATTTTGGACATTTATGTGTTTATTGTTGTTGTTGTCACTCTTTTTGGTTACTTTTGTAATGTGCTTCTAATAGAAAGGGAAATCTAGCTATTATTTTCAAAAACAAACAAGAGAAGTTTGTGCAATTTTTAAAGGAATTTTTACCAGTCGGTCCCAATAATTGAATTTATTACCCATTAGGTCCTAAGTTTCAAACTCATGCACCAAAAAGTCTTTTTTTATCTCGATTTTTCCCTTGCTACCAGCTGGTAAAAATCCTTATTTAAATCATCCCAAACAATTTCTAAATCTTTAATTGTTTATAATATTTATTATTCATTAATTTTTTCAAATTGTATTAACTTCTCTCTTGATCATTTTTCCAAAACTCTTCTTCTTTCTTATATATCTCTCTCTCTCTAGAAAATGCCACCATTGTAGCTATGGCCATAGCCATCCACCTGCAACTACCATCGTCGTCTGTCACTAACCACCACCACCTCCACCGACCACCACTACCACCTTCGCCGACCGCTACCACCACCATTGTTCACCAACCATCTCTACCGTCGTTGATCTATACTTCACCATCTCTCAACCGTTTGACTCGCTCACCTAACATTGACATCTTCCTTCCTCTTTGCCATTATCGTCACTCTTCCTTCATCCTCCATGCTCCATCCTCCATCTGCCATCGCCATCGTTCTTCTTCAATTATCGATCCACAATCTTTAACGTTGAACTTTACCAATGGCTTTAAATCTAGTTGTTCTCAATGTCGATCTACTATCTTCGGTGCCAATCTGGTACTTTACATGGCCGCCGATGAGATCGAGACTCTTTCTACAATGTGTTGGTGAAGATCTACATTTGTAAAACATGTTAAACAAATCTAATGAATTTATCATTTAATTCAGTGATAAATTTATCATTGATTTGTTTAATATGTCGTGGGCTGCTGTTACTGGAATTTTGATATTAATACAATGATAAATTTATCATTGATTTTTGTTCACATTATATTTATCACCTTCCTCTTCCTCTCTCTCTCTCTCTCTCTCTCTTCTTCTTCTTCTTCTTTTTCTTCTCCTATCGCCATCAGATCTTAGAAGATAGTAATAGTAGTGAACACTGGAGGTTGCCTGAGGTGATCGTCAGAGGTTGCCGGAGGTTATCACCGCCGGTTGGTAGTACTTGTTGATGGTTAGAAGTGAAAGGTGGTAGGTCATGGAAGTGATTTGATTATTGAGTTATTGAAGGAGGTGTAGGAAGGGTATTTGGGGGATATTGAGAGGTGAAAAAATGAGCAGGATTTACAGGTGAATAAATCTGATCAAAAGGACTGGCCCGTAAGTCCCCCATTATAATATAGTATAATATATTAGGTATGTTTTAAGTCCAAAAAAAATTAAAGGTCCAAACTAACTTAAAATAAATTGACCCATTACAAAATTAAAAGGCCCATTCAAAATCAAAATGGCCCATTCTCTCTCCCTATCTAATTCCAAACCCTGACTCTTAATTCAATTTTCCTAAAAATTTGAGAGAAGTGACACAACAGAATACTAACGAATTTCTCAGAAATTCAGAGCAGCAACACAACATGGGAAGGCCTTTTTCTTTATTTAATCAATTAAATTTTTGTCTTGTCTTTTGCTCAATTGCTATTATAATATTGATATTTATACAAATCTACATCATCAAGAAGAATTAATCTTTTTGCTACTTGTGCTATTATAACATTAGAAGTTTAATAGTTCACATCACATAATTTAAAAGTTTTGTGCTTTGTTAAGTGGTGGTGGTGCTCTTGTATTTTGATCTTAAAAAATAATTTGATTTTAACTCATCACGACTCTTAAAAAAAATTATCCGTTTGGATTTGCAAAAAAGAAAAAGACTAGATTATGCAAGTATGATTGAGTTATTTGGTTCTAAAAATGCAAGAAGAGTGAGGATCAAATGATACTTATTACTCCCTCCGTCCCAAAATAATGGTCCCTTTTGGGGAATCTAACTTTTTTTGGTGGGACAATTATTACATTTGAAAAAAGTTGATTTTCCAAAATTATCCTTTTGATAATACATTTTTTGGAAATATCAATATCATAATTGTACTTTTTATATTATTTATTAATTTAAAAGAAAGACAAAATAGAAAATTTATGTTATTTTTGTACTTGATTTTTGAAGAGGGACTAATATTTTGGGACAATGAAAAATGAAATAAGGGACTAATATTTTGGAACAATGAAAAATGAAATAAGGGACTAATATTTTGGAACGGAAGGAGTAGTAGTTATAATGTAATACTAAGGCCTTGTTTGGGATCTACTATATAATCAATCTTTTTATCTTTTTATCTTTTTTCCATCACATCACCCCTCTATTTTTCTACACATCTTTTCGTAAAAAGACAAAAAATACACTTTTTTAGAACACCCCAAACCAACCCTAAATATTTTTGTATTTTTGACACAAATGTTTTGTCCTTTCCTTCAAATTTTTTTTTTTTCATTGAATGAAAAAAAAAGTGTGAATGACCCCAAATGATCTAGTGATATTTATTAATTGATTATCGACTTTGAGCTCCAAAAATCTCAAGGCCGGGTCCGGGAGAGATATCTGTAATTAAGATAAATCTCAGGAGAGAGAAGTGTAATTTACCCTATTTTTTAAGAAGAGAACTTGGCTCTAATCTGTTCCAGTTTGAAGGAGCCTCTTTTAGGGGGTTGGTGAGAAATCCAGATGGACTTCATCCTAGGACCCGAATGCCCGGTGATATTCACCTAGTCGAAACAGACAATGGTGTTACATACATACATACCCTAGCATGGGATAAATAAATATTCACAGATTAGATAAATTAACAAAGTACGCTTTATATACAGAGGGAGAAGAAAGATTAAACTGAACTGATCATCAGCTGTACAGAAAGGAAATATAAACTTAATACTCCCACCAGCATGTGGATTTATCTTTAATTAATATAACCATATAATATACATACATACATATATATACATATGGGTTTCTTCCATCATGTCTATCTTCATTTTCGCAAGATCAGGAAGGAGACTGCGAATGAAGGGTGGTCTCAGGTAGCATGGCTACAGTCACTATGAAGTATTCACAGCCAATAGGAAGATCATAAGGATTTGATGTTGATCCCGAATTCAAGGCCAATCGATTGGCTCCTGCTTCAGGGGTCAAGAAATCTATTCGGTCTACCCTACAAGGCTCTGCTCGAACTGTGGGAGGTGGCTGCCTCACAGTCTGTCGCTCAATATGCACAATCTGCCCAACGATGTAGTTTGGTCGGTTTGGGAGATGGTCTACAAACAAGGCCACAGATTCGGCGGACAGGTAGTACTTGGGGCAATTCCGATTGATTGCCTCGAAATGCCCAGCTGAGTTTTTAACAAATGCAGCTATCTCATGGACTTCCAACCGGCCAAAAGATATCTTCTCCTTCTTTGCCTGTAACAAGACCATAAATAGTGTCTTACTTTAAAATAGACAAGCAGTCGCAATAAAGAAGAAAATAATATCATAGAAGTCGCCATGAAACAGAAAAATCAAATTATTATTTCGTGGGATTCAGTTAAGAAGAGATATTCAAACCATTCAGTTCCCCACTAAATATAAGATTCCATTGGTTGAACATGTCGAGTCACTAATGGCCCTAGGATGATCAATGTGTTTGGTTTCAATTTTTTGAATTCAATTTTCTTGAAATTGAGTTTTTTATTTTTCGTATTTTTTTATTTTTAGCAAATATTTTTAAAATTTTAAACAATTTTTTTATTTTGTTAAATGCAACTTACTTAGATGTATCTAAAAAGTAAAATATTTGTGAAAAAATATTTTAAAAAATTAATAAATACACAAAAATACGAAACATGTACTGAATTTTTGTATTTTTTTGCATTTTTGGTATTTAGTGAAAATTTTAAATATTTTTTCACAAATATTATACTTTTTAAGTATATTTATGTTAGGTGTGTCTAAAAATTAAAAAAATGCTAGAAATATTAAAAATAAACCAGTAAAAACAAAACAAATACAAAAAATAAAAAAGTTGAATTTTTTGAAAAGTTAATTTTGGAAATCAAAACCAAACATCGCACTCCAAAAATTTCTTTGGACCCTCACATATCTAAAATATATATATTTTTAAATTACAAATCTACCCTATCATGAAATCCCAATTTCACCATCATCATTAACCCTCCCGAACCCAAACCCTTATCCCTCAGCTACCTCTCAGAGAAGACTGGCACCACAAGAAAAAAAACATCGGAAACAACCCAGGTGGCCAAGGAGAAGGCGGAGATGGCAGAGTTGGCAAAAGAGATAGGGAGGGTGGGAGGGGATAGGGGGTGGCGGCCGGAGCTGTGGAGGGGTGAGAGAGGTTTGGCCAGAGCTACTGGTGGCGGGTTGTGGCTGGAGTGGGGTTAGGGTTTGAGAGTGTTGGGGGTTCATTTTGGGATTAAGTGGAGGGTCAATTTGAAACCAGAGAATGGGGGGCCAAAGAAGTGTGGGGTCCCAAGAGATTCAGTGCCTACTATTAGCAGCACAGTTGCCCCAAAACCTAAAACGGTTAGGAGATGAGCCCAATAATGTATATCAAAGCTTTCCAACACCCTTCCTCACATGCAACCCAGTCTTGCATGTGAAGATGCAAACATTTATACATATACAAAAGAATGAATGCAAAAAAGAGCAGAAAGATCAAATGGGGACCAAATGCAAACAGAGACTCGAACCCAAAACCTCCCCAACCTGAGCTCTTAAACTATGTTACGAGATACAAAGAGAGGAAATAATCTTTGTTGCCCAAACCTTCTCTGTTACAAGCTTATTAAAATAATATATATATATATAGGTATGAGGTATGTTACAATAATATATACATAGGTATGTTACAATCCTAAAGATTAAAATATATGAAGCACGTGTATAGGTATGAGTACTGTTATTAGTACGATACGGGTATGCTGATATGATAAAATCTAAAAGTACAACTGGATATGTTCATTAAAAAAATATTTATTTTTAATTTGGAATTATGCAAAAATTAGTAAAATTGTTTAGTTGGTTAAGATCCAACTTGTAATTCACATTGAATGCCAAAAGTAAGGTACAAACCAAAATTAATTGTCATAATATTAAATAACTACAAACCAAAACTAAAATTTAAAATCGAGGTGTGCACAAGTTAGCCCGGACACTTGGTTATCCAAAAAAGAAAAAAAAACCTTATATTTAAAATCAAGCTAAGCTTGAAAAAATTAAATCCAATGAAACTAAGTTCATATCGAAGAAAATACTATTCCGTTTGTGATACGGCTTGGATATCTACTAGGCACGTCTGGGTTACAACAAAAATTAAGAAGAAAATTTTTGGTATGTTTTTCATGTACTCGATACGTATGCAAAGTACCATGAAAAGTACCAACACCTGGTAAGTACCCAATAGAGGTACGACGTTTTTGTCGAAGAAGTACCCATGCTTCATAGACTAAAATGTAACAGAAGAAACACAAAAACCCCTAAACTAAATTGTTTGTCATTGCTTACAGTATTGTTGAGACTGAATATCTTGCTATGATTCATTCTATAAATGAGGTTGTTTGGCTTTGTTGGCTTCTTGTTGATTTCGGTCTGGTTCCCATATCCTCTACTCCTCCCTAATGTGATAGTAAAAGTGTTAACCAAATTGTCCATAATTTTTTCTTCCATGAACGTCTTAATACAGAGCTTGATTGTTGTCAGAATCTTCAGTTGGTCACTATCGATATATCTTTTGTTTCCTCCTTCCAGATTGTAGACTTCTTCACCAAGACACACTTTTGCACACTTGCAATTTTTACTTGTCAAACTGTTGATGCTCACTAGGCTTGCATCGTGACTTTGAGAAGGGGTGTGGTGTGAAGATATAATTTTAGTTACAGTGTTTTTCCTTATTTAGTTTTGGGGTATTCTTGTATCTTTTGTTACATTTTAATCAAGGTTTTTCTATATATTGTTTTAGAATTTTAAGATTGTAACAACGAATGTCAAGGCAACAAGATTCTCTCTTTTTTCTCTTTGTATCTCGGCACAAAACCAACCAAGAAAAAGCCCTCACTTTATTTTCCTATTTCAAATTTCTTAACCTCATTTTCTCACAATGAGAACTTCATTATATGAACCATGGAGAAAGGGATCACACAAGTAGCCAACTGGCTACCAGCTTAGTTGCCAAACAACCAACTCCGGTGATCAGGATAACGGATATGGAAATAATGTTTGAACTTTTCCCAAAGAATTGCTCAAGAAATTAAGTTAACAAGTATCTGCCACTAATTGAGGCCGAATTGTATATCATTGAGGCTGATAATTGACAGCTCTTAACCCTTTGTGCATTTTACTACTGTTTAACGTCAATCAGGTTGGACGCGGAGCAAAAGCATGGAGTTCCAGCTAAAAAAAGTCAACCCCGCACATGCAGAGGGTCATTACTGCATGCGCAGCCTATCCTCCTAAAAGCCCATGCATTTTGAAAAAACTGCACGTGCGTAGGGTTTTTCCCGCACGTGCGCGAGTTTTTCCTGCACGTGCAGAGCCTTCACAGCATGTGCGGTGAGATTTAAAGCATGTACGGTCGTACCTCGATTTGTGTGCGCATCGTTTTAAACCTTTTTTAAAGGTTGGAAGGTATAAAAGGGAGAATAAAAGCAGAAAAAGGGTTCTAAAATTTGCTAAAGAAAAGGAGAGGCTAGGGTTGGGAAGAAAAAGTTTGGTGTTTTCAAGAATGTCTTCCATGGTGGCTGCAACCTCTATCTCTTCTCACTCCTCCATAAGTGGCTAGTTCTCCACTTTCTAGGGTTTTGATGAAACCCTAGCCAAGTAAATAGTGTTTTTCTTAGTTTTTTTTATTTATTTCTTTTATTGTTGTAATGGTTTAAACAGGCTATATGGTGTTTAAGAAATTTTTTAATATATTTTTCTTTCATTCTTTTTAAATGTTCTTCTTTCTTTCTGTAATTGTTGAATTCTTTCCATACAATTGTTATCTTTTCTTTCGTATTCAAAGTCTGAGACGAGCCATGTTACGCGAGACGAGTCATGTTGCTACCCTAATTTTGAAGCGAACGACTCATACTACTTGATCGTGCCTATACGCTGAATGCGAAAATCTTCTTGAGCAAAACTTTGAGCTTTGTAGTTGCGAAGTATTGGGTGGTTTGAACCATAACACAATCGATTTCCAATCTTAAACCTTATTTATGTAACTAGTAGTGAATTCATTGCCCTAAATTTTTTCCAAAATTAGTATGTTAACCCTTACTTTTAATTGACAAATCATTTTCTTAATTTTATTTTAATCCTTATTTAGTTATATGATCCATAAATCTTTTATTAAAATTAATTTAGGAACCTAACAATTAAATTAGTTTAATTTCGCAATTGTCTCCATGGATCGATATCTAGACTTGCCATTATTCTAAGAAATTTGGGCGTAGTTTAGTTCTTTATTTTTAGTGTGCAAAACGACCCATCGCCCAATCTGCTGTTGGGATGTGGGTAATCAATAGACAGCCCCCAGTATGTTTGTCAGCCACATATATGGTAATGAAAGCTTGTCTAGCAAAAATTTGGATACACCACGTTTGGTTATCTAAGCACACTACTACAAAAGTATGAATGGAAAACATGTTGTCAAACTTACCTGCTTCTCAAGTTGATGCTTTATGTACAAAGCATTGACCAACTCTTTCTTTTCTTCCAACTCCTGTTTGAGTTGCTCAATTGCAGCTTCAGCCTTTGAATACCTCTCAAGCAGCTCTGCACGGTGCCTTGACAAGACACTGACTTTATCAGCAAGTACCCGGATACATTCTCGAAACTCAGTCGTACCATTATCTTCAGTATCATTAACAGAACTGAAACTCACAATGGAAGTGATTTAATCAGCAGAAATTAACAACCAATTTTTATTACAACTCTCACAGACAGGAGTGTGCTTCTTACAAGTTTTTTTTACTTAGGAGCGCAGAATGAAGTTTATGAATAAGAAACATCACCCCAATAAAAGTTTCCTACCACTAAGGAAAAAATGACAGCAACCATAATTTTAATAGTGACGCTAATCTAAGGCCAAGGGATGATAATTTTTTAACTCAATGAACTCAAATCATTGAGAAAAAGTTATGTTAAAGCAGGCACAGGCCCATCCAAGCATGGGCTTCTGGAGCCAGTTCCCAAACAATCACCCAATTCCACGAAAGGCAATGATGAATGAGCAAACGATGTAGGACAAAGCCTGATACAGGTTGAAATGGTAAGATTAGGGTTCAAGAAAAGATTTAGGCTTGAATTAGCTGAGGTTTGAGGCTTTTATTGTCTAAAACCATACAGGCCAGCTTGCTGGGTTTCCTGGACAGAGTTTTACCAAGGGTTTTACGGCTATTATGAAACGTGACTAGGGATTAGAGTTTAAAGACTTGTCAAGTATTTCCCAGAAGTGCTCAAAATCAAAATAAAGAAGAATAAGAATGATAGAAACCCAAGAATCTCTCTATAGCCTCATGAGAGCAGGGATGGCAATTTGAACCCAATCCGACGGGGATCTGCCCGACCCCCGATTAGAACGGTTTTTTTTCCTGAAAAATACCCCAGACGGGCCGGGGATAGTATTCGAAAATGAATCCCTGACAACTTTCGGGCTAGGGACAATGATAAGTTCCCCCACCCCAGCCCCATCCCCGTTTCCGCTCCAAACTAAAATTACTATTATACCCCTATATATATATGTGCGTGTGTATGTGTTTCTCTAGGAATTTTTTGACTCATTTTAGGGTTTAGGTTCATAGGTGTTGTTTTGATTTTTTTTTTTTTGTTTTTAATGTTGTGGTGTGGGTGTTGTTTTGTATCTTGTTTGTCATGTTGTTATTGTTTGAATGTTTATGTTTGGACATTGCTGGATTATACTTTTATATATATTATTTTTATTTACCTTAAAAGTAATACTAATAATAAAATGGGATATGGAAAATTCAAAAAAAGAAAAAAAAGGTCGGGGATTTTTCAGGATCGGGGAAATCCAATACCCATTAGGGG
>CM069914.1:119867666-119937666 GCA_036172215.1 Camellia granthamiana
ACATTTATAAAAAAGACATTTAAAAATCACAATTCACATATATATTCGCTGATCAGCATTTATTATCTTTTTTCAATTCATGTGTCTTTGCACATGCATGCATTTATTGATTTGGTCAAAATTCTCTAATTAGCATTTAAAATCCCCTCATACAGATAATTATAGATATAACCCGTGCATAGTTACTACAATACCATTTTCAACTTCTCCCATACACTATGGTTAGTGATAAGATTGTTAAATTATTTTATAAAAAAATCTTAAAAAACATAATTTATATATTAAAAAAAATCTAAAACAAATATAAATATTTATAATTATCCCCTGCATAGCACGGGTGATAGGCTAGTTTTTCTTATATTGTAAGGGTTTGGTTATGGTGTGCAACTTACACCTTACACCTTACACCTACACCTTACACTTACACCTTTTGTGAAAAATTAAACCTTACACTTACACCTTTTTTGAGGTTGCACACTATATGCAACCCACTTACACCTTACACCTTACACTTACACCTTATACTTATACTTACACCTTACACTTACACTTTTTGTGTAAGTGGCACATGATTTGCAATTGCACACTTAAGAAAACTTCATATTGTAATGTGCCTTTTTTAAGTTTCTCATACTCATAGTAATAATTGTGTATGTAAACTCCAAGAACATCTAAGATTTGTAGTAATACTTACCCTCCCTTCAAACTTCAAATTGCCAAAGTTAAATAAGGCCAAGTTTGGCAATTGTAAAAATAATTTATCTTTTTATCTTTTTTTATCACATCACCTCTTTATTTTTTTGGACATCTTTTCATAAAAAGACAAAAAGTGCACTTATTTAGGTCATCCCAAATAACCTCTAAATACTACATGAAAATATCTTTTTTTTTAATTTAAAAATAAACCTAAATAATTTACTTTTTATTACAAACTATTTTATGGTATTAAATAAAATGGAGAAAAAAAAGAAAAGAAAAAAGTACACTGGTAGGATGAGACACAATTATATGACATGTAATGTAATATTCATTTTTTTATTTTACTTATGTGATTCATTGATTAGATAATTATATTTTTATCTACCAGCAACATTAAAATGAGATGGAATTAAGTATAATGGTTATTCCCTAAACTCCTATATAGAATGGTCATTCTTTTATAATGACAAATAATAATTTTATTTAGGGCTCGTTTGGAAACTTAGTTATTTTAGTTAATTTTTTTAACTATTTTAATATATTTATTAAAGTTATATATAGGATGATAGTTGATTTTTTTTTTATTTTTTTTTATAATTGATTTGATGATTGTGAGGGAAAAAAAAAAATTAAATGTGACATATTATTATTAACTATTTTAGCCTCAAATCCACATCCTAAACACCCCCTTTACAATATATTTTTATATTATTTCATTTCAAACATTACTTAAAATCCTTTGTAATATAATAGTGCAATCAATTCATTATTACAACTCATAAGTCTTCACCTTTTGTTAAAACAATTTCATTTGAAAAATTCACCAATTTATTTTATTTAATTTGTGATTTATAAAATAATAAAAGAAATATATTTTTACTTAACTTTTTTAGTTAAACTATGAAGGTTTCATTTTGAATTTGAAAGAACCGAAACTATAACTTTAGGGGATCAGATGTCTTGGTCCTAGGATTCGAACTGTAGACTTGGATTCCAACTGCAGACTTGAGATTTTTGAAATTAAAAAATAAATGGGAGGAGGAGGTAACTGTTTTTAAGTTTTTTTTTTTTTAAATATATAAATATAAAAATACTTCTCGCATAAAGTAGGGTTGTTTTAACCGTCTATCAAAACACATTACCTTCTACCATGCTGAGGTGGAATGGTTTGAGAGACACAACCTCCACCGAATCTTTCAGTCTTGGACCTCGTACCTGTCGGATTATATGAAGAAGAAGTTAGTCATTTTTCGTTATTCTATAATGCGTCAATGTTGGTTCACATTCACATTTGAAGTGTTTTTAGTGTAAATTTGACTTATTCACATTTACATTCATGGTTTTTTCATCGTTTTAAATACTTTACTCACATATATGGTAAAAAAAAAGTGTTAAGAGTGCAAATTTAGTGGTGAATGCTATACACTAAAAAAATTATTACATTTTTTACATAATATTTACATATAATATAAGTCTTGTAGCGTGTGGTTTCTACCCTCATCATATAAATATTGTATAAATTAGCATTGTTCCAGATTTGAGTCCATATAGATGTCCCTTGTTGGCTGGGACAATGCCTTAAAAAAAAAATTGATATTAAAATTATATTACAATATAATCACATCCAAAAAAATTTATTAAATAGAAAAACAAATGTTTTTTGGCAAAAAAAATAAAAATAACTGTTACAAAATTAAAAATTAATAACTATGTGATTCAATTGTTGGTTGCATTTGTTCTTTTAAATGTATATTTTTATTTTAAAAAAATAAAAGTAAATAATGAGTTTGTCTGATGGATAGGCCCGACCAACAAGTGAAGCCGAGTCCTATGTAAAAAATAAAAAAAACAATTGAAGCCGAGTAGATCCAAGTCAGCATTTTGAATTGATGAGTTGGTCTAAGATTGGGTTAGACAGAAGGCGTAGTGCCTAGATGGAATGAGGACAGTTGTGTCCTCATCCACGGTTCCAGCAAGCTCAGCTTGGTCTGATTATATCACATTTATCAGATTGATTGTATACATCATTCTTACATATTTATATCACATTAATCTTAGAAAATTAAGAATGTAATTTGATTATGCAATTATCAATATTTAATTAATATGTTTTTTTATATCGATACTATATGAATAATTTATTGGGAAAATATAAAAAGAAAAAAGAAAAAAAGGTGAGAAGTTAAAAATAATAATTATAAATGCATAATGTACTAAAATATGCAAATAAGTATTGTAATTTATAAATTTACAATTATTTTTTCGACAATGCTACGTAACTCAAATTTTGTGGCTCAAAAGTGGCTCAAATGACCAAAACGACGTCGTTTTGAGTACAGAACAACATAAAAATGACCAAAACGATGTCGTTTTGGCCATTTGAGCCACTTTTGAGCCACAAAATTTGAGCTACGAGACATTTTCCTTATTTTTTCTATTTCCTATCTTTTTAATATTTCTCTTAATTTATTTACCGTGTTCTACAATATAAATAATTTACATCATTTTGATGGGCTTGCAGTAGTGCCCACCAAAAAGTACAGGAATACCACCTTGTCTGGTCCCATAATTTTAAACCCGCTTCTTAGGAAATTGAGTTTTTAAATTTTTTATATTATTTTGTTTTCATTGAATTTTTTTTAATATTTGACGCAAATATCTTAGTTTTTAAATACACATAACACAAATACACTTAAAATATCTTTTAAAAATTCACCAAATACAAAAAATATAAAAATTTAATATATTTTCATATTCTTGTGTATTTATTGATTTTTTTAAATATTTTTTTTTACAAATATTTCACTTTTAAGGTAAATATAGGTTAGGTGCATTTTAAAAGTAAAAAATTTGTTTAAATTATCAAAAACATTCACTAAAAATAAAAAATTCAATTCTCAAGAAATTTGAGTTCAAAAATTAGAACCAAACAACGAATTAATACTCTTCGGTTGGATATCCTAATTGGACGGTATAGTATGATCCATTGTAAGTTCATTTTGAATTTATCTTAATGATTTAACCGTTTATTTTGTAAAACTATTTAAAAAAATCATGCACAATTAGGAAGATATTATTTTAATTAAAAGTTTAAAAAAATTAAAAATAAAAAATTGATATATTGTATGTATTTAAAAAAATTAGTTTCTACTAGTGTAAAAAGATTAATATCCTCACATTAACTTTTTTTTTTTCCATACAATTAAAACATTTTATCCCCTTCAACTATGAAATCATATATATTGACGTCTTCAATTATGAAAATGGTATAAATACATATCTTTTAAAGGTGGTTTAAAAATGTAAAAGTGATACATTTACATAATTAAAGATATCAAATTCAAAGTACACTGGTTTATAATTAAAATAAAATAAAATAATACTTAATTATAATTGAGAGCATCTTGCTATAATTAACCCCAAAACAAATAATTCATCAACAATCGTGAAAATTTCGTCCCAAACGCGGCCTCAAAATGGCCCGCTGGTGCACTTTTAGCAAGCAAAAGATGTGATTAAATTGTGATTAAGGTCAAGTTTGGCATCTCAAAATAAGTGCACTTATTTCATCTTTTTATCTTTTTTGGGTCACATCAATCAACATCTACTCTCTACTTTTTCTACACATAATACAAAAAAAAATCAAAAAGTACACTTATTTAGTCTTCCCAAACTTGGCCTAAATTGTACAATGCGATGAAGCACAGTTGATTGCCATACATACCTCGTGAGATAATGAATAGTTTGTCATGTGACATGTCTCCACGTGGACTGCTAATAGCTTCTTCACATCTAAAATCCTGTCCGTTGATATTGCCTGCAGTGAACGATACAAAAATAAGTTGAATTTACGATTATTAAAAGATTTAAAAATAATTATAAATATACAAGGTATAACTTTGGGAGCTTTTTTAATAAATTCACTTTCTAAGAGGTTTATTCCATCTAATTCATTTTTTTTTTTGACTATTCCATTAGGTCATATTTTGAGATAAGAAGACCAAAATACCATTTTCATCTACTTGTGTTCCATTTAGTTCACATTATTTTCTTATGTTTCAATAAGTCATATGGGTGACATAATTATCAAAATACCCTAATGTGAATGTTCACACCATCAATGTGAATATTCATATCGTCAATGTGTAGGGGCCCAGCCCATATCGATCCTCGTGAGTGCCAGGAAAAATTCGAGTCGGGCTGAGGCGGGCCCGGCCCATTGACAATATGAATATTCACATTGATATGTTAACATTCACATTAATAGGAGTGTAAAAATTGGCCCGCGTCCCGTGGCGGCGCAAAACCTGCCCGCGGCCCATGGGCGGCCCGGTCCGGCCCATTGACAATGTGAATATTCACGTTCACATTGATAAGAGTATAAAGAATTGGCCTGTGGCCCATGGGCGGCCAAAAGCCCGCACGAGGCCCGGGGCGGGCCCGGCTTGGCCCGGCCCGTTGACAATATGAATATTCACATTGACATGTTACCATTCACATTGATAGGAGTATAAAATTAGCCCGCGCCTCGTGGCTGCTCGAAACCCCCTCACCGGCCCGAAAGCGGGCCCGGCCCGGCCCTGTTGACAATGTAAATATTCACATTGATATGTTAACATTCACATTGATAAGAATATAAAATTGGCTAGCGGCCAAGGGCAGGCCCGGCCCAGCCCGTTGACAATGTGAATATTCACATTGACATAGTTAACATTCACATTGATAGGAGTATAAAATTATCCCGTGCCTCGTGGCTGCCCAAAAACCCGCCCAAGGCCAAGTGGGCGGGCCCGGGGCAGGCCTGGCCATTTTTTTTTTAATTCTTTTTAAATTTTTCTACCAAAATTTTATTATTTTTCACAAAAAAAGACACTAGGCCTCGGCGCAAGGCGGGGCCTCGGACCAAGCCTTGAATGGGCCTTAACCGGGCCGATAGGCCGGGTCAGGCTTCAAAGTGATGGCCTAGGCCCTAGCCTAGGGTCTCGGACTAGGCTCGACCTTGGGCCCAAACGAGCCTTTCCCAAGCCGGCCTACAGGCCAAAAAAATTAGGCCTAGGCTCTAGCCCTGGCACAAGGGTATTCGAGCTTTTGGACAGTCTGATGGATCGAGCCTCAGGTCGAGCGGTAGGCCTGGGCCTAGCCTCGAGCTTAGGTCAGGCTTGGGCGGGCCTGACCATTTTTTTTTAATTCTTTTTAATTTTTTCTACCAAAATTTTATTATTTTTCACAAAAAAATACATTGCGCCTCGAGCGGGCTGGGCCTCCGACTAAGCCTTGAATGGGCCCTTAAGCGGGCCGATGGACCGGGCCGAGTTTCAAAGTGATGACCTAGGCCCTAACCTAAGGTCTCGGACATACTCGGGCCCAGACCCAAACGAGCCTGCCCCTGGGCCGTGGGCGGGCTATTCGGGCAGCCTACGAGTCGCGAGCCAATTCTATATTCCTATCAATGTGCATTTTAACATGTCAATGTGAATATTCACATTGTCAACGGGCCGGGCCAGGCCTACCCCGGGCCGCGGGCAAGCTTTCGGGTAACGAGCAAATTTTACACTCCTATCAATGTTAATGTTAACATGTCAATGTGAATATTCACATTGTCACGGGTCAGGCCAAGCCCGCCTCGGGCTGCGATTGGGGCTTTGGGCTGCCCACGGGCTGCGGGCCAATTTTACACTCTTATCAATGTGAATGTTAACATGTCAATGTGAATATTCACATTGTCAACGGGCAGGGTCGGGCCCGCCCTAGGCCACATGGCCAATTTTATACTCTTATCAATGTGAATGTTAACATGTCAATGTGAATATTCACATTGTCAACAGGTCGAGCCGAGCCCCGCCCTGGGGCCGCCCATGAGCCGTGGGCGGGTTTCGGGCAGCCACGAGACGCAGGCTAATTTTACACTCCTATCAATGTAAATGTTCACAAGTCAATGTAAATATTCACATTGTCAACGGGACGGGTCGGGTTCGGGGCCCGCCCCGGGCCGCGGGCCAATTTTATACTCTTATAAATGTGAATGTTAACATGTCAATGTGAATATTCACATTGTCAACGGGCCGGACCCACCCCCGGCTCGCGGGGTGGTTTCGGGCCGCCCACGGGCCAATTTTACATTCCTCCAAATATGAATTTTAAAATATGAATGTTCACATTATAAAATTACTAACCGTTCAAAAAATATTTATAATGGTATCAAAATTAAATATAAAGGTATAAGTGTCCAAGAAAATAGTGTAAATCAAAGAAAAATGACTTTATGGAATAAAACTATACATACATGGGACTAAATGGGTTAAAAAATTCCTTCATGAACTTCTTGGGTTAAAACACTTCTAAATGAGATTTATATTAAAATCACAACAAAAATTACACTCTTCCCTTTTTGATAAATAATTTTTTAAGGGAGCTTTTTTGATAAATCCACTTTCTAAGAGTTTTATTTCATCCAACCCATATTCTTCTTGACTATTCCATTAGATCCTATTTGAGATAAGAAGACCAAAATACTCTTTTCATCTACTAATGTTCCATTTAGTTCACATTATTTTCTTATGTTTCAATAAGTCCTATCGGTGACATAATTACCAAAATACCCTTAATGTGAATGTTCACACCGTCGATGTGAATGTTCATATCGTCAATGTGTAGGGGCCTGGCCCATGTCGATCCTCGTGGGTGCTCGGAAAAATTCGAGTCGGGCCAGGGCGGGCCCGGCCCATTGACAATGTGAATATTCACATTGACATTGTTAACATTCACATTAATAGGAGTGTAAAATTGGCCCGCGTCCCGTGGCGGCGCGAAAACCCGCCCGCGGCTCATGGGCGGCCCGAGGGCGGGCCCGATCCAGCCCGTTGATAATATGAATATTCACATTGACATGTTAACATTCACATTGATAAGAGTATAAAATTGGCCTGTGGCTCAGGGCGGGCCCGGGACGGGCCCGGCCCGGCCCGTTGACAATGTGAATATTCACATTGACATGTTAACATTCACATTGATAGGAGTGTAAAATTAGCCCGCGCCTCGTGGCTGATCGGAAACACCGCCCATGGCCTGTGGGCGGCCCGGGGCGGGCCTGGCCCGACCTGTTGACAATGTGAATATTCACATTGACATGTTAACATTCACATTGATAAGAGTATAAAATTGGTCAGCTGGCCCGGCCTGTTGACAATGTGAATATTCACATTGACATATTAACATTCACATTAATAGGAGTGTAAAAATTAGTCCGTGCCTCGTGGCTGCCCGAAACCCGCCCATGGCCCGTGGGCAGCCCGGGGCGAGCCTGGCCATTTTTTTTAATTCTTTTTAATTTTTTCTACCTAAATTTTATTATTTTCCATAAAAAAAAGACAGTAGGCCTCGGCGCGGGCCGGGCCTCGGACTGAGCCTTGAATGGGCCTTAATCGGGCCAATGGGCCTGGCCGGGGCCGGGCTTCAAAGTGATGGCCCAGGCCCTAGCCTAGGGTCTCGGACTAGGCTCGAGCCGGGGCCCACAAACGAGCCTTTCTTAGGCCAGGTCGTGGTGGCCCTACGGGCCAAAAAATTAGGGCCCAGGCCCTAGCCCTGGCACAAGGGTATTCGGGCTTTGGATGAGCCGATGGATCGAGCCTCGGGTCGGGTCGGTGGGCCTGGGCCTAGCCTCGTGGCTTAGGTCGGGCTTGGGCGGGCCCTGGCCATTTTTTTTTTAATTCTTTTTTAATTTTTTCTACCAAAATTTTATTATTTTTCACAAAAAAAATACATTGCGCCTCGGGCGGGCTGGGCCTCTGATCGAGCCTTGAATGGGCCTTAAACGGATCGATGGGCCGGGCCGGACTTCAAAGTGATAACCTAGGCCCTAACCTAGGGCCTCAGACATGCTCAGGCCCGGACCCAAAACGAGCCTGCCCTGGGCCGTGTGCGGGCTATCGGGCAGCCCACGGGCCGCGGGCCAATTCTACATTCCTATCAATGTGCATTTTAACATGTCAATGTGAATATTCACATTGTCAACAGGCCGGGCCGGGCCTACCCCGGGCCGCGGGCAAGCTCTCGGGCAGCGGGCAAATTTTACACTCCTATCAATGTTAATGTTAACATGTCAATGTGAATGTTCACATTGTCATGGGTCGAGCCAAGCCCGCCTCGGGCTGCGGCCGGGCTTCGGGCCGCCCACAGGGTTGCGGGCCAATTTTACACTCTTATCAATGTGAATGTTAAGATGTCAATGTGAATATTCACATTGTCAACGGGGCCGGGTCGGGCCCGCCCTAGGCCGCTGGCCAATTTTATACTCTTATCAATGTGAATGTTAACATATCAATGTGAATATTCACATTGTCAACAGGCCGGGTCGGGCCCGCCCCGGGCGCCCTACGGGCCGTGGGCGGGGTTTCGGACAGCCACGAGCCGCGGGCTAATTTTACACTCCTATCAATGTGAATGTTAACATGTTAATGTGAATATTCATATTGTTAACAGGCCGGGCCAACCCGCTTACAGGCCGTGGGCGGGTTTCGGGCAGCCACGGGGTGTGGGCTAATTTTACACTCCTATCAATGTAAATGTTAACATGTCAATATGAATATTCACATTGTCAACGGGTCGGGTCGGGCCGGGCCTGCCCTGGGCCGCGGGCCAATTTTATACTCTTATCAATGTGAATGTTAACATGTCAATGTGAATATTCACATTGTCAACGGGCCGGACCGGGCCCGTCCCGGGCCACCCATGGACCGCAGGCGGGTTTCGCGTCGCCACGGGACGCCAGCCAATTTTACACTCCTATTAATGTGAATGTTAACATGTTAATGTGAATATTCACATTGTCAGCGGGCCGAGCCCGCCCCGACTCGTAGGCGGGTTTCGGGCCGTCCACGGTGTCAATTTTACATTCCTACGAATGTGAAATTTTAAAATATGAATGTTCACATCATAAAATTGCTAACCATTTAAAAAATATTTATAAGGGTATCAAAATTAAATATAAGGGCATAAGTGTCCAAGAAAATAATGTAAATCAAAGAAAAAATGACTTTATGGAATAAAACTATACATACATGGGACTAAATGGGTTACAAAATTCCTTCATGGACTTCTTAGGTTAAAACACTTATAAATGGGATTTATCAATAATTTTCACATTTTTCAATTTCTTGTAATTTTCCTCAAAAATAAAACTAGTGACATATCCGAAACACAAAAATAAATAATAGGGCAAATTACGTATACCTCCCTCGAGGTATAGCTAAATTATAGATATCCCCCTGAGGTTTGAGAATTACAGCTACCCCCCTGAGGTTTATATTTTCATAACAAATTGTCCCCTGAGATTTATATTTTCATAACAAATTACCCCCTAATTTGTTATGAAAATATAACCTTCAGGGGAGTATCTGTAATTTCTCAAACCTTAGAGGTATCTGTAATTTAGCTAAACCTCGAGGGGGTATATGTAATTTGCCCAAAATAATAATTTAACTTGCCTCTTACTCTACACTCGCATGCAGCAGATTTCTGCTCTGCCAAGTACGATATACGTACGTACCTTAAGCGTCACTTGCGACTCGTCGGGAGTTTCTATTGTAATTTCAATTACTGTAGGCAAAACTGCAAAAAAGTGAAATAATAATAATAATAATAATAATAATAATAATAATAAATACGAGTAAATAAATGATGAAATGCCAATTTAAACTGTTTGCTTGCTGAGAAAATCAGAGAAAAATATATAAAATATATTTTAAGGTTAACATTTCTTCCTGTTTAGTTAAAGAACAACAGACAAAATAAAAATAAATAAATAAACTTAAACTGTAAATTTAAATTAAAAAAATTTAAATATTAGTAAATAAATAAGAATTGACTGTTAATTAACATAATTTGGTTGGTTGCTGAGAAAATTTGGGAAAAACGGTATAAAAAATTATGTGGGTGTTTAATAATTTAAAGAACTAAATCAATGAAAAACAAGAACTTTTGATGTCTTAAATTTTTATTTTGTTTCCATTGGTTTCTCAGCAACCAAACAGAAAGAAAATGGATACAACAATGTATAGTTGTTTGGACAAGAAATGAAGATAACAGCACATGGTATACACACCTTTCTCTTCCTTCTTCTTCTTCTCTCCTTTGGGTTTGTGGGGTTTTGCCTTACCTGTTTTAGGAGACATTTTGTGCCTCCAAAGTCCAAACACTAATTGGATGGAATTGAATGGAATGGAATTTGAAATTGAATTTTTGTATAACTTGGATACAAATTTTGTGACGGCAAGAACAATGCTATGAATTAGTATTTATCGAACAAAAGGCTGCTAGCAAGCGAGCAAGCAGTGCCTGATTTTTGTGCACAAAGTGGAATACAAAAGACTCGTTCAGAGCTGTGCCATATATTGAATTAATGGCTAGTTCAATTTAAAAACACTCTCTCGTCAAAATCAATTCAAAGAAACAACAACAACAACAAAAACGACGAAGAGCTAATTATTGAACAACTTCTCAAGAAACAATGCCAAACACTAGCCAATAAATAGAGGGAGAGAGATATTATTGTGTAGTTATACTTTGTTGAGGTAGAGCTTATTAAAGGAAGAGTTAAGTGAAAGTTGCTAGAGAGGAAGACACAGTAAGTTCGGTGAGAGAGAGAGAGGGTGAGTTTTGAGAGGATATAGAAAGATAGATAGGATAAGGCAAGCCTTTGGCTTTCTCTCTTTGTACTCGCTCGGCTCAGAAGAATGGTAAGCTCTATCTATCAATTTGGGCCTCTCATTTCTCTCTCCCCTCTCTCTCCTTGACAAATCATCATCATCTCTCTCTCTCTCTCCATTTGCACCAGAAGCAGCTGATGCAAGAGGTTATCATAATTTTTTTATGGGCTGTGCTACAGACCTCTAATTAGAGGTGCTGTAGTACAGCACTAGTGAGCTGTCAAGGCTTTAAAAAAAAAAAAAAAAAAACAGTCAAGTAAAGACAAAAAAAAAGACAGAAAAAGATAAATTAGAGGTGTTTTAGTGATCATTTTTTAGAGGTATGAATCATTTTTGTTTTTTTATTTTTTATTTTTTGACTTCTTACCCCACCCTCCAATAAATAAATAAATAAATAATAGAAAAGGCTACAAAAAGAAGAAAATTTCTTGGCTATATCATGAAGGATGGGACATTCTTGGATAATTATTCAACGCATTAGCTTGTGCCACGTTGTACATTTGCTCGCCGTCAGTTCATCATCAATTCTTTGATTTGATTTTTATAAGAATATTTTATTCATTTATTTATTCGGTAAATGTATTTTAAAATTTGTCTTTAATATCTAAATTACCTATTACTCAATTTCTTATTTACATTTGTATATTTTTTCAAAATATATTTATAAAAGAAATGGGAATTACATTTCCCATTTTGATATTTTTCTATTTTCTAATTAAAATTTTGCAGACAAGGATTTTTGTTTTATTCATATATCATATTATAATGAAACCAAATGAATTACAATCATAATAATAAAAATTAAATACAATACATAATTAATAAAAGGAAACTGTTAAAGTGAAAAATACATGGACAATGAGATTTTTACTACGGAAAAATTTGAACTATTAACCTTCTTGTGATGTGTAAGGATTCTGGCTAAACACCCCTATAGTTATATACAAGGATTTAAGCATAAAAAAATTCATCAAATTGTAAACTTATTGGCATCAGTTCCAAATGTATCATTTGGTCCAGTTTTTTGAGGAGATGGATTGATTCCAATTCCAAATTTTTTTTAAGGACAATTGACTACAATTTGATTCACAAATTAAGGGCTCAAAAGAACTGAATAAAACTGAACCAAATTGCTTGATGTATAAGGGGGGTTCCACAAGGTACTTACTTTTTTTTTCTCAATGAATTTTTTTTTCCTCTGACCTTTATCTCATTCTAACATATCTAAGGCCTTTATTTATCATATTCACAAAGTATCGTATTTGTATGTAAAAAAATGTGTATAATACTTTTCACTATTTATATAATTTTCACAATAATTATATTATAGAAAATTATATTTAATAATAATTACTATATAATATGAACAATTGTTCGTCTTTACATATTTTATAAAAATAATTTGGAGAATACTCTAAAAATTTGAAGTATGCTTATGTAATTTTTGGAATAGTTGTATAGATAAATCCATTTTTTGTTGAACTACATAGCCTAGTGATCAATTTTCTAACTTAGAATTGTTAAATCAAACCATTTTGGTTCTAATTCAATTTGGAAAGATTCACAGTTCAATTTTATTTTTAAAATTCTAAAACTGCAAGGATCAATTTGGTTAAAATCAAGATGCTTGAGATACCTAATTTATTATCCCTTATAATCACTTCTAGTGATGTGGTATTGAGGTTAGACTTTATATGATGAAATGTTTGATAAATTAAAATTTAATACTTGTTAGACACATCATTAGACGTGATTTTTAAAAATGATAAAAAATTTTGCTGTACACATCTCACGAAAAGGTATCTACTACATATACTAAAAAAATTAAATTAATCATTTATCATTGTCACAATGATCATAACCAACACTATTTTGAGATGTAACCAAAAACCACTTTGCTCGTAAATCGTGTTAATACTATATTTGTAGCATTTCAAAATTTCATATTTTGAGAGACCATGCATATCCTATTTTAATATTATTATTATTTGAAAAGTAAGTTAATTTTTTGTTTATTTGGGTGTGTGACTCCAAAAATTTTGAGACTCGTACACTTTATTTTAGATAGGAGGGAGGGACTCATGCACTTTAATATCCTATTGTGTTTGAATTGTGAATTATGAAAGTTATATATAGGGAAAAAAAAAATTGAAGAAAAATGAATAAATTAGAAGTTAATTTTTCTTTTTTTTTCTTCTTTTCTTTTCTCTCAACAAATTTTCAAATTCAAAATCTAAACATAGCAAAAGCAAAAAGGTTTATTAGTGATAAATTCAATTCTATGGGGATATGACATTAGGTTAAAAAAATTAAATATATAGATGATACGTGAACAAATAGATGAACTGAAGAGTGGCGTGAACAAACAAATATAACAATAATATAGTCTTTTAAATTATTATATTTTTGACATCAAAACAATAAAATTTGAGACTATTGTCCCCAAAATTTTGAAATTAAACTTATGATTTGAGTTTCCAAAACAAAACCAATTAAAACGAAGAAAAAATTATGCATTTTTCCACCTGTCTCATTATCAAACAAAATTAAGAAAAACAATCTTACTATTTATTTTATTTTATTTTATTTTTTAGGGTAAATTATACTTATCTCCCCTGAGGTTTATCTTAATTACAGATACCTCTATTGTGGTTTTAAAAATTACACAGACCTCCCTTACTTTTGAAATTAATAGTCAGATTCTCCCTTTTGTTCCAAACAGTGTCAAAAATAACATTAAATGACTAAAATACCCCCATTTCATCTTTCTCTCTCTATTAACCCAACTACTCCAACATTGTCTCATCTAACCCACCAAATCCTACAAAAAGATAAATTAGTGACCTACTATCCAAAGCCAGTGTCAGTTTCTATCTCCAAGTGAGTTTACATTTAAATTTAAGGAATTATTACACATTCATAAAAAAAAATTATGTTTTTAATTATTAATATTATAAAATTTACCAATTTTTTAAAACCATTTCTAAAATAAAATTTTCCCTAAATTTAAAGTTATCATAACTAAATTTTTATATCCCACCGTGCAAGGCTATTGAAAAAAAGAGAAAAAAAAAATTCACAAAATTTAAGACTATAGTCAGTATAACTAAACTTTTAAATCCTAACTTGTTTGGTTTCACTTTTCAGGATTTATTTTTCAGAAAATTAAAAATTTTTGGTTTCATATTTTTTTATTTTCACTAATTTTTTTAATATTTTAAGTAATTTTTTTAATTTTTAGATACACCTTACATAAATATATTTAAAAAGTATAATATTTATTAAAAAAATCTTTAAAAAATTCACCAAATACCAAAATATAAAAAAATACAAAAATTCAATACATTTTCATATTCTTATGTATTTATTAATTTTTTAAAATATTTTTTTTATAAATATTTTACTTTTTAGATACATCTAAGTAAGGTGCATCTAAAAAAGTAAAAAAAATTTGCTTAAAATTTTAAAAATCTTCATTAAAAACAAAAAAATACGAAAAATAAAAAATTTAATTTTCAAAAAATTGAATCTAGAAAATTAAAAACAAACATGTTAGATTTTTTATTTTTATTTCTCTTTTTGGTTTTTATTTTTTTATTATTTAAAGGTTAAAGTATTATACTATTACAACCAACCTTTCCAGTACAAAGCAATTCAAAACATATATACACACTATATTGGGAAAGTGAATCATAACACTTTTTGTTTGGTTTAATTTTCATAATCAATCATTTTTAAAAAAAATTATGAAAAAAATAAATATTAATTTCATAAAAAAAATTAAAATTAAAAAAAAATGCTCATCATTTTCACATGATTTTTTTCTTTTTTGGGTGCAAAATTAATTTTTAAATAACCAACCTTCCTGATACAAGACAATTCAAAACATGCATATATATATAATTAACACGGTGTAAAAAAAAACTCATTATTGTCATGTTGTTGGGAGGGAAATGGTTACAAGGGTGTATATTGTTTTATAAGGGATGAGAAAGGTATTTTGGACATTTATGTGTTTATTGTTGTTGTTGTCACTCTTTTTGGTTACTTTTGTAATGTGCTTCTAATAGAAAGGGAAATCTAGCTATTATTTTCAAAAACAAGAGAAGTTTGTGCAATTTTTAAAGGAATTTTTACCAGTCGGTCCCAATAATTGAATTTATTACCCATTAGGTCCTAAGTTTCAAACTCATGCACCAAAAAGTCTTTTTTTATCTCGATTTTCCCCTTGCTACCAGTTGGTAAAAATCCTTATTTAAATCATCCCAAACAATTTCTAAATCTTTAATTGTTTATAATATTTATTATTCATTAATTTTTTCAAATTGTATTAACTTCTCTCTTGATCATTTTTCCAAAACTCTTCTTCTTTCTTATATCTCTCTCTCTCTCTAGAAAATGCCACCATTGTAGCTATGGCCATAGCCATCCACCTGCAACTACCATCGTCGTCTGTCACTAACCACCACCACCCCCCACCCTCCACCGATCACCACTACCACCTTCGCCGACCGCTACCACCACCATTGTTCACCAACCATCTCTACCGTCGCTGATCTATACTTCACCATCTCTCAACCGTTTGACTCGCTCACCTAACATTGACATCTTCCTTCCTCTTTGCCATTATCGTCACTCTTCCTTCATCCTCCATCCTCCATCTGCCATCGCCATCGTTCTTCTTCAATTATCGATCCACCATCTTTAACGTTGAACTTTACCAATGGCTTTAAATCTAGTTGTTCTCAATGTCGATCTACTATCTTTGGTGCCAATCTGGTACTTTACATGGCCGCCGATGAGATCGAGACTCTTTCTACAATGTGTTAGTGAAGATCTACATTTGTAAAACATGTTAAACAAATCTAATGAATTTATCATTTAATTCAGTGATAAATTTATCATTGATTTGTTTAATATGTCGTGGGCTGCTGTTACTGGAATTTTGATATTAATACAATGATAAATTTATCATTGATTTTTGTTCACATTATATTTATCACCTTCCTCTTCCCCTCTCTCTCTCTCTCTCTCTCTCTCTCTCTCTCTCTCTCTCTCTCTCTTCTTCTTCTTCTTTTTCTTCTCCTATCGCCATCAGATCTTAGAAGATAGTAATAGTAGTGAACACTGGAGGTTGCCTGAGGTGATCGTCAGAGGTTGCTGGAGGTTATCACCGCCGGTTGGTAGTACTTGTTGATGGTTAGAAGTGAAAGGTGGTAGGTCATGGAAGTGATTTGATTATTGAGTTATTGAAGGAAGTGTAGGAAGGGTATTTGGGGGATATTGAGAGGTGAAAAAATGAGCAGGATTTACAGGTGAATAAATCTGATCAAAAGGACTGGCCCGTAAGTCCCCCATTATAATATAGTATAATATATTAGGTATGTTTTAAGTCCAAAAAAAATTAAAGAATGTCCAAACTAACTTAAAATAAATTGACCCATTACAAAATTAAAAGGCCCATTCAAAATCAAAATGGCCCATTCTCTCTCCCTATCTAATTCCAAACCCTGACTCTTAATTCAATTTTCCTAAAAATTTGAGAGAAGTGACACAACAGAATACTAACGAATTTCTCAGAAATTCAGAGCAGCAACACAACATGGGAAGGCCTTTTTCTTTATTTAATCAATTAAATTTTTGTCTTGTCTTTTGCTCAATTGCTATTATAATATTGATATTTATACAAATCTACATCATCAAGAAGAATTAATCTTTTTGCTACTTGTGCTATTATAACATTAGAAGTTTAATAGTTCACATCACATAATTTAAAAGTTTTGTGCTTTGTTAAGTGGTGGTGGTGCTCTTGTATTTTGATCTTAAAAAATAATTTGATTTTAACTCATCACGACTCTTAAAAAAAATTATCCGTTTGGATTTGCAAAAAAGAAAAAGACTAGATTATGCAAGTATGATTGAGTTATTTGGTTCTAAAAATGCAAGAAGAGTGAGGATCAAATGATACTTATTACTCCCTCCGTCCCAAAATAATGGTCCCTTTTGGGGAATCTAACTTTTTTTGGTGGTACAATTATTACATTTGAAAAAAGTTGATTTTCCAAAATTATCCTTTTGATAATACATTTTTTGGAAATATCAATATCATAATTGTACTTTTTATATTATTTATAAATTTAAAAGAAACACAAAATAAAAAATTTATATTATTTTTGTACTTGATTTTTGAAGAGGGACTAATATTTTTGGACAATGAAAAATGAAATAAGGGACTAATATTTTGGAACAATGAAAAATGGAATAAGGGACTAATATTTTGGAACGGAAGGAGTAGTTGTTATAATGTAATACTAAATATTTTTGTATTTTTGACACAAATGTTTTGTCCTTTCCTTCAAATTTTTTTTTTTCATTGAATGAAAAAAAAAGTGTGAATGACCCCAAATGATCTAGTGATATTTATTAATTGATTATCGACTTTGAGCTCCAAAAATCTCAAGGCCGGGTCTGGGAGAGGTATCTGTAATTAAGGTAAATCTCAGGAGAGAGAAGTGTAATTTACCCTATTTTTTAAGAAGAGAACTTGGCTCTAATCTGTTCCAGTTTGAAGGAGCCTCTTTTAGGGGGTTCGTGAGAAATCCAGATGGACTTCATCCTAGGACCCGAATGCCCGGTGATATTCACCTAGTCGAAACAGACAATGGTGTTACATACATACATACCCTAGCATGGGATAAATAAATATTCACAGATTAGATAAATTAACAAAGTAAGCTTTATATACAGAGGGAGAAGAAAGATTAAACTGAACTGATCATCAGCTGTACAGAAAGGAAATATAAACTTAATACTCCCACCAGCATGTGGATTTATCTTTAATTAATATAACCATATAATATACATACATACATATATATACATATGGGTTTCTTCCATCATGTCTATCTTCATTTTCGCAAGATCAGGAAGGAGACTGCGAATGAAGGGTGGTCTCAGGTAGCATGGCTACAGTCACTATGAAGTATTCACAGCCAATAGGAAGATCATAAGGATTTGATGTTGATCCCGAATTCAAGGCCAATCGATTGGCTCCTGCTTCAGGGGTCAAGAAATCTATTCGGTCTACCCTACAAGGCTCTGCTCGAACTGTGGGAGGTGGCTGCCTCACAGTCTGTCGCTCAATATGCACAATCTGCCCAACGATGTAGTTTGGTCGGTTTGGGAGATGGTCTACAAACAAGGCCACAGATTCGGCGGACAGGTAGTACTTGGGGCAATTCCGATTGATTGCCTCGAAATGCCCAGCTGAGTTTTTAACAAATGCAGCTATCTCATGGACTTCCAACCGGCCAAAAGATATCTTCTCCTTCTTTGCCTGTAACAAGACCATAAATAGTGTCTTACTTTAAAATAGACAAGCAGTCGCAATAAAGAAGAAAATAATATCATAGAAGTCGCCATGAAACAGAAAAATCAAATTATTATTTCGTGGGATTCAGTTAAGAAGAGATGATATTCAAACCATTCAGTTCCCCACTAAATATAAGATTCCATTGGTTGAACATGTCGAGTCACTAATGGCCCGAGGATGATCAATGTGTTTGGTTTCAATTTTTTGAATTCAATTTTCTTGAAATTGAGTTTTTTATTTTTCGTATTTTTTTATTTTTAGCAAATATTTTTAAAATTTTAAACAATTTTTTTATTTTGTTAAATGCAACTTACTTAGATGTATCTAAAAAATAAAATATTTGTGAAAAAATATTTTAAAAAATTAATAAATACACAAAAATACGAAACATGTACTGAATTTTTGTATTTTTTTTGCATTTTTGGTATTTAGTGAAAATTTTAAATATTTTTTCACAAATATTATACTTTTTAAGTATATTTATGTTAGGTGTGTCTAAAAATTAAAAAAATGATAGAAATATTAAAAATAAACCAGTAAAAACAAAACAAATACAAAAAATAAAAAAGTTGAATTTTTTGAAAAGTTAATTTTGGAAATCAAAACCAAACATCGCACTCCAAAAATTTCTTTGGACCCTCACATATCTAAAATATATATATTTTTAAATTACAAATCTACCCTATCATGAAATCCCAATTTCACCATCATCATTAACCCTCCCGAACCCAAACCCTTATCCCTCAGCTACCTCTCAGAGAAGACTGGCACCACAAGAAAAAAACATCGGAAACAACCCAGGTGGCCAAGGAGAAGGCGGAGATGGCAGAGTTGGCAAAAGAGATAGGGAGGGTGGGAGGGGATAGGGGGTGGCGGCCGGAGCTGTGGAGGGGTGAGAGAGGTTGGCCAGAGCTACTGGTGGCGGGTTGTGGCTGGAGTGGGGTTAGGGTTTGAGAGTGTTGGGGGTTCATTTTGGGATTAAGTGGAGGGTCAATTTGAAACCAGAGAATGGGGGGCCAAAGAAGTGTGGGGTCCCAAGAGATTCAGTGCCTACTATTAGCAGCACAGTTGCCCCAAAACCTAAAACGGTTAGGAGATGAGCCCAATAATGTATATCAAAGCTTTCCAACACCCTTCCTCACATGCAACCCAGTCTTGCATGTGAAGATGCAAACATTTATACATATACAAAAGAATGAATGCAAAAAAGAGCAGAAAGATCAAATGGGGACCAAATGCAAACAGAGACTCGAACCCAAAACCTCCCCAACCTGAGCTCTTAAACTATGTTACGAGATACAAAGAGAGGAAATAATCTTTGTTGCCCAAACCTTCTCTGTTACAAGCTTATTAAAATAATATATATATATAGGTATGAGGTATGTTACAATAATATATACATAGGTATGTTACAATCCTAAAGATTAAAATATATGAAGCACGTGTATAGGTATGAGTACTGTTATTGGTACGATACGGGTATGCTGATATGATAAAATCTAAAAGTACAACTGGATATGTTCATAAAAAAAATATTTATTTTTAATTTGGAATTATGCAAAAATTAGTAAAATTGTTTAGTTGGTTAAGATCCAACTTGTAATTCACATTGAATGCCAAAAGTAAGGTACAAACCAAAATTAATTGTCATAATATTAAATAACTACAAACCAAAAAATTTAAAATCGAGGTGTGCACAAGTTAGCCCGGACACTTGGTTATCCAAAAAAGAAAAAAAACCTTATATTTAAAATCAAGCTAAGCTTGAAAAAATTAAATCCAATGAAACTAAGTTCATATCGAAGAAAATACTATTCCGTTTGTGATACGGCTTGGATATCTACTAGGCACGTCTGGGTTACAACAAAAATTAAGAAGAAAATTTTTGGTATGTTTTTCATGTACTCGATACGTATGCAAAGTACCATGAAAAGTACCAACACCTGGTAAGTACCCAATAGAGGTACGACATTTTTGTCGAAGAAGTACCCATGCTTCATAGACTAAAATGTAACAGAAGAAACACAAAAACCCCTAAACTAAATTGTTTGTCATTGCTTACTCTATTGTTGAGACTGAATATCTTGCTATGATTCATTCTATAAATGAGGTTGTTTGGCTTTGTTGGCTTCTTGTTGATTTCGGTTTGGTTCCCATATCCTCTACTCCTCCCTAATGTGATAGTAAAAGTGTTAACCAAATTGTCCATAATTTTTTCTTCCATGAACGTCTTAATACAGAGCTTGATTGTTGTCAGAATCTTCAGTTGGTCACTATCGATATATCTTTTGTTTCCTCCTTCCAGATTGTAGACTTCTTCACCAAGACACACTTTTGCACACTTGCAATTTTTACTTGTCAAACTCTTGATGCTCACTAGGCTTGCATCGTGACTTTGAGAAGGGGTGTGGTGTGAAGATATAATTTTAGTTACAGTGTTTTTCCTTATTTAGTTTTGGGGTATTCTTGTATCTTTTGTTACATTTTAATCAAGGTTTTTCTATATATTGTTTTAGAATTTTAAGATTGTAACAACAAATGTCAAGGCAACAAGATTCTCTCTTTTTTCTCTTTGTATCTCGGCACAAAACCAACCAAGAAAAAGCCCTCACTTTATTTTCCTATTTCAAATTTCTTAACCTCATTTTCTCACAATGAGAACTTCATTATATGAACCATGGAGAAAGGGATCACACAAGTAGCCAACTGGCTACCAGCTTAGTTGCCAAACAACCAACTCCGGTGATCAGGATAACGGATATGGAAATAATGTTTGAACTTTTCCCAAAGAATTGCTCAAGAAATTAAGTTAACAAGTATCTGCCACTAATTGAGGCCGAATTGTATATCATTGAGACTGATAATTGACAGCTCTTAACCCTTTGTGCATTTTACTACTGTTTAACGTCAATCAGGTTGGACGCGGAGCAAAAGCATGGAGTTCCAGCTAAAAAAAGTCAACCCCGCACATGCAGAGGGTCATTACTGCATGCGCAGCCTATCCTCCTAAAAGCCCATGCATTTTGAAAAAACTGCACGTGCGTAGGGTTTTTCCCGCACATGCGCGAGTTTTTCCTGCACGTGCAGAGCCTTCACAGCATGTGCGGTGAGATTTAAAGCATGTACGGTCGTACCTCGATTTGTGTGCGCATCGTTTTAAACCTTTTTTAAAGGTTGGAAGGTATAAAAGGGAGAATAAAAGCAGAAAAAGGGTTCTAAAATTTGCTAAAGAAAAGGAGAGGCTAGGGTTGGGAAGAAAAAGTTTGGTGTTTTCAAGAATGTCTTCCATGGTGGCTGCAACCTCTATCTCTTCTCACTCCTCCATAAGTGGCTAGTTCTCCACTTTCTAGGGTTTTGATGAAACCCTAGCCAAGTAAATAGTGTTTTTCTTAGTTTTTTTTATTTATTTCTTTTATTGTTGTAATGGTTTAAACAGGCTATATGGTGTTTAAGAAATTTTTTAATATATTTTTCTTTCATTCTTTTTAAATGTTCTTCTTTCTTTCTGTAATTGTTGAATTCTTTCCATACAATTGTTATCTTTTCTTTCGTATTCAAAGTCTGAGACGAGCCATGTTACGCGAGACGAGTCATGTTGCTACCCTAATTTTGAGCGAACGACTCATACTACTTGATCGTGCCTATACGCTGAATGCGAAAATCTTCTTGAGCAAAACTTTGAGCTTTGTAGTTGCGAAGTATTGGGTGGTTTGAACCATAACACAATCGATTTCCAATCTTAAACCTTATTTATGTAACTAGTAGTGAATTCATTGCCCTAAATTTTTTTCCAAAATTAATATGTTAACCCTTACTTTTAATTGACAAATCATTTTCTTAATTTTATTTTAATCCTTCTTTAGTTATATGATCCATAAATCTTTTTATTAAAATTAATTTAGGAACCTAACAATTAAATTAGTTTAATTTCGCAATTGTCTCCATGGATCGATATCTAGACTTGCCATTATTCTAAGAAATTTGGGCGTAGTTTAGTTCTTTGTTTTTAGTGTGCAAAACGACCCATCGCCCAATCTGCTGTTGGGATGTGGGTAATCAATAGACAGCCCCAGTATGTTTGTCAGCCACATATATGGTAATGAAAGCTTGTCTAGCAAAAATTTGGATACACCACGTTTGGTTATCTAAGCACACTACTACAAAAGTATGAATGGAAAACATGTTGTCAAACTTACCTGCTTCTCAAGTTGATGCTTTATGTACAAAGCATTGACCAACTCTTTCTTTTCTTCCAACTCCTGTTTGAGTTGCTCAATTGCAGCTTCAGCCTTTGAATACCTCTCAAGCAGCTCTGCACGGTGCCTTGACAAGACACTGACTTTATCAGCAAGTACCCGGATACATTCTCGAAACTCAGTCGTACCATTATCTTCAGTATCATTAACAGAACTGAAACTCACAATGGAAGTGATTTAATCAGCAGAAATTAACAACCAATTTTTATTACAACTCTCACAGACAGGAGTGTGCTTCTTACAAGTTTTTTTACTTAGGAGCGCAGAATGAAGTTTATGAATAAGAAACATCACCCCAATAAAAGTTTCCTACCACTAAGGAAAAAATGACAGCAACCATAATTTTAATAGTGACGCTAATCTAAGGCCAAGGGATGATAATTTTTTAACTCAATGAACTCAAATCATTGAGAAAAAGTTATGTTAAAGCAGGCACAGGCCCATCCAAGCATGGGCTTCTGGAGCCAGTTCCCAAACAATCACCCAATTCCACGAAAGGCAATGATGAATGAGCAAACGATGTAGGACAAAGCCTGATACAGGTTGAAATGGTAAGATTAGGGTTCAAGAAAAGATTTAGGCTTGAATTAGCTGAGGTTTGAGGCTTTTATTGTCTAAAACCATACAGGCCAGCTTGCTGGGTTTCCTGGACAGAGTTTACCAAGGGTTTTACGGCTATTATGAAACATGACTAGGGATTAGAGTTTAAAGACTTGTCAAGTATTTCCCAGAAGTGCTCAAAATCAAAATAAAGAAGAATAAGAATGATAGAAACCCAAGAATCTCTCTATAGCCTCATGAGAGCAGGGATGGCAATTTGAACCCAATCCGACGGGGATCTGCCCGACCCCGATTAGAACGGTTTTTTTTCCTGAAAAATACCCCAGACGCCGGGGATAGTATTCGAAAATGAATCCCTGACAACTTTCGGGCTAGGGACAATGATAAGTTCCCCCACCCCAGCCCCGTCCCCATCCCCGTTTCCGCTCCAAACTAAAATTACTATTATACCCCTATATATATATATGTGCGTGTGTATGTGTTTCTCTAGGAATTTTTTGACTCATTTTAGGGTTTAGGTTCATAGGTGTTGTTTTGATTTTTTTTTTTTTGTTTTTAATGTTGTGGTGTGGGTGTTGTTTTGTATCTTGTTTGTCATGTTGTTATTGTTTGGATGTTTATGTTTGGACATTGCTGGATTATACTTTTATATATATTATTTTTATTTACCTTAAAAGTAATACTAATAATAAAATGGGATATGGAAAATTCAAAAAAAAAAAAAAAAAGTCGGGGATTTTTCAGGATCGGGGAAATCCAATACCCATTAGGGGATAGGGACGCGGGGGGTGTGATGGGTTTCCCGTCGGGGTCGGGGGTGGGGGGCGGGGGGAGGGGATGGAGACGGTGATACCTTCGGGGATCGGGAATGGGGGGTGTAATCCCCGGTCCTGGCCCAACCCGTTGCCATTCCTAGAGAGTATGACCCAGAAGAAATCAAAGAAATCTCACCATTAAAAGGCAACAAAATCTACAAAGAAAATTTTATAAAATCAATTTGTCAAATTATATCTACAAAGCTTTGCTTGTCTAAAAGCATATTACCTTTCCCACTAGGAAAATAATTTCCTAAATCATACTAAATAAAGGTTTTCTAGACTAAAAAACCTAGATATGAAACGAATATATAATTATAGAATTACCCCTAATCTACAAAATTGCCAAAATAATCTTGGCAGTGAAAGATTTGATTTATTTCTAATGAAAATGTCTTTAGGTTTATAAAATGAACCAAACTAGTCATGCTTGACTTATGTTCGGCTCACTAAAAGCTCATACAAGATCAACTCCCTATACAAACAAGTGTTTGTAGGCCTAAAGGTGTTAGTGGCAGAATATTATGTTAATTATGGAAATATATATATTAGGTTGATTGTATATTTTAGATTGATTGTGTATAATACAACGATGTGAGAATATTATGTTAATTACGAATATATATATATATATTAGGTTGATTATATATTTTAGATTGATTGTGTGAATATTATTTCCTATTTTAGATTAGGTTTAGAATTGCTATATATATTTGTTATACTCATATTATACACTAGTTAAATATACAGATCATTTAAAAAAACTTACACGATATCAGAGCTTGGTTTGAAACCCTAGCTTGAAGATTCGAAACCCTAGTAGCCCTGGTGGGTTTGCTCTATCTAGTTCTTCATCTGACTCAAAGGTTTCGTTTGGTTCAAAGACTATTTGATGTTGACCCAGAGCTCTCTGCCTCTCGGTTCAATCGCGACTCCTTGTCGCGACCTATGAAGCACCGACACGTCCCCAAGGCCTGCGTACGAGTGTCGGACACGCGGTGGACACGTGTCCGACACTCTCTCTAACGTGTCCTCTTTTTTTTTTTGAATTTTTGCAGTCGGAGATGCCATGGACACGCTGTGACACTTTCCAGACACGCCTGAGGTGGATCGAAGCCCTAACTGAAAGAGAGAAAGAGATCGAGGGAGAAGAGGAGACAGAGAAAGAGATCAAGGAAGGAGAGAAGACAGAGATCGAGGAGGAGATGAGAGGAGACAGACAGAGAAAGAGATAGAGGGAGGAGAAGAGAGGAGCCTAACCTGTTCAGATCAATGAAGAAGCTAAGGTATTTGACTGCTCTCTTCTTCTTCGCCTCGTCCTCTTCTGTCTCCATCTTCTTCTCCTTCTTCTTCTCCTCCCTGTTCTTCGACTTCTCCTGTTCTCTCTCTCTCTCATTTCACTTCCCCCTTTTGCTGATTCACGTTCCCCTCTTTTTTTATTTCACCCGTTTCTCTCTCTCTCTCTCTCTCTCCTCTTTTATTTCCTTCACTCTTTTTTTTTTCTTTTTTCTTTTTTCTTTTTTTATCTTTATTTTTATTAAACCTAAAATTCATAAAATAAATTATTTTTATTTAAAAACACTCATTTTTTATTAATTTTTTTTTTAAAATATGTTTATTAATTTTATTATTATTGTAATTATATAAAAATTAATATTTTTTTATTTTAGACATATAATAAATAAAATTAATTATATATATTAAACATGTCCCCAGCGTGTCGTGTCCCCTATTTTTTGAAAATTTGTGTTTTTGCGTGTCCGTGTCGTGTCACGTGTCCGTGCTTCATAGATCGCGACCCATTTGTTGCGAATTGCGATCGATCATCGTCAATTCGTGACGAAAACTGGTTCGAAATCTGAGTCTGGTTCATGATTCGAATAACTTTTCTCCGCTGTTTGCCATCTCTATGCTTCAAAGTCACAAGAGTATCTGCAGTGTTTCTCACCTCTGCTTTCACCATGATCAACCACTGCTCTCGCCAAAGTCGCGACCTAGTCTTCTCTCACTTTTTGGACTCGCTTGGCCGTGATTTCCCTCTCTCAAGTGCGTTGTTCATCTCTCCCTCTGGTTCACAAGATCAAAGAGAAGTTTGCCCTTGTTCCTCTCGATCGGCTTGTCGGCTGCTTTAGTTCAGAGTCGACTTCGACTTGTCTCTCCCTGATTTTGCTAGATTGTTTTGAGTTGAATACACCTATTTCAGGTTTATTACACTTTGACCTCTTACTTCTCTGTTTATTATACTTTGCCCATCAATTCTCTTCTCCTTTTTTGGTTTATTACAATGTCAGATAATCAGATTGTTAGGCCTAGAAATAGGCTACTGGCTTCAAATGAGTGTGCTTTCTGTCATCAAAAGAGCCATTGGAAATATCATTGTCCCAAAAAAGGACGTCTACCTGCCACGTCCTTTCAGTAGTCTCAAACCCAGTTTCAAACTCCTCCTCTGAGTACTTTTCGTCCTTCCATCAGTTCCATTACATCTGCTCCTGACTTGGCTTCCTTGAGTGCTCAGATTAGTCAACTTTAGTATATACTGTCTACCTCCCAGCCCTTCCCGTTTGCTTCGGTTGTTTCCTCTCTTCATTCAGGTTTATTTGGGTCTTCTTCAGGTATCTCTTTGTCTATCTGGATTTTTGACTCTAGTGCTTCTCATCGTATGACTCCTCATCTCTCCTTACTTCAAAATTGTGTCCCCCTTCCCTTTCCTATTACTGTTAATGCTGCTAATGGGTCTAGTATGTCTATTATATCTGTTGGGTTTGTCCTACCATCTGCTATATCTGCTGTCTCTATTCCATCTGTCCTTTATGTTCCTCAGTTATCTGTCAATTTATTATCTATCAGTCAGCTTGATGCCTCCGGTTTTGATATCTTTTCTTTTTCTATCTACTCTGTGCAGGATCGGATGTCCAAGCAATAGATTGGAACCAGCCGTAGAATTGGAGACCTCTATGTGATGGAGAGCTTGCATTTGCTTACGACAACTTCTCCAACTGCCTTTTTCTCTTTTCAGTTAGATTTTTTGAGTACCGTGCTATGGCTCATGCCACTACTGAGATTGTTTAGCTTCATTGTCTCTTGACTGATTTGGGTGTCCCTCAATCTTCTCCAACCTCCCTTTACTGTGACAACCATATTGTTATTTAGATTGGCCATAACACTATCTTCCATGAGCGGAAGAAGCACATTGAGATTAATTGTCATTTTGTACATCCGCGTTTGCAGTCTAGCTCCATCTTGCTTCCTTTCGTCTCTTCGGCATTGCAACTTGCTGATTTCTTTACCAAGACTCACACCACTGCTCGATTTCAGTTTCTTCTTGGCAAAGTCTCAGTATTTTCTGCTAAAACAACTTGAGTTTGAGCGGGGGTGTAAGAATATTATGTTAATTATGGAAATATATATTAGGTTGATTATATATTTTAGATTAATTGTGAGAATATTATTTCCTATTTTAGATTAGATTTAGGATTGCTATATATATATTGGTTGTACTCGTATTATACACAATTTGAATACACAGATCATTCAGAAAAACTTACAGTTAGAGCCATATAGATTGATCCATACCAAAGAAAATATTTTCCAGCCATTCAACACTAATTGTGGTACCCATGGGTCATGGACCCATGTAGAATTTTCTCCCTACCACCACGCCTTAAAGCTCCATGTATTGACATAACAATACCGGGCAATGCTTTTTTTTTTCTTTTTCTTTTTCTATTTTTGGTAACTAGTGGACAAAGTGAACTGCAATATTCTAAACAAAAACCTTGCAATTTTCGGAACGGGCACTTGTCCTCAAGTAACAATAACAACATACAAATAGGAGGAAATGCTTCGAATATTAGAGAGATGCATATAAATAAATACATACAACAAAACTCTATGGCAGACTCTTCTAATTGCACGAAGAATCCTTGTTAGACACACAATTAAGGGTATGAAATACAAGTCCAAGAAGGCTAATTGGACATGCATGCAACAATTGTCTTGGGTAACTTACATTTGCTGTATGATAATACATTAAATTCCATAATTATGTAATTTTTCGGGATGGTCGCTTAATGCCTATTGCATAAGCACAATTTTTTTGTCAGATTTAAAAGAAGAATAGTTAAGGAATATCAATATTTAGCCATGTCCTAGTGTCCCTAGATTAGGAATTAGAAGTATCCTATGCTTACACGTGCCTGCAGTGGACACATACCCAGGTCCACATAACATGGTATTAATAAATGCACAAGAATTTGAATTGACTTTTCCTAAACATAAATTAAAGCATGGAAACGAGGAAAAGTAGTGGAAATGACATTTTGCATCAAATACTAATATAATGAAGGAAATGTTGGAAACACTAGAAAACAAATTTTGGCAACTTACTTGGCCAAAGATTGAGCTAGAGCACGCAAGGACTCAGCAAATCCAGCCACCCCACCAGAAGAAACACAGCTCCTTAGTCTTTCAAAAAGGCTACGCATCTTTACAGCAGAGGCACGCAGTGCACTATACTCTGAGGCCCTTCGATCAGCTGCACAAAGATGGGTTTGGGCTTCCTCTCTTGCTTCATGCAGACAATTCTCTAAGTGAGCACAATTCATCTGTAAAATGAAAATCAAGTTAGCTTGCTGCTTCTGATGAATATTTCTGTGAAGTACAAGCAAATAGCAGCTGCACAAAAATTATACGGTATTAAGAGGATTGTCCAACCAAGTGATCATCCTAAACCAGGCTTCTACAGTTCACATCTAATGCCACTTAGACCTCATGTTAGGGGTGTTCACGGGTTGGTCAGCCTGGGCTCACAGGTAGAACCATTACTCGAACCGACACTATCAGTTGGAAGCTACAATCAACTGAAGTCGACTGAAATCTTTCTCGCAATCGACCATTATTTGATTTGGTTGGGTCGATCGGCTTTGGACGGTATCGAAAAAGTCACAAAAGCCTCATAGTTTACGCATACAAAATCTTAAACTAATTCCAAAATTTTAAGTACAACATACTAAACTCACAAACGCAGATATCAGAGACAGAAGGGATAAAAGAACCTACACATCCAAATTACCACTCTGAGTTTGTTGCTGCCTTCACCGATCAACACCAAGCTCAACCATTGATCTTCCGATGCCATCAATCAACCAGCCCCATCTTTACCACCGATCAACCAGCGGTTGTCAGATGTGGTTAATTTGTGAAGAAACTACATAGTCAATCGTGGAAGAGAGTCTCAAGAAGATTTCATGTTTTAGGGTTTCAAAACGTGAGAATGGGGGAGATGAAGGGTTTTTTAGAAGGAATGATAGAGATGGGAGGCTTGGAGAAGAGAAGAAGGGATTAGAGAGAAGAAGAAAGGGTTTATGGGGAACATGAGAGAGAGAGAGAGAGAGAGAGAGAGTGTGTGTGTGTGTATTGATTCGTTTGTTTTAATACTATGAGGGAAACAAACAAATATGTAATTAAAGCTAGGGTATTCTACCAATCAATAAACATCATGTAGAGATAAAAGGCTTGTTAAGTTACCAGTTTTCCCAAAAGCCTAAGCTATTAGGAAATGGGTCCAACAATGTATATCAAGCTATCTATTTATCAATGGTGGAAGAGTCTTAAGAAGATTTCATGTTTTAGGGTTTCAAAACGTGAGAATGGGGGAGATGAAGGGTTTTTGAAAAGGGATGATAGAGATGGGAGGCTTGGAGAAGAGAAGCGATTAGAGAGAAGAAGAAAGGGTTTATGGGGAACATGAGAGAGAGAGAGAGAGAGAGAGAGAGAGAGAGAGAGAGAGTGCATTGATTCGTTTGTTTTAATACTATGAGGGAAACAAACAGATATGTAATTAAAGCTAGGGTATTCTACCAATCAATAAACATCATGTAGAGATAAAAGGCTTGTTAAGTTACCAGTTTTTTCAAAAGCCTAAGCTATTAGGAAATGGGTCCAACAATGTATATCAAGCTATCTATTTATCCCAAAAAAAAAAGTAAATCAAACTATTTAACACCCTCTTTCACGTACAACCCCGTCTTGCACACGAAAAGACAAACAAAAGGAGAAACAAACAACCAAACAGAGAGAAGAAATCAAACGGGGACATAATATCAAATGCTAACGGAGATACTTGAACTCAAGACCTCTTTCAACCAGAGCTTTGATACCATGCTAAGTTACTAGTTTTCCCAAAAGCCTAAGCTATTAGGAAATTGACCCAACAATGTATATAAAGCTATCTAACAAGGCTTATATTAAAATATTTCAGGTGGGTTGATTTCGACAGGTGCAGATTTCATCAATCCGCCGCTGACCGTGAAACCGCTAGATCTAGCTGCTTAAATCCATTACCAACCGTGAATATCTCCGGAACCATCCGCAGCTTGTTGGGTCAGGTTGGACGGGATGGTTTCATTGGGTGGGTGGGTTCCATTACCAGCCCTAGGTAAGATTGTGAAAGGATCACTCAAATCTGACTCACAGTTAAACTTCTTGGAAAGTTGGGACTAAAAAGCAGGGGTGGGTTAATCTCCTAACTTAACATCACAACAATCTAACTCAATATATTCAAATATAAACAAACAAGTTTGGTAATGAAATGAAAAGAAAAGAAAACAGTTCTCAGAAACAAGATTCAATTAGTAGTTATGCAATTTTCCATATAAATCAAAGTAACAGAAATTTTGCAGTTCCACTGCTAATACCTGAGATTCATCCAGGAGTTTCCGACTGATTTCCAACTCCATCTCAAGCTTGGCAACCTCCTCTAGAGCTTTCAGCTTAGTTTCCATTTCATTCAGTTGATTGGACTTGTCTGTAAGTGCATTCTGCAGTTCCAACACAAGATCACCACTAGCTTTAGAATCCAAATTCTGTTCGGCTGCTGTTTCAGCAGGTAAATTGTTTAGGAGCTGAGGCATGCTCTCAGCAGTGCAACTGGTTGCCAGTGCCATGCTCACGTCTGCTACCATTGTATCATTCCCAGCTTTGTCATTGGCATGCACCTGTTCATGAGGTAGTTCCAGCATTGATGAGTCCAATTGAGGATTCAGCATTGAAGAGGAATCTATCATATTCTCATCCAATCCCTCAAAGGCTTTGCCTGACTGTTTAGGGAAAAGCCCTAATTTGACATGCAAAGAACTAGAAGCACAAGAAACCTCATCCACAGATTCACTAGATACACCAGTCATGTGGGCTTCTGCATCACCTGAGATTTCTGATTTGCTATCACCAGTCTTCACAGTTGAAAGGGCAAAGTTTGAGATTGTCTCATCAACTGGAAGCCTGTGCCCTTGCATATGCTGATCGGACAATCTCTGCTCCAATTCTTGAATGCGTTTCTCATATGACTCGCACTGTATTTGTTTTACCTTAAACATAGATTGGAGGTGTTTCCCATACTCATCTTTTAGATGCAAGGCTTCAGCTGTCTTCTCTGCTGCATTTTTCAGTAAACTATCGACTTTACTGTCATCAAGTGATTCATACTCAACTTCAGGGCTGAAGGAACAAATGAGGGCTATTGCAGAAGCAAGTTCCGCTTTCAGCTTTGCATTCTCAACTTCCAATTTGCTAGTTCCAGCAACCTCTACCAACTCAGAACCCTCAAGGTGCTCCTCTGCGTCGTACTTCTCAAAGGAGTACACAGTATTGTCTTCAACTTCAGTTGAATGAGAACTATTGTTAGGCATGGAAAATGAACCCTTTAAACTTTCATGCTTTTCACCCTGTGACAATCCTACTAAATACTCGGGCGCACAACGGTCCAAATCTGATATGTCAATGTCAAGCAAATTCGTGTCAAAAGGAGTTATATTGACATCGCATTGGCTAGGAGTATCGTCCAATCCCATGGATGCTAAAATATCCCTAGGTATACATGAACTATGTACTTTCAGGAATTCCTCCCGTCTCCTGACCTCAGCCTCTCTCTTTGTTGCAAGCTTTTCAGCCAGTTGTCCAGCCATGCCCATGTAGAGCTTCATTGAAGCCTTTCTTCTCACCACTTCCGCAAGGCATGCTCTGTATGCAGGGCCAATCCCACGGACCACTTTCAAGTATTCAAATTGATCATTCTGACGCTTAATTGCTTCTGTGAAAACAGAAAACTTGTAGCGCACATCTTTGATAGTGTATTGAATATATGCTATTTTTTGCATGTAACTGTGCACAACGATGTTCATGTCATTCTTTTTTTCCGTGAAGAAATCAAGCAGATTGGAAATTGCACAGTCGCAAGACTGCATCTTAGGAAGGTAATTTTTGTCATGGCCATCATACATAGGACCCAAGGCTGAAACTGCATCATGAGGACGGAGGGAAGAGGATAATTGGCTAGTCAGACAGTCATCCACAAGTTTCTTCACTGTATTTACATCTTTGCTGCACAAATATGAACAAATTTTGATATCAAAGCAGAATATATAATATACATAACCACAACAGAGCAAAACTGAGTACTAGTATTGACATAAACAGAAGAGACATAGAGAACGCTGAGCACTCTAAACTAAGTAATTCATTAATGCTAAAGGTTAATAGGACAAACCAAAAAAATCAGCATCCATTGAAACACCTCTTAGAACGACCTCATAATTATCTTATTTTCAAGCAGATTAAGCATCAATTCATTATAAAACTAATAAGTTCCTGAATCCTTGAATGAAAGATAACAAAAACAAGCAATTAATATTTCAAATAGAACAAACATAAGCACCAATTTGAGCATGAAGCCTTTACAATCAGACATAGACAAGATGGAAAAAAAACCCTAAGTTACATAACACAATCTCTCTTGTTCTGCTACCTTAAACTCCCATTCAGCACGAATACCAGCATGATAATTCTTGGGACTCGAGTATTCATACGTAAATGGAGGTAGTAGCCACACTTTAGGAAGTGGCTGACAATGCGAATTGTATGCACATCTTGAAGACATTGTTGATACAAAATATTAGACTTGAGGTATATGTCTATTGTTATGTTTTCATATATCATAGTTGGGGTAACAATAATTTATCAACATGTAGAATAGATGATTCACTATGATAATTTAGTTGGTTTATGTGGCTGATTTGATGCCTGTGATATTGCTTTATCTGATTCATTTAATACCACCCTTCGAATTTGTTGTCTGTGACTTTCTATACTTTGTAAGCACGTGATATTGCTTTATTTGATTCATTTGATGCTACCCTTTGAATATGTTGTCCGTGACTCTCTATACTTTAAATACGCGTGATATTGTTGTTTTCATTGATTTGATATATGAAAACATTTGCAGGCTTTATGGCTTATCTACCGTAGGAGGTTCTGTTACTGATTCATCCCCATCGAGAAGATAGTATATGGCATCATTCAGTTTGGATTCTTCTTTTTTTCATTGTAATTCATACTTGTGTTCGGTTGTCTATTACAAATATTAATATACACTTGCTCATGTTATGCAGGAGCAAAAGCAGTCATCGTTGACATGTCGACGAGCAGATGGTGGTTTGTGAGGCACCCCATTGGACCATTGAGTACTGCATTACCTAATTCGCGCAGGCTTCTACGGGGTCTACCATATAAGACCAGTTAGATTGGACCACCCACACATCACAGCTCTCGTAGAGGTGGCACGTGGAGACGCTTACGTTCCATTTTCCTATCGGTGAGGCTAGAGTCACGTTGCAAGATGTATTTGTGCTATTCAGCCTACCTGTTGATGGCGACCCTGTTACTGGCACTGACCCATCATATACGATCAAGCAGTGGGTGGATTTATACGTAGTTGTTGGGAGCAGCACCACCAGCCATGGATTTCGTATTTGGTCAACTTAAGACCAAATAGAAATACAGCATTTCAATGTGCCTCCTGAGGATGTGACAGAGGAGATAATTGGGGGCGCCTTGACCCCGATAAGTCACAAAACCTAGTTAAATTGATGTATTTGCCATTACTAAGAGACATCAACAAGATCGTCAAGTACAATTGGGGTGGCGCTACATTGGCGTGTTTATATAGGATGTTGTCTCGGGCAACTAAGCCCAATGCAAAGTAGATTGGTGGCCCACTTATCTTGTTACAGGTAAGTCACAATTGCTTTAATAGTCATGTACACGTAGTTATTCAGGTATTATGTTTTATAACGTCTTATGTATTAACATATACTATCTTCAATTATTACATGTTTGGGTGTGGGAGAGATCGATCCACATTGCCTCGTCTAGGAGGCGCAGAATTGTTGATGGCCAAGTTCCCATAGGGTAGCATGTAGAGGGTTCAGTTTGGCCTAGAGGTCGCATTGACTCATGTTGGTGTCATTTATAGGGACCAGTTTTGGTTTAGTTCATCCCTTTAGTTAATAATCAATATATGCATAGTCATTTACAAGTTAATATAGGTTTGCTGTGATAACTAAGTTAAAGATTGTCAAATATTAGGATCTTCTAGACTAGACCAACCTACAAGAAAAAAAAGATTGCCTCAAAATTAAAATAAAATTCACTAAAAACAAAAATATGTTCACAAAATAAGCCAGTTTATAAGCTAAGATCTCACATTTCATTTTGTACCCTCACTAAATTATCAACGCAGATCAATTAGGGGATGAGCTTAACCCAAACTATAAAAACTAGTTCCCAAGATTTATTCATTTACTTATTCTATTGTAACCTTATGTTGCTCCAAAAATCTATTTCACATCTTTTCCACACAGATTCACATCCTGACTACACTCTATAAATATGTCCGTGCTTTTTTTTTTCCTTTCCTTTTATATTTTTGTAGTGGATCGCTTTGAAATTTTATTTTATGCAATTTTTTTTTATTCAAAACTCCAAAAAAAGTTCATATGAATTATTGCCTTAATCCCCTAATTAAAAAAAAAACAATCCACATATCTTGTTGTCAGTGATTAAGCATTTCCATGGCTATAGGTGAGCCCAACAGTTAGTTTTTGAGGTTTGCTGAATTTAATTTGAAATTTTTTGTCAATTCTAATATGAATGAGAACAGTTAATTAATGAGATGCCACCATAATTTGCTTTATGTGAGGAATAAAAACCTATTTTACAAGTCAACAAAACTTGAAATTGGGAAATAGTTTAAGTTTTGACATATTCTTAAATAATTCCTGGATAAAAAAATAATAAAAAGTCATTTAGTTCGAAGCCCCACATTTGTGGACTAAGACTTGTATAAAAAAAAATGAATACTAAAAGCATGCTTACTAAACACGCGTTTGATAAGCATGTTATTTCATTATGGCAAATGGCACACTTGTTTAATTAAAAGTGTTTACTAAATGTGTTTTTCATAATAGTTGATTAATGCATTTGAGCAATATTATTATTTATCAACCACATTTTCATGAAAGCGTTTTTCACAAACACGTTTACCCTCTATTCGAAATAAAGTGAAAAAACTACTCTAACCAGCGAACAAAGTGGTAGAACTACCCTAAACGAGGAAATGGCCTTTTTTCCCTTGAAGAACTTCTCTCTGTACTCTCTCTCCTCTCAAACTATAATCGATACTTGGTAAAATCCAACATTTAGAAAGAGAATGGGAGGAAAGGAAGATATGTGGTTCAGTTTTCTGTCTAGCTTTTCATCAAACACCTTGTATACCGGTTGATTATGGGTAAAAAAATCCAAAATCTCATCAAGAAAGGTTTCTATTTACTGATGGGTAGGATGAGGCACTCCGTCAATTTACACATTTCAGAGAACCTCCAAAGCTCTAGCGGATGGAGATTTCATTGTTCCATGGAATAGATTGCGTCATTCTCGCAGTTGCGGGCTCAAAGAAAATAGCAACATCCCCAGCTGAATTGGATATAGAGTCACAAACAATGGAGATTTCTGTGATTGTGTGGGACTACGCTTGTGTGGTAATATTGTTCCCCCATAACAAGAGCCATTGAAGAGCATCAATATGGGTAACAACAAAGGATGTTTCGATGAAGGGGGAATACGTGTGGAATACTTCAATACAGTCTCTAATTAACTGGGAGATATGGCCGGCTTTAGCCATGGGGTCCCTTTGGTCAGTACTCCTATGGGGGATTAGTTGAATACTGAGGCAAGCCATAGGATGATAGATAGAAGGTACAAGAAAAATTAGGATGGTGTCTCTAAGGATGTTGCAATGGTGGGTTTGCAATCAAAGGGAATGAGTGGAGAGTCTAGTCTGTTGGCTTCTATGGCTGTCAAGAATGTAGTGAAGAAGGCGTGTGAGGTCCACACATGGTCCAGTACGTGCGTCCAAGAGCTTGGTGATGTGAAAAGTACTTCTTTCGAGGTAAACAAAATTGGGTCTAGTGCCCAACCAGATAATCTAGAATTGGTAGATTTAGATCAAGTGCAATCAGATAGGCTTGTTGGGCCTAATTCTCTGAATGATGGATCAACTACAATAACTATAAATGGGGCAAGTGATACAGGTAAACCCAGTGGCGGAGCCAAGAAATTAAGGTAAGAGGAGGCACTTTATAATTTTAATTTTTTTTTTATGATCAACAATAAAATAATAATAATTTTATGAGCTAAATTTAAGCATAAAAATTTAATTATTTATTATTAATAGCAACTAATCAAAATTTTATAATAATATGGAATAACTCGGACACAATAGTAATGTAAGTATGCAATTTTAGCACAAAAATTACAAATTAAAATTCTTAATTTTAGAAAATAGAAGCAAATCATATATAGCACCAATCATTATAAAATTTTTATTTGATAGAACAATATTAGAGAGATAGCATTGATTATAAAAATGTGTTTTGAATAGAAATTATTACATAATCCCATACTATTATGTGGTGTTGATGACGTGATGCTTTGGATATAAGAAATCGCAACTCACAGTAAGTGATTCACCTATTATCTTCCAATTACCTAACAATAATGAGTTACTATGTTCCATTCATAAAATTTGATACTATATTGTTGATTTAGACCACCACATAAATAACACCACATGACACTCCAAGAGCACCAAATAAACTACATATTGTGTGAAAACAATGCAAAAAAAATAAAAAAAATAAATCAAAACTGAGGGGGGCACGTGACCCCCCTAGCCGCCTCCGCCACTGGGTAAACCCAATATCTCTATTTGGGCTTCTTTATTTCAAAAACCTTGCATAGAAACTCCGATGGATTTGAGTCTTAAACCCAATAATATAGACTTGGTTAAGCAAGGGGAGAATGTCAGTGTTCACTCTAATATTTCTAAGAGAAGTTTGTCTCAATGGCATCATGCTTTAGTTGGGTACTTTTCAAGCAAAAAATTACCCTTTCATTTTTGTTAAGAATTGTGCTGACAAATTATGAAAAAATGATTGTTGAGGTTCTTGCTCTTGATAATGATTTTTTAATCTTTAAAATTCCAAGATGAAGAAATGGTTGCTAAAATTCTTAAAAATGGTCCATCCCACTAAGGAAACTTTTAATAGTTAAACGTTGATACCTGAGAGTGCAACTGAAAAAACAAGAATTCTCTAGCGCCCTGATATGGGTTAATTTTTTAATGTCCGGCTTGAACTTTAGGCCAAGGAGGGACTAAGCTTTGTTGCTAGTGCAATTGGGAAACCACTAAATATCGATTCAGCTACTCACTCTAGGAGTAGACTTGCATATGCTTGGATTTGGCAAATCCAAGCTTCATACGACATCCCAAAGTCTTTTAATCTTGATTTGGGTTATGGAGAACCCCACGAAATTAGGGTAGAGACTCTTTGGAGGCCGAAAAGGTCTTTGAATTGCAAAAATTTTTGGGCACAACCAACAAGCATGCCCTTCTTCTCCTATTGTTACAACTACCATAAAGCAAGAATGAAGGAAAAAAGAGGTCATTAATAAAGCCTCCTTGAGTGATTGGGTTGAGGTTCCAACCAAGCGTGCTATTGAAAGAACATTGGTGTGAGAATGACAAGGATGCAAAGTAACAAATGGAAGATCTATCTAAAGCGTTTGAAGCTTCTCAGAGTGCTAACATGTTTAGTGTTCTTGATTCTTGTCTCGCCTCAAGTCAAAGTGAAATCAGGTTGGCAATCCCTTGACCTCTCGAGGAGAAAACCATAAAAATTTGAAAGGGAAGCTTGACATTTTGAAGTCGGCTTGTGTGATAACCTTCCCTCTTGATATATAAGTTCTAAGCGTGGACAAGGTGGGAGCAGAAAAGTAACCCAGTCTCTCGAGTTGTGAGAGGTTTTGCTTTCGTGTTTCTTGTTTCCTAGGCTCTCAAGTTGTGATAGTTCATTTTGTAGTGCTTATGGATTTTTTGTTGTTGTTGTTGTTGTTGTGGTGGTGGTTAGGGGTGAGCAGCGGATATACCGATCCGCCAAAACCGACCGAACCAAGCCGATCTGCGGCATTTTGGACGGATGCGTGATGATGAGCGGACGGTTGCAGATTGATTTTCTCCAATCCGCCAATCTAGCGGACGGATGGCAGATTTGAGATTCCTTTGAAAGTAACCGACCCGCCAAACCGCGAGCACCCCTAGTAATTTATAAGACTTTGTGTTTTGAGTTTATTTAAATATTTTGTTTGTGTTTTCAATTAAAAAAGAGTTTAAATATTCTGTTGAAAAAAAGTTTTCAACTTGAATATCATTTTTGAATTGAAAAAAATAAACGTGTTATTTATCTATATTTTTTTATTTTTAAATCTATCTCTAAAAATAATAAATAGAAAATATGATATATGCTGGTTGGTTTTTGTTTTCAAAAATAGATATAGATGTAACAATACAGAAACATACAATCTTTGCTACTGCTTTGTTCATGGGTTTAGTTGTTTGAATTGTTTTTATATTTTAAGAACCACAGATTGTAATACTTTATGTGGATGAAGCATGCTGTGATTATAGTATGTGGATGAGGCATGCTGTGATTATAGTATGTGGATGAGGCATGCTGTGATTGTGATATTCTAAAGTTTCCAACTTTTTTGCTTAAGTTTCAAACTTTTTTGCTTTGGATGAGACATGCAGTAATTGTAATATTTTTTTAACTCATTGAATACTTTCTTCTTTTTTTTTTGAGGAAGTACACAAGTTGAATTATGTTGAAAATTTATAAAATTTTAAACCGCCAAACCGATTCGAAACCATCCACCAAACCGCTCAATCCACATCCGCCGGATTAGCGGACGGATGCGGATTGATTTTCTCCAATCCACCAATCTGGCGGATGGATGGCGGATTGGAGGTTCAGTAGCCGCAATCGACCTGCGCCCACCCCTAGTGGTGGTGGTTTCCTCATGTTAAAGGGCTTGTTGTGCCTTTCCAGACTGTTATTGCGCCTATTGTATATCTTTATTTTTCGGTTACAAAATTTTACTTACCCACCCAAAAAAAGAGTAATCACTATGTTTGTTTCCTGTGTTTTTGAAAACACTTCTCAGAAAATTCTACTTTCTTGTTTTTCATATTTTTTTTGTTTTTACTGAATTTTTTTTAATATTTTAAGCAATTTTTTTAATTTTTAGACACACCTAACATAAATACACTTAAAAAGTATAATTTCATGAAAAAAATCTTTAAAGAATTTACTAAATACCAAAAATACACACACACACACACACAAAAAAAATCAGTATATTTTTCGTATTTTTGTGTATTTATTAATTTTTTAAAATATATTTTCACAAATATTTTACTTTTTAGATACATCTAAATAAGGTGCATCTAAAAAAGTATAAAAAAAAATGTTTAAAATTTTACACTAAAAAAAGAAACAGACGAAAAACAAAAAACTCAGTTTTCAGAAAACTGAATTCAAAAAACTGAAACCAAACACACTGAATAATTTTCAGTGCACTATGGTTTCTGAAACCTTCTTTACAATGCCTTCTACAAAAAGGCCTTATCGATGAGTTATACTTTTCTGCATGTCTTTCTATAAAAAGACAAATAAAATAGCCAATTCCCGAAGGAGCCCTTAGTATTTCACTTGCAAATGACACAGTAAGACCTCCTACAACAGGTAAGAATTTGCATAATGAGATGATGCAGTATGAACTCATATGCCATGTAGGAATTTGCAAAATGGGATAAATAAAATACGATATTTATTTTGGTGCATGAACAGTAGAAAGTGTCTTCTAAAACATGGCTTCTGAACTCTAGTCAGATGAAGCAATCACATGAAGCCCCACAGCATCAGGACAAAAACTAAGCTCGTACAAATTATACATTGGCTATAGACCTTCATTTTTGTCTCCTTTCTTTTGGATAGATAAAGAAACAAAACAAATTTGACAAGATCTACAATAACATTAGGTTGGTACCACCCTCAATTTGCCCCCTCCTCCCTAGCACGGGGGTTCGCATGCAGACCATTGCAAACATTTAACATGCATTCCACTGCTCATGTTTTCAGCTTATGTTTCCTTTATTTTTCATTTTGTTTCCCCTCATTTTTCTTTCTTGCTTTGGCATTAATTGAACAATGTCAAAATCATGAACTTGCTTTGCAGAATGTAGGCATCAAAGCATAGAAGATCTTTCCCAAATGAGCTCATGTAAGACAACCCCAAACCCAACCCCAACATTCCCCACCCCCACCCCCACCCCCACCAGCCCCAACCTCAAACCCAACCTACCAAAAAAACAAGAAACAGAACCTTTCAACTCAAGTCAGAGATAGTCTAAAAAAAAGGTTCGAACCCAAAACATGCTCAAAAAACAAAAATTCAATAACTTGTTAAGCTGCTTGAACCTATCATTTATCTTGCACTACACAGATTCCTTAGGTGAACTATATGTAAACACCCCCATAGGTGAATTATTCACAATATACACATAAAGAGGGGAAAAATTGTAAAATGTCACATGCCCAGCCCAATGAATATGGGTATAAAATGAATAAGCACAACCATTAAAAGAAATATCAGATTTCAACCATTAGTTGGTCCAATGGACCAGATACTGAGTTATCAACAACAAAAAAAACATATCAGATTTCAATACGACCAAATGGCTACAACCCGTGCAAATTTTAAAACAAGCAAGACATTTAAAATAAGCAAAATATGCAATTTTAAAACAAATGACAATGGGAATAAAAAGGAACCAGTAGTAAAGAGAGGAACCTTAAAGCTTGCATTTTACATTTTTGCTCATCAATATATCGCTGGTGCTCCTTGATTTTAAGTTCCAATTCCCTAATAAGAAATGAAGTTTTGTTAGTAAACAACTGTTCAGCACTGCGTTTTAGTTCTCCAAATTCCTGTTTAAATTCCAAAACCTTATTCTCAAACTGCCTGTGTGAACTGCTACAATCCTCTACCACCTTTCGCAAGTTTTCTTCCTTCACAAAATCAAATAAGCACTTGCGTGAATTTGTTTGTAAAACAGAAAGGAGTTTGCAAGATCTCAATTTCTCTATCTCTCTCCCAAAATTCACCAGAAGATTGGAATGGCTCCGATGCTGCTGTGAGTAGCATTTCATAAAATCCATGTAATTTTGGAGAATCATCTTGTAGAAATGATCCAAATTACCCCGAGCAATCTCTAATGCCCTCTCTTGCACCTGCTGCTCTCTTAAGAGTCTCTCACAAGTCTCAAATTTCACTTGTGTGCGACTGTAAATGGCATGTCCACGCTGGTAATGGTACCTGAATTGCCTCTCATAAGAAGGCAATGCCTTCAGTGCAGGGTCCGAAGCATCATCCAGTGGGTGGGGGTTATGGGAGGAGGATGGTGATGGAGGGTCTGGAATTTCAAGGATTTCAACTTGCTCTGCAGCAGCAGGAATCGAATTACTCCGCATCCTCGCTCTATTGAACAAGAACACTTCACGGTCATCAGATGGTAGTTTATAGGCTGAAAGTGGCCGCTGTGACTCAAGTTTCATGTCCAAGCACAAAAGCAGCTGGTCATTTAAGGGTATCCCAGACACTGATTCTAGGAACCGTTGGATGGCCTCAACAACAGTATATTCATCACACTCAAGTTCAAACGAGTGTCCATTCTCGGCAATATGAACAAGAAGTTTGCCTCTCTGAACTATAGCTTCTGACACATTTGAACTCATCTTATCCTCAAGAAACAATGGACTCCACACCCAGAAAACACAATTATCATCAGGATCTAACAACTGATTCAACAATTACCAAGTAACGATATCAAACAATGACCCAACTCAACAATTAACATAGAACAACCAATTCACCTCTTCCCAGACATACCCTCACCCAAATAGAAAATTTTCCAATTCCAGGCTTTGCCCCTATTAAACCCAATTATTTCCGCACCACCATTGACATCTACAAAACAGCCCAAAATCTAACAAACCCAAAAAGGATCTTATCGATGAAAATCCAATTTTGAAATTTTGCACAATGAAACTCTAAATATCTCAGACCCACCAAGGAAATCAGCAATTACAGCCAAATTTTCAACAGACCCACGCACTCAAAAAATAAACCCAAAAAAAAAACCCTAATTACGTCCGACCCACCATAGAAATCTGCAAAAACAAACGCCCAAATCTTGGAAAAACCTCCAATGATACCATCAACAAATACCTACCCAAAAAAAAAAAAGATATCATCAACAAACCCTAAATTTGACGGCACAAAATCTTAATTCGTCTCAGAAAAAAATTGAATCAATCAATTCCTACAGTAGAAAACAGAATAAGAAACATTACATTAAAAACATAAAAAATTAAACAATCAAAATCCGAGGAAGGGTTCAGCTAGAATCTTAAACTTACAGCCAAGACGATAAAGAAGAGATAGAGGAAACAATCAATGATGTGAAGAGAGAGAGAGAGAGAGAGAGAGAGAGAGAGAGAGAGAGAGAGATTTACTTGGAATTGGCTGAAAACAAGTTTATCACGAAACCCTCCGAGTGTTATATTATTATATATGGAGTATATAAATAAATGTTAAGGTCTCGTATATCTGGAGTAGATTTTTTTTATCGTGAGGATAACCTTCAAAGGGAAGTAAGCATCGACCTGAAGCAGAATAAGTAGTCTGTTCTTCCTCTACAATTAAGTTTTGGAAGAACAGAGAAATGCTCAAGCTGCATTACATTCTATCCTCTCGACAGAATGGAATGATAAATAAATAAACGCATATGGAGTAACATTTTGGTAAATTACACCGCCATTCTCGACTAATACGGAAGTTGCAGCGCATATCAAAGTTTGATGAAATTACACCAGTAACCTGCCTTAAATTTATTTACTCAAGGTTTAAAATTAATATAATTAATCTCATATTTTTTTATATAATTGCATTAATATATTTTTTTTTGAGTAGAACTAAAGCAATCAAAATTAATGTAAATGATGAGTAGAGACATTGAAATAAACAAAAATAAATAGATATACTTCAGTAGAAAAAGCATGACAATATTTTTTCATTCATGCAATGAACAAATTATCTAACTAGTATGTGAATTAAAATCTTAAGAGAGACTAATGTTACTATATGAAAAATGTGAAGTAAATTGTATTTTTTTGGTATGGCTTATGAAAGGATAATTTGTGTAAACAAATTGGGCTGAGCAAAGGAAATGGTCTTGGAGAGTTGAGCCGAACAGTGGGGTAGGGGCTTAGATAGCCCGATTTCGAGCCGCGTGGGCTCTAGGTCAGCCAACAAGGGGTTGATGGGGCTTGGACTGGGCTATAGAGGTATAGATCTTGGCGAACCGAGTTGGCTTCAATAAAGAAGGCCAAGCTAGGTTTAGCTTGGCACCTCATTAGTTGGTGGTTTGGGTTGTTCGGTCAGAGAAAGATTAGAGCGAAGTAGTTCGATTGGGGAAAGCAGTGGCCGAACAGAGTGTCGTCATCTCACTTGACTTGCAGTGATGAGGGTGTTCTAAGGATAAATGTTATTCTTGGGCATGAGACTCTTAGGAGGACTCTGCTAAAGAGAGTTAGAGTCCTACTAAAATTGGGTCAAGCAGAATTTATAAAAGCTCATGACATAACCTATGCACAGGTATTGCAATTCTTACTAAAAAATACACAGAGCTTATTGTCTATTGTCTACTTGCTGACTTAGGCATCGGAGGGGTTTTTGACACACACCCGCCAGTTAGCTTACGTGTGTTTTCAGGTGATAAGACAATGACATTTAGAGGATTGCAAACTTGATCAACAGGATTATACGAGACTGATTATTTCGCACTCATACAGCTTATAAGTTCAAAGGTCCTAAAATTTCATACAACGATTATCCGATTTAATAGAAAACTAAAATTCAAAATACACATCTATATATTACTTCACTAAGGCTTCAACTCAATCATAAAAAGAGAGTTTAACCACTTACAGAGATTGAAGAGAATACCATGGATTAATGATCAGAAGCACATGTTCAACTTCAAACCATATATTTTTCAAGCTTCGGAATTCTAAAATCGAGTTTTGAGTCTCCTATTATAACTTACAACTAATCTTCGTCAATTAAGTCACGCAAAATGAGGCAAATCCACTTGCCAATTGGAATTTGACTTTAAGTTGGGTTGCTCATGTGATGCAAATAATGTACTCAAGCAGATAAAGTCGAGGTCTAATTTTTGCACTTTTTCATCTCACTTTTACACTTTCCAGCTCTGAAGTCGAGGTCTAATTTTTGCACTTTTTCATCTCACTTTTACACTTTCCAGCTCTGGTACTCAATGAACCTACATATTGTAGACACCTTATTTATCGTATCCGAAAGAAGCACAAAAAGCAAGTTACACATATGACAGTTGATACCCCATTTTTGCCCTACTTTTACAAAAATGCAAAGAACTTTTGTGGCATAACTTTCAGCACAATCATCATTGTAAAGATAATGTAATGTTCCGAGTTCCCAAGTCCTACTCTTAATGATCATTTATTCACGTTCAAATTATCTGTTGTGGAGAGGTGGTTTGGAAATACTCTTCTGATCTTGGGGAGCACTCGAGATTCGCTGATAGTCACCTGAAATGGGATAAACACTCTGGTCGGGGATACCGGAATTAGCACTCCGACGGATAAGTCAGTCTCTACACTCAAGAATGCTTGTGTTCTAAGTTAAGCATAGTAATTTTCACATACCTTTCTTAGTCTGTTGTTCCTTTATTTATACCTGTTTTCTGGGCCTCATGGCAAGGCCCACTTGTCATTCATTATCCTCTTATTTACTCGGCTCCATAGTTCAGTATCTATTCGGCCTATCTATTATATTCGGCATCTTTATCGTGCAGGGTAGAGCTGTGTAATATCTATCTTCTAGAGGACGCTTCTGATTATTCGAAATATCTAGCTCCCACATCTGTAATTGGTTCCATGGATTAAAACGGTTTACAAAGTCAATTGTTTGTTTGTTTGTTTTAAAAATCATACCAGACTGGCCGGTTCGATTGGTTGAATCATTGACTAGTCCTAATTCTAGTTTGATTCAACCCCAAACTCGTTTTAAAGTGCAGTTGAACCGGTGAATCCAATACTAGTTAAAGCAAATTGCCCGGGTCATTGATGGTTCAAAGTGTAAAATGCCTCACTAAAAAGCATAGAGCGAGAGTTGAACCATGACATTGTGCATGTACAAATCCAATACAACCATTAATTAAGCTAGCTTTGTAATTGTGTAATATGTACAAGAAGTTGAATATTTATACCATTTTGATTTTGATTTTTTTTCATAAATAGATAGAATATTAAACTTAAAAGTTAGAATATTAAACTTAAAATAAATTAATAATATAAGAATAACTTTTAAATTTTATTTATTGTATTATTATTTATGACGTCACGGTTCAATTCAGTTTGACCTGACGGTTGAACTAATAATCTGTCTACCCAAACTATTTTCTGATTTGCTCACTGATTCGGATTTCAAAACATTGATGAGAATGTGATTCAACCTTGTTTATTGCATTTGTTGTATTATGTTTTTATTTTTGTAATTAGTGGAAGTTTTTGGAGTTTTGTGCTTGAGTTTGAGCTTGTTTTGAGGAGTTAAGGTTGTGTTCACCACTCAAGTGGTCAAATGTTCATTCGGGCAGTCTTGTATACCTTCTAAAATATGTTTCAGAAATTGAGAAGCTGTGAACTTGGGTTTATTGTTCCAGCAGTCGAGCGATTGCTCTAGCGATTTGAAGTACCTTTCATTATTTTTCCCTTATTTGGTACATTTTATTTAAGTGAAAATGAATGACTATTTTGACAAAATATAAGAATGTCTATTCTTTTCCTAAACTTAGGGAATAGCCATTCCCATACATCATAGAATCGCATAAAATATTATCATTTAGCTACCACTACCATTTCATTCTAAGGCCAAGTTTGGGAACTTGTAAAAAAGTCAAAAAGTCAAAAAGTTACTCAAAAAGTTAAAAAGTTGACACTATTCACTTCAAGTCAACAATTACGGCTGCACAACTCCCAATTCGAATTTTTCCATACAAATCAATTTTTACAATTTTTTATTACACATTTTTCTATAAAAAGTCAAAAAGTTAACCCAAACATCTATATTTTCAACCTTAATTTTTTAGTCTAAAAAGACAAAAAGTACACTTATTTAGGACACTCCAAACAACCCCTAATATTACCCTCCACAATTATTTAGAAAAAAGAATGTCTCAAAAATATTAATTAGTTTAATTGATTAATTATACTATAAAAATTTAATTATTTGAATCGCATGGAATTTTAAGTTATTCTCATGTCCGGAGTCTATAATCTATAACATATATAAAAAAAAAAAAACCATAACTCATTCTAAAGCGATATAACGCTTCATGTACTGAGCATCACTCAAAACTTTTTATAAATTACATGATTTCCTAAATGTACTCTATTTTTAAATGCCCTTTGAATAATTATTTTTCAATAAATTATCAATACACTTCTTTAGATTTGCTTCAAATACAAAATATTCCTGTTGTGCTCCACAAAATACTAGAGTATTGGGGGTGACCCAAACTAGTCCTAACAATAAGTCGAGTCCGAACAAGGAACCCCATCAAACAAATATCACACCCCTCCATCTATAAAAGGAAGACATCCCATGGAATAGGGGGAGGCATCATCTCTTTGCAACACAATACACACACACTCTTCAATTCTTTATCTTCTTTCTTTGATTCAAGTTGCTTTCATTGGAGTATCCCCGACCAGCAATCCCGGTTGGGTAGCGCTGACCATGCTTATCTTTGCAGAGCTCTAAGGGTCAAACTCATCTCTTTATTAGAAGTGAGAGGATTTTTTGGGTCTTACAACTGGTGCCGTCTGTGGGAACTTCCTTTTTAGGAAGCTAGTCAACTGGGTACCTATGTAGGAGTCCAATGGGTGTCCATCCCACATCGCTCCGTGAGTAAATCACACTTTACTACATAAGTTGACTAACTCCTTCAAATTTGTACAAGGCCTTTTCTTAACGGAAGAACAAAGCAGTGAGGGTACGCCCAAAGCGGACAATATTGTGCTAATAGGGGATTACTTGCTTCATTTGGTGCCATGTGGGAACTCCTTTCTTAGGAAGCCAGTCAATTGGGAACCTATGTGGGAGCCCAATTGGTGTCCATCCCACATTGCTCCATGAGTAAACCACACTTCACTACATAAGCTGCCTTTTCCTAAGGGAAGAACAAAGTCGTAAGGGTACTCCCAAAGTGGACAATATTGCACTAAGGGAAATTGGTTGCTTCAAGGCCTTTTCCTAAGGGAAGAAGAAAGTCGTGAGGGTACGCCCAAAGCAAACAATATTGTACTAATGGAGGGTTAGTTGCTTCATTTGGCGCCGTTTGTGGAAACTCCCTTCTCAAGAAGCCAGTCAACTAGGGACCTATGTGGGAGCCCAATGGGTGTCCATCCCACATCGCTCCATGAGTAAACCACACTTCACTACATAAGTTGACTAATTCCTTCAAATTAGCACAAGGGCTTTTTCTAAGGGAAGAACAAAGTCGTGAGGGTACGCCCAAAGCAGACAATATTGTGTTAATGGGGGGTTGGTTGCTTCATTTGGTGTTGTCTGTGGAGACTCCTTTCTCAAGAAGCCAATCAACTGGGGATTGATGTGGGAGCCCAATGGATGTCCATCCTACATCGCTTCGTGAGTAAACCACACTCCATTACATAAGTTGACTAACTCTTTCAAATTAGCACAAGACCTTTTCCTAAGGGAAGAACAAAGTCGTGAGGGTACGCCCAAAGCGGATAATATTGTGCTAATGGTGGGTTGGCAACTTCAATTCCTTATAGCTTTGTAAATTACATTCCATCCTCTAAAATTTTTAATTTCATAACAAATAACCATTTTTATTAATAAATCATTAAGTTCATTAACAATTTTTAATGATGTCAAAATTTTATTTTAATTAAAAAATTAGATTTTTTTTATTTTATAATATACGAGAGTAGTTAGGAATTTTATTTTTCAATTATTCTATTAAATTCAAAATTCTGATAAAGGGATATTTATAATTTTCTAAATCATAGGGTGTATTTGTAATTTATCCATAATTTTTTATTGCAACCCATCTGGGACGACCCCACCACGTTTAATAATTAGCATTTAATTAATTAAGGAGATTTGAATTTGAATTGTTCATTATTTTGGTTCAATTTGGAATTTATGAGACTTATTCGGTCTTATTTATATACGATTTGATTAAGGGTTTATGTTGAAATTTGAAATTGCAAGCCTAATGGCTCAAGAAGGTGAAATTGACGATTGAATCAGTTTAATTTCAAGTATCGGACTATATGTGAATTTAATTAAATATTTGATTCAGTTTAGTAAAATTGAGATTTGACTTATTGGGTTCGAATTGGAATTAATTAAGCTAATTTGATTATAAAAATTGAGAATTGTAGTTATTTTGAATTAAATTTATTTGTGAGGTGTTTAATTGTTTATGTAATTTATTGATAGGAATTTTGAGTCTTATTAGAAATTGAAGGCATTAAAGATTTAAGAAACTAAACTTGATGATGGAAATAAGTTTAATTTGGTATTTGGAACCTTTTGGGAGTCTGAGTAAAAATCTGATTCAAATTGGTAAAATTAAATATAATTAATTGAGTCTTAATGAAAGTCAAATTAGACTAGCTAAATTATATGAGATTTGTGATTAGTTATAATTAATTTAATTATATGCTAATCAAGATTTGGTAAGATTAAATGATGTTTAATTAAATTAAAATGTAATTAATATACGAAGTTATTCCTAATCAAATCATAATACAAAGTGAAGTGTTGGAGTCCTCTAGAACCTTGGAGGCAGCAAGTGGTGCACGTACGTGTATTCATGTGTGCTGGAGAAGAACTAAAAGAAGAAAAGTATCTGAAGAAAAGAAAGAGAGGAGGACCAAGAGAGAGAGAAAGAAAAAGGGTTAGCTGCCGCAAAATAATAATAATAATAATAATAAAAAATTGAAAAACTCAAGGTAGAATAACAAAGTAAGAAAAGGAAGCTTAAGAATTTCAGCCAATTAAAACTTAAGGTATGTAATTTATGTTTAATTTGTGCAAAATTTTCACATTATACTTGAAATTAAAGATGCGTTTGGACTCAACATCATGTAATTGGAAGAAATTAAGACTAAATTAAAGAGTATAAGCTAGGTTAATAAACATGAAAAATAATTTCAAGATTTCATTAAATTGAGTTTGATTTTGAAAACCATGATGTAATTGGGTTTTATATTGACATGTATCATGAATTTTGAAGAATTTTAGTTAATCAATTTTATATTTTGAAGAGGAGAATGAAAAGTTTTATAAACATTAAAGTTCATGGAAATCTAGAATTAATCATAAAGTTAAATGGGGTTTTTGATTTGTTTTGAAAACTAAGAAATGGTTGGATGTTAATTTGTAACTCATGCATGTAATGTAATTTAAGAATTTTAATTCATATTTTAAAGTTTATGAATTTGGGATTGAGTTTTGATATAAATCAAGAAGTCAAATTATGGTTTGAGCTTGATAATGAAGAATTGGTTGGACTTTGATACATGCAAATGATTTTCTAAGGAGTTTATAGCTTTAATTTCATGTTTTGAAAATCAAGAAGAAAAAAAAAAAGAAAAGAATTTGAGATCTTTGCATGAATGAAAAATAATTCAAGTTTTGACAAAATTGTTGAGTTTTTGGAAATTGATTTCTGAAGGGTAATGTATTGGTATTTTCCAAAGTATTTTCATGTTTCCAAACAAGCCATGCATGACCTCCAAGATTTGGAGCAAAGTTTGGTAGCTTAAACTACAGTTTTGAAACTCAGAAATTTTACAAACCGCTCGAGCGACCAATTGGTGGCTCAAGCCAATATTACAAACTTTCAGTATTTTTACAGACAATACAATCTGCTCAAGCGACCAAGTGGTGGCTTGAGCGGTCAGACTATTTTCAGCATATTTTGAAAAATCACACTTTATTCACATTTTCATCTCATCTCCTCCCTAACATTTCTAAGCAAGAATTATGACTCAATGAAGATTAATAAGCTAATAATCAACATAAACTAGTTGGTTAAAGAATAAATCATTGCTTTAGTAGTAATTGATTAAGAAGTCAAGTAAGAAATCGAACTATTTGGAAAAAAAAGATTTAGTAATGAAAGAATATGTGAAATGAGAATCCGATTAATTTGAATAAAGAAAGAATAAGCGTAGTAGAACTTCGGATTACTTAGACAGAAAAAGACAAGAAAAGTTTAGTTTAATCAAGGAAGTGATATTGTGTTTCAATGTGCATATGTTATGTGTTTTTGTAGGTCACGCGCTATCATCTGTCTAATCTGTCTGATCTGCTCCTGGAGCTATCTGTGAATAACAACTTTGTAAAATTATGTTTGACTATAAGTATTTTCTGATTGATATGGTATGATCTGTTTTCTGAAATGCTATTTTGTAAATCACGAATGAATGTCTAATTTTGTGAAATGTATTTGTGGCATTCTTAGCATAATGTGAATCTGTCATGTGTTATCTATTACCTGGTACTAGGGTCTCACGTGGGTTCCATTTATGAAACTGATTGTGCCTAATGATTTAATCTGCACGTAGGTCTTAATGACCATCTCATGTGATTATGAGTCTATATGACCAACTACTCTACACGTGGGTTTTAATGACCATTTCATGTGAATATGGGTCTATATGACCAACAACTCTGTACATGGGTCTTTATGACCAATTTGATTTGTTAGCTAATGGATGTACCATGTATGACTGTTTACAAATCTGAATATGTATATAAATCTATTTCTGATCTGAATTTTGATTTTGAATATGTTATGGGGCATCATTCATTAAAATCTTTACTTTGTTGTTATTCATTAAGCTCTAACTCATTGTTTATGTATATGTATGTAGGTGATCAAGCACGATCAGGCTCAGAGGCGTTTGCCTGGAATTTGTTTTTTGTCAACCAATCTATGCACCTTCCATGGAGGTTCTGGATATGTCAAGTGGTCAAGGCTATGTGATTAAAGTTAAAGTTTTTGTTTTCTTATTTTGTTAAACAAGTCTTTGTTCATTCTATATATAGGGCTAAGTCCATTTTTTCTCATCTGTATATATGATGATGCATGAATGATGTTGTCACGACCCAAACCTGCCCCTATAGGTTTAGCGTCATAACCGGCCAGTAATCCTGGAATTACCGAAGGCCTCTGAACAAATTCAACAAAATACAGCGGCTAACAGAAGCAAATACAAACATATAACATCCATTGAGCTGTGCTGACTTATATGAAACAGAGATTTTGAAATTTATATACAATGTCCAAAAGTCATTCTTAGTGTAACGCCCTCAAAATAATACATAAATAAATCATGCACAAGATCCATAATTAATAAAACAGACATTGTATTCACATTCACCAGAGTGTTCTTTACAAAAGATGTTACATGTTAACAACAAAAGTAGATGCCCTACGAGTTTACAACTTTCCAAGTTAACACTTGGTTACAACAAAAGAAGAGTTCTAACTCTTTACATATTAAGCCATTGGCCTGAATTTACAATTAACATCAAAGCAAAATAATCAAAAAGAGTCTTCAACTCCCAAAACCTTCCGAGCTAAGACCTTGGAAGCGGCATATCACCTGTACCTGAAAATGGTGTCCCAAGTAGGGTGAGCCAAAACCTAGTAGAGATATGCTAAACAGTATATGAGAATTAACTAAAACATTAGCATTCGATAAATGTTTAGCACTTATATATCAACTTACATTCCTTCCATAATCAAACAACATTTACATCCGTGTCTTATTCCAATCCCATCCATTTACCCATATTCAATTCATTGTTTTATAAATAACATAAAATGAGACTACAACTCATATAACCACACTTCAATAACAGCCATCATAGATATCATTCAACACTTTCAATAACTTGCCATTTTACGAAACTACGTCCGAGGGAACTGGCACCCATAATAAGATTTCGGGACTTTCACCTAGGACACTCCGGCCAACTTAGTTATCAATGGAGTCCATCCCCTATCTCCTCCCACACAATGGAGTACATCCCCTATCTCCTCCCATACAAAGATACATATACAATGTATTAAACATGTTGGCATACACAATGACCCACCAATTTACATATTCAACATTCAAGTTCAACCGTCATATTCAATGACATAATTCAATCGATTAGTTTCAATTTACCTAATCATCATGCAGTGTCTACAACAATCATGGCTATCCTCCACTAATAGGCCAAAACAGTTATTTCTAAACAGGTAAATAAATTTATCAAACAGATAATTTATCAACTTTTCCATAGGTGGATAATTATTCAATCCAACCACACCAATTAATCCCAACTCCATCCAATTTCATGATTTCCAAATCAATTTCATATTTTCACAATTTACCTCATTAATTACACAAATGATTCATTCAATTTAAATTAGGGCATTAATCCCCCTTTCTTAAATATTGCTCCCAAGTTCCAATTTCATCAATTATACATCAATAACCCATTTTAAGACTCAACATACCCAAATGGAGTTTAAAATTGAAAACCCTTCTTTTAAACATTTCAAATCTCAAACCCTAACTTCTCAAAATCCCCAAAGTTCACCATTTATAAAAAATGACTAAAATTTATGTTAAGACTCATAGGAGTGAGTAGTTTATCCCTACCTCAAATGGAGAAGCTTAAAGGAGAGAAAAGAGAAACTTGAAGATGCTCCAAAACCAAACTTTTTCGGATCAAAGTGAAGCCCACACAAAGCTCTACCTTCTTAACAAAGGGAAGAGGGTAGAAAACTTCAAGAACAAAGTGTATTTGTAGAGAGAGAGGGAGTTTAGAGAGAGAGGTTGTCGATTTTAGGGTTTGGAGTAAAAAGGAGATGAAAAAGTGATGTAATAACCCGCTGCTGCGAACTGATATAAACAGGTCTCGCTCGAGCGAAGGAGTGGTCGCTCGAGCGACCAGACACAAAGAGGACCTCGCTCGAGCACAAGAAACCTGGCTCGAGCGCACAATACAAAGCTTCAGGTCTGCAACTCAGACGCACGCTCGAACGAAGGAACACAAAACATATAGCTCGCTTGCTCGAGTGCAAGAAGTGTGGCTCGAGCGAAGATTACCAACCTTCAGGTTTTTCAGAGACGCAGATGTACGCTCGAGCGCAAGACTGCTCGCTCGAGCGAAGAGACAGACACCCAAGGCTCGCTCGAGCGACAAAAGCCTCACTCGAGCGAAGGAGTCAAAAATGGATAGCAGCCATTTGTTTCAACTCACAACCAACTTGTTCCAAACTATACATCACATCCCAAAACTCAAATACAAGGAATTAAAGGATGGAAACAAGATATAGACTACCACAATCAACAAGGAACCCGAGTCCAAAATACAATAATTGACGGGGAAAAATCGGGATCGCTATACTTACATTATATCCACACACACATAATAGTCAAAGTAAGAAGGGATTAAATCCCATATACAAAAACTTGTCTTAAACCTTAACAAATAAAATAAAAGTTAAGTCAATCACAAGGCCTTGAACACATGACATATTCGGAACCTCTACAGGAGGCGCAATGGTTGGCTTTACAAAACAGAAGTCCAGACAAAAGTTTTCAGGCCTGATCTCCAGAACGCTCACATATACATATATACATACAGTGAGCTAAAACCCAGTGAATAACATTAAAATAAAGAGGTTAGTGAACGAATTCTGAACATATCGTATTCATAAACAAATCATAACAGAATCAATTCTCATATCCAAACATAATAATGGTACATCCAATAGAACATATCACATCGTCATCCGACTAGAGTAACCGGTTCCAGATACCGATTAACCATATCACCACTTTGTCAAGTGGCTAACGAGATCTCGTAATCACATATATGTCATGGACCCACATTAACATGCCGTCCCCCATGACTTGGGACTATCTATGGATGCCATAGTGGATTTCAAACATAGAACATTCGTTCACATAAACAAATATCATTTCAGAAATCATAACTTATCAAATCACATTTGGAACATAATTCATATGAACATATCTTTACAATAACGTTACTCATAGTGGGTTTCCAAAAACAGTTGAACAATCTTCAAACATTGACCTACAAGCACAAAAGTGCATAACACAAACATATCTTATCATTACATATACGTATGGCCAACATGGCTTAGCTTACTTTTACAATGAATTCTTATCTTTCATATCACACTGTTCGAAACACATCCTTTGTAGTTTCTTAACTTAGTACATTCCTTTCTTAGTGTCTGTTTCTAATTTATATCCTCATTATTGTAGCTTAATTAAGGCTTACAAATGCCTAGGATGCAATAAGGATGCCAAGATGCACTTTGGAACACTTAGTCAAATTTCTAAAAACAAGGTTTTCACTCGAGCGCAACTTTGTCTCTTGAGCGGTCTGCAAAATTCTGTAAAACTTCTGGGAGCTCGATTTTTACGCTCGAGCGCAACTTCCTACGCTCGAGCTGAGGATAAAAAATAAGGATGGTTGCTTGAGCACAGGTTTTGTCACTGGAGCCAACCCTCAAACTCTGCAAAAGTATTGGATGCTCGTCATGTTCGCTTGAGCGACCTACAAAAATTCTGAGTTTTCAAAACAGAGTTTTGAGCTCCAAACATGCAATTTAAAGCTTAGGGTCATGCATGGCTTGGTCAAAAATACAAAATTACTTTCAAAAACATATATACATGACCCCTTAAAACCATTTGCTCTGAAATCTCACGAATTTACTAAAATTGAATTCAAACACTTTTGCATGTAAAACCTTTCAAGCTCTTTTCTCCAAAACTCATGAATTTAACAAATTTGAGCTCAAGCTTCATGAATGTAAGAAATTATTTTCCAAAACATGAATTTAAGAGGTAAAACATGATAAATCAAACATGAATGTACCAATCAACTCACAATAACAATTTAGATGCTCAAAATCAAACTTAACATGGCAAGGTTCAACATGTATGTAAAATTCTTTTCAAAACTCTTCAAACATGGAATTTGCTTACAAAACTTGATCTAATATGCATGCATGTTAATTTCATGGCCTAAACTCAACATAATGATAAAGCTCATGATCAAAATGATGATTTAATACTCATATATGCATGCATGTATGTCTTACAACTCAATTCTTCATTCAAAGCTCATAATATGCATTTAAACTCCTATTGTTCATGTATTCTCATGTTAGATGACCTAGGTTCACAATTTAGGAGTTGAATTCTTACCTAGAGTCTCCAAATTCTCTTGTTCTTGCACAATCTTGAGCTTACAAATAATAATCTTCAAGTCTTCCTTCAAATTCCTTTCAATTTCTTCTTTTCTCACTCTAGAATGAGAGTTCTCTCTCTACAAAGCCTCTCTAGATTTTTCCACTCAAAAGAAACATTCTTGAGCTCAAGAATGAGCTTAAGAGCCCATTTATATAGTTGTAATGCTATAATACATTAGTTGAAACGTTAGGCTTACCAAACACAAGTTAATTAATGAAACTGAATCAATTTTTAATTAAACTTATCAAAGTGTTCTAAATATTCCAAATAACATATCCATGTAACCAATTTCAGTTTCGGATACTGATAAGGCTTTCAATTTTTAGATCAAAGCATAATTCCAGACAGATATTTCTACGAATAACAGATAGAAAGCCAAATAGCATACAAAATACACAATAAACACATAATTTATTTTAATCATTTGATTAACAGTCTTAATTATGGATTAGTAATTAATTACGGATCGGGGTTGTTACAGATGTGATAATACATGTATATAAAAAGTTTAAATATTTTCTGTCTCATGTAAGTCTGCAGAACTCAATAGACAATGTTTGTATTTGCATCCGCCAGCCCCTAATTTTGTAAATTTGTTTAAGAGGCCTTCGATAATCTTAGGATTACTGGCCGGTCATGGCTCTAAACCTATAAGGGCGGGTTTGGGTTGTGACACTATCCAGGTGGTGGGTATTGATACCTGTGTCTTTACGAGCGGGGTTTCTCTAGGTGTTTGAAGACAAACAACATAATGCTCAACAACAATTGCTCTAGCTGCTATGCATTCTTCCTTTCCTAGAACATTCATTTGTTTGGTGCACCGCTAGCAAAAGAGTTGCTGACATTCCAGCAACGTCACTTCTACAAAAACATAATACAAAAAATTCACTTCTACAAAAATGCAATACAAAAAATTCAGCTACAAATCTTCTTCTTCGTTCTTCTGGTTTTGTAGCATGTAACCTCAGAAACAAAGGCAGTGTCCCCAAAAAACTATTTCCTCTAACGCTGCCTTATGTTATGTACTCTTTGTACTTCTGTTATGCCTACAACATGTTCAAAGTTTTGATTTTGAGATGCACACGACGATAGCTCGTATGCCTTTTGTTGTTTTAGAAATCTCGTTTGGAACAGAAGGGTAAAAGCTCGTTTGATTTTGATTTCCAGTACAAATACGAACCGTGAAAGCGTGGCCTAACGATCCTTTAGACCTTTAGAATTTGAAGCTAGAGGTGTCAGAAAAGTTACCACAGGGATAACTGGCTTGTGGCAGCCAAGCGTTCATAGCGATGTTGCTTTTTGATCCTTCGATGTCGGCTCTTCCTCTCATTGTGAAACAGAATTCACCAAGTGTTGGATTGTTCACCCACCAATAGAGAACGTGAGCTGGGTTTAGACCGTCATGAGACATGTTAGTTTTACCCTACTGATGACGGTGTCACAATAGTAATTCAACCTAGTACGAGAGGAACCGTTGATTCGCACAGTTGGTCATCGCGCTTGGTTGAAAAGCCAATGGCGCAAAGCTACCCTGTAATGGATTATGGCTGAACACCTTTAAGTTAGAATCTAGGCTAGAAGCGACGCATGCATCCGTCGCCTGCTTGCTAACCCGTAGTAGGGGCCGTCCGGCCCCCAAAGGCACGTGTCGTTGATGAAGGCCGCGCGGCGGATGAGCCGTGTGGGCCGCCTTGAAGTACAATTCCTATCTCGGGCGGCGGGTAGAATCCTTTGCAGATGACTTAAATACACAATGGGGTATTGTAAGTGGCAGAGTGGCCTTGTTGCCACGATCCATTGAGATTCAGCCCTGCGTCGCTCCGATTCGTCCCTCCCCCCTCCTCATTCCTTTGGAGACCGGTTGGCCGTGAGGTCCGAGAACACATAATGCAGCCCAAGTGTGCGCCTCGAGAAAAAAAAAACGATTCACCCGCGTGGCGAAACGAAATTCCTAAGGCAACTGCCTTGGCCAGCATGCCGTGTCACCGCCTTGGCCAGCATGCCTGGCTACGGCGTTACCCAGCATGCCATGCCACCGCCTTGGCACGCATGACTTGCCACCGCCTTTGCCAGCATGCCATGCCACAACGTTGCCCAGCATGCCAAGGTCGGCATGCCAATCCACGACCTTGGCCGGCATGCCATGCTACGGTCTTGCCCAGCATGCCATGCCTTAGCCCTGGCTAGCATGCCATACCACTGTGTTGGCCAGTATGCCATGCCTTAGCCTTGGCCAGCTTGCCACGCCACCGCCTTGGCTAGAATGCCATGACGGCCTTGGCCAGCATGCCATGCCATAGCGTTGCCCAGTATTCCAATGCGGGCATGCCATGGCATGGCCTTGGCTAGCATGCCATGCCACGACGTTGCCCAACATGCCATGGCACGGCCTTGGCTAGCATGCCATGCCACTGCCTTGGCACGCATGCCTTGCCACCGCCTTGGCCATCATGCCTTGTCACAGCGTTGCCCAGCACGCCATGCCACAGCGTTGCCCCGCATGCCATGGAAGCATACCGTGCCAGTGCCTTGGCCAGCATGCCATGCCACAGCGTTGCACGGCATGCGAAGGTTGGCATGCCACGCTACGGCCTTGGCTGGCATGCCATGCCACGGCCTTGGCCAACATGCCAAGGCTAGCATGCCGTGGCACGGCCTTGGCCAGCATGCCATGCCACCCCCTTGGCACGCATGCCTTGCCACCCGCCTCGGCCATCATGCCTGGCCACAGCATTGCCCAGCACGGCATGCCACAGCGTTGCCCCGCTTGCCATGGCAGCATACCGTGCCAGTGCCTTGGCCAGCATGCCATGCCACAGCATTGGCCAGCATGCCACGGTTGGCATGCCATGCCTTAGCCCTGGCCAGCTTGCCATGCCACTGCATTGGCCAACATGCCATGCCACGGCCTTAGCCAGAATGCTGTGCCACCGCGTTGGCTAGCATGCCATGACGGCCTTGGCCAGCATGCCATGCCACAGCATTGCCCAGCATGCCAATGCTGGCATGCCATGCCACGGCCCTGGCCAGCATGCCATGCCACGACGTTGCCCAGCATGCCAAGGCTGGCATGCCATGGCACGGCCCTGGCCAGCATGCCATGCCAAGGTGGGCATGCCATGGCTGGCATGCCATGGCACGGCCCTGGCTAGCATGCCATGCCACCACCTTGGCACGCATGCCTTGCCACCGCCTTGACCATCATGCCTTGCCACAGCGTGGCCCAGCAAGCCATGCCACAGTGTTGCCTCGCATGCAATGGCAGCATACCGTCCCAGTGCCTTGGCCAGCATGCCATGCCATAACTTTTCCTAGCATGCTATGGTTGACGTGCCATGCCTTAGCCCTGGCCAACATGCCATGCCACTACGTTGGCCAACATACCATGCCACGGCCTTGGCCAGAACGCCATGCCACTGCCTTCGCTAGCATGCCATGACAGCCTTGGCCAGCATGCCATGCCACAGCATTGACCAACATGCCAAGGCCGACATGCTAAGCCAGGGCCTTAGCTAGCAAGCCGTGCCACAGCATTGCCCAGCATGCCAAGGCTGGCATGCCATGCCACAGACTAGGTCAGCACACCATGCCACTACCTTAGTCGCCATGCCAACACCGGTTAGCCATGGCACGGCCTTCGCCGGCATGCCCAGCATGCCAAGGTCGGCATGCCGTGGCACGACCTTGGCCAGCATGCCGTGCCACTGCCTCAGCCATCATGCCTTGCCGCAGCGTTCCCCAGCACGCCATGCCATAGCGTTGCCCAGCATGCCATGGCTAGCATGCCATGCCACTGCATTGGCCAGCATGCCAAGCCACGGCCTTGGCCAGAATGCCATGCCATCGCCTTGGCTAGAATGCCATAACGGCCTTTGCCAGCATGCCATGCCACAACGTTGCCCAGTATGCCATGGCCGGCATCCCAATCTAGGGCCTTGGCTAGCAAGCCGTGCCACAGCGTTGCCCAGTATGCCTTGGCCAGCATGCCATGCCACGGACTAGGTCGGCATGCCATGCGACTGCCTTGGTCACCATGCCAAATCCAGTTAGCCATGGCACGGCCTTCACCGGCATGTCATGGCACGGCCTTGGCCTGCATGGCATGCCACAGCCTTGGCCGGCATGCCATGGCACCGTCTTCGCTAGCATTCCACGCCACGACGTTGGCCCACATGGCATGCCACGGCCTTAGCACGCTTGCCATGCCACTGCCTTGCCCAACATGCCATGGCCGGCGTGCCATGCCCCAACCTTGGCCAGCATGCCATGCCATAGCCATGGCGAGTAAGCCATGCCACTGCGTTGGCCAGCATGCCATGCCACGGTGTTGCCCAGCATGCCATGGTCGGTATGCCATGGCACAACCTCGGCCAGCATGCCATGCCACAGCCTTGGCATGCATGACTTGCGACCGCCTTGGCTAGCATGCCTCGCCATAACGTTGCCCAGCATGCCACGCCACAGCGTTGCGCAGCATGCCATGCCAGCACAGCATGCCACTGCCTTGGCCAGCATGCCGTGCCACAGCATTGCCCAGCATGCCATGGCCAGCATGCCATGCCACGGAGTAGGTCGGCATGCCATGCCACTGCCTTGGTAGGCATGCCAACGACAGTTAGCCATGGCACAGCCTTGGCCTGCACGCTAAGCCATGGCCTTGGCCCGTATGCCAAGCCACGGCCTTGGCCCGCATGCCATGCCACGGCCTTGCCCAACATGCCATGGCCGGCGTGCCATGCCGCGGACTTGGCCAGCATGCCATGCAACGACCATGGTCGACATGCCATACCACAACCTTGGCGAGCAGGCCACGCCACTGCCTTGGCCAGCATGCCACGCCACGACCTTGGCCGGCATGCCACTCCACAGCCTTGCCCAGCATGCCAAGGCCGGCATGCCATGGCACGGCCTTGGCTTGCATACCATGTCGCCGCCTTGGCCAGCAGGCCACGCCACAGCGTTGCCCAAAATGCCAAGCCGGGCATGACATGCCACGGCCTTGGCCAGCATGGCATGCCCCTACCTTGGCTGGCATGCCATGCCATGCCACCGCCTTGGCCACCATGCCACGCCACAGCGTTGCCAAGCATGCCATGTCACCGCCTTGCCCAGCATGACATGCCATCGCCTTGGCCAACATTCCATGCCACGGCGTTGCCCAGCACGCCAAACAATGACCTTGGCCAAGATGCCATGCCACGGCCATGGCCGGCATGCAATGCCACGGCCTTGGCAAGAATGCCATGGCACCGCCTTGGCCGGCAAGCCTTGCCACTGCCTTTGACCACATGTCTTGCCACTGCCATAGGCAGTATGCCATTCCATCGCCTTGGCTAGCATGGCAATGCCGGCATGCCATGGCACGACCTTGGCCGTCATGCAATGCCACGGCCTTGGCCAGCATGCCATGCCACGGCCTTTGCCAGCATGCCATGCCACAGCATTGCCTAGCATGTCAAGTCTTGCATACCATGGCACGGCCTTGGCTGTCATGCAATGCCACGACCTTGGCCAGCATGCCATGTAACGCCCCAAAAATTTCGAACCTCAAAGAATATATTATCAACTAAATACAGGGTTTATCTAAGGTTAGGAGTCTAGGAAACGACACTAATGAGTCCTATGGCCAATGACCGAGTAAGATCCCAGATCGCCGGAGGAGTCAAGTTAGCCTCCCTTCTAAGTCTAGCTTTCTTAGGTGGCGCACCACCCTTTTGACAGATCTTAAAAGGCATTGACGCGAGGTCTCATAAGCAACGCAGAGATAGGCATAGGATTACAAAGTGAATAATTATTACAGCGTCTCAAATTTTTAAACTTACAAAACGAGTTCCATTACTAACATAATCCAAAAACAATAAATAAAGGCACAATTGGACTAATGAGCGAAATGGTTTCCAAAATTTCTCTAAAGAAAACTTAAGTCTTCAAATGTCTTTGACTCTTTGCTGGCTTCATACATTTCTTCGATACCTGACATGAAACGCCATGAGCTTTGAATGCCCAGTAAATGCACACACACCCCATCCCTTTTTCCCAGTCCAATACACAATCACAAATATAACAAGCAAGTAATGAAGCATGATAATCATTCAATAATAAAGGATTACAAGGTTAGATATTAGAAATCTAGAAATCCCCCAAAGAGACTTTGTCCTCCCAACCACAAGAATCGGAGGCGGATTATTCGGTATGCCCCCTCTTTTGCTGCTTTGTTGCAGAACTAACCTCGGATGCCTACCAACGGTTATATACCACGTAACGCCAACCGCAGGGTCTCAAAAGAGATGGTAATAATGGGCATTGCCCAAATCCCTCCTCACACCAAATACCTAGGGTCCGAATACAACCGCTCCGTTCAAGGGTTCCGAAAACCACTTGCGCAAGACTTTAACTTTCAAATAAGGAACACATCCTTGTCAACCAATCAATATCTTAGTAATCTTGTCCAAAAATTCGCAACCCATTACCACCCATTAAGTTTCCCGTTTGAGTTAGATAATTTAAGTTTGAGTTAGGACATGCTCTTGAAACTACATCTATTGCACAAGTTTAAGCAACTAAATAGCACAAATAGAAGGAAACAAGGTTACAACACATGAGATTCACATATGAAGATAGGCACAAGTAGTTCTAGGCATATTCAAGTAGTTAAGGGAATAAATTCGAACATGAATATAATTTTCCAGATTTGCATAAGTGTGAGCACCATCGAAGGATTAAAATAAAATACATAACCCTACGACATGTGAAATATCATATCGAGACATGATCATAAATTAATAAGCATATTTATGAACACAATAACATGAAATACCAATGCCAAGCAGAAATTTCAGATTTAGTACCCGTTAAAGATTAAAATTGAAAGGGTTGTTAGAGATTTTTACAGAACTCAGCCTTCCTGTGGTTCGTACAGAATTTAATCTAGTTTTCAGAACATGTTTCGAAAATGTAATAGCTTTTCTATATTTTTAGTTATTTAAGAAATGTTTCAGCGCTGTCCAAATTCGTCGACCGTTACAAAAATTTGAGTTTCTTGCAAACCGCTCACTGTTTTTCAATGAAACCAATTTTAGGTGAAAGATGACTCCTTAAGGAAGCTTTTGACATAAAATGGAGGTCCAGAATATGTTTCTACATTTTTCTAGAAATTTTGAAATTTGGCTGTGAAAATAGATTTTTAAGGCACAATACCCAAAACAAGAAGATTTGTGAGAAAGAGATCCACTAAGGAAAATTTTTCATTTCTTTTGTGATGAAAACATGATAAATAATATATATTAAACTCAGAAATTTATCTTGAAGGTGTGCCTTTGGAAAGTTTGAGAGATTGGTATGAAAAAGATAGTTTTGTACCGAAATGAGGGAAATACAAGAGAGGTAGAATCATGGCTCAACTCTTATCATTTTTAACACAAGTAACTCATCAATAACACATCTGAAAACAATGTTTAGAACCCTTAAGAACATGTATTTGAAAAAGGAAAATGAAAGAGAAGGTTGTGTTGTGGCTTACTTGCTAGGCTTGAACAAGATGGCTCTCCTCTTCCTTCCTCTCCCTCTCAAGACTTCTCTCTTGCTCTCCTTTCTCTCCTCTAGGCCGAATGTGTGTGAGGGTGTGTTGGTTTTGTGTTTTCCATGCTAGGGGGTGGTGGTATTTATAGGCAAATCTTGGTGTAAAAAGACATAAAGGCCCACTAGTTGGAATTGGATTGAAAAGTTTGGATTTACTTGGAGTCTAATGGAATAGGGGGTGATTAGGGAACTTAATCATGGGTTTAGACAATATCTAGTTGGCCTCTAGTTGAAATGAAACTAGTATTGGGAACAAAACCCTAGGTTTAGGGGTATTAGGTGTTAGGGTTTCTAGAATATCATAATTACAATTTCTTGAAAATAGGCCCCTTACAATCTCCTAGGGTGGCCGGCCATTGGAAAGGGAGATGGGGCATTTTTTTAATCATTCTAGGTACTATGGACACACTTCCTAATGCATATATATATATAGATAGATCTCAAATTGATTGATGGTACCTATAGTACAAGAGTACATGTACTAGTTTTGGGGTAATTCTTGAATTTAAATAAAGAAGTGAGGGCTTGGAATTAAACTCATGTATTGGAACCTTACTTATGTAGAATTAAATTAAATTAGGCTAAGAAACCTAATTCGGCTAGGATATTCTTGTTCTGATAAAAATTAAAAATGCTTACCTGCAAGATTCGAAATAATTTAAGAAACTAAGGGGCTTTAAGGAAATAATTCAAACGTAAGGGTTTTTAAAGAAAATACATTTTTCCGGGGCTTCACATTAAATGTAATGAAATGAGGAGGATTAGAACCTTAATCATGTATTTAATTATGATCTAGTTTGGTTTAGGACTAATGTAAATACCTTCTAGTTAGAAGTACACACATATATATAGCAAATCTTTATAGGTACCAAAGTCATTACTGCTCCAAGATTTCAAGGGATTTGTTTGTACTAAAGCACAATGATTATAGCCTAGGAGGTATGATGTCTAGCCATGTGATGGTGAATTGATGGACTTGTTTTATATATATATATATATTTTTTTTGGTACAAATCTTGGAAATTGTAAAATATAATATTAAAAAAAGATTTTTGGGTACAAGTGTATATATAAATATATAATAGTACTTGTTTGGGGTCAATTTGTGATTTAATAAAAATGTGAGGGCTTGGGTTCAATTAAAGTATCTATTTCAAGTGTAAAATAATTCGGTTTGTATTATCTTGCTTTGAATTTAAAGGTAAATAACTGAACGATGACTGTGAAAATCGAAAGTTAAGGTTTAGAGCGATTAATCTAAAATTTGAGAGTTAAGTAATTAATATTAGAGTGTTAGAAGTGATTTCTAAGCTTCCAGGATCGATTAGGGTTTGTATGGATTCGTCCGTGATGCGTTTTTGGTTCTAGGGTTTAATTTGCGAATAATCGACGAACTAAGGGCTTTATTATAATAACTCAAAATTTAGGGACCTAATAAGGTTTACAAAAGTTAGGGGTCTCACAACCTATCCCCCATAAATAAATTTCGTCCTCGAAATTTCAGTCATTCTTCATGTCTCAAACTGCGTCCTAGTGTTGGCAACGTGTTTTCAGATCATCTTCTCCTTTTATGTTATTCTCCGTTCTGTCTAGAGTCGCCATTGGTCTTATTCTAATAATAGCGTTTTGAATCGAATTCCTCCCTGATTAATGACTAAGGAGATAAGCTAATCTCCCGCGCTTCTTGAATTGTTGACTATATAGGTAATGACGCTGCTACTTCAGTGTGAAGGCTTGTATTGCCAATTTCCTGATGTGGCGATCTACACTTCCCATTGTGTTGGTTGATTTGTTGCATCATTAATCTATCCCCCTTAAATAATAAAAGCATTCTGTTGGATGGGTAAGTCATCTCCTTCTTTTGGCAATTTTCGATAATAGCTAAGGTACAAGTAACAAATCTATTTCTAGGATGAGGTTGATGTTGGGTATCTTCATTCTTCAGGAGTCAAGAATTGTCATACAATCAATTTCTAAGGGTCCACATACAAGTGCCAATGGTCCGATATAGTATAGTTACGAGGGATGGGATGGATAAAACATGTACTTAAGAATTATGAGACGAGTGTAAAAGTACCAAGACTTGGATTAATTAAGAAGAATTTGCACCTTATCCTCGGATTACAAAAAGTCCTTCAAAGAAGGTCCTAACTATTATCCTAGTTTTACTTTCCTTAAGCCCTCTTTGCAGTTCTTCAAGTTTGCTTGCGGCACCTTACTTGTCCCTTGGATGCGGCGCGATGAGATCTTCTTCTGTTTGTAGTGTGAATGCTTTGCCGATTGGCCCCTAACTACTACTGAGCCTAGGCCTCTTGTTGTTTCCTACCCACTGATATACTCGACCAACTTGTTATATTTGTCCGTGGCTTCTGATCGCTAATCCCTTGCGTGTTTGCTCCCATTCCTTTTACCTGATATCCTGATTGAGCGAGTTGAGGACACTAATTCTTAAAATGTCCTGGTTGGCCACACTTGTAACATTTCCTCATCATTTTCCTCAATTCTTCACTATGCCTTTGTTTACCTTGTGTTCCCTTATCATAAAGTGCTAATTTGGCTGGGTTCCTAATATCCTTCACCTTGAAATTTTGTTGTTTAGCAGTCTCTAGCTTAATTACCCATGGTTGTTGTCTTAAATGTTTTTCTTGATCTCTGTCCTACTGGGGGCATTTGAACCTCCTATGTCCCATCTGTTGACAATGATAGCACTGGATCAGCCTTACCGGTCTTTCCTGAAAACTTTTCTTCAAATTTTGTGGTTGTTGTGGTGGCAGTCTGGAATAAGGTTTTTGTGCCACGTTTCCCCTTTGGTTTCTTCAGGGTCCTACAAATGATTGACTCGCTTTCCTTTTATTCCAAATCCTCCTTACGTCAGCTACTTTCCTATCTAAGGCAGTGTCTACTACTTCATCATATGTTTGGAGTTGTTGAGGTAGGACCCTTTTTCTAATTATAGGGTCTAGGCCAGCATGCCTTGGCCACGGCCTTGTTAGTATGCCTTGCCACTGCCTTCGCCAGCTTGGCATGCCACAGCGGTGCCCCGCATGCCATTCCACGGCCTTGGCCAGCATGACATGCCATGCTACGGTGTTGCCCAGAATGCCAAGGCCGGTATGCCGTGGCACAGCCTTGGCCAGCATGCCATGCCACCGACTAGGCCGACATGCCATGCCACGGCATTGCCTAGCTTGCCAAAGCAGGCATGCCATGGCACGGCGTTGGCCAGAATGCCATGCCACCGCCTAGGCCGACATGCCATGCCACCGCCTTGGCCGCTTGTGTTTAACATGATTCTTTAATATTCCTACCCAAACCATGCCATACAATTAATAATGCATAAGTATTAATTTTAAATCTGGTCACTTATTTTTTTGCAATTTTTCTTGAGTTTTTCGGATTTTTTAAGTATTTATTTACTCATAAAAATTGAAATAAAATAAATAAAAATTAAAAAAATAATTTCAAAATTACTATAATTACTAGTGCCTCATCCTTTAATTATTGGAATTTTTCTAGAATGTTTTGACTCTTTTAGTAATTTTTATTATTTTTTAAGCATTAAAATAGAAAAAAATTAAAATAAAATATTTCGGTGGCCAATATTTTCTTTCAAATTTTTTTATGGTGTCATTAATTATTTTCTTCAAGTTATGTTTGAAAATTCATGGCAAAAATTGTTACTTTAAAAAAAAACCCTATTATGACTCCTTGAGCATAGGTGTTGTTTCCTCCTGCCAGATGCAAAAGGGCTTAACAAGCTATTATAAGGGGAGGCACCTCCTAGCAAGGCAAGGCCAAGCCGCGGACTAGGCCACGACCTTAGGTGCGGCCCGAGCCGCAGCTCAGGCTGCGGCTTGGACCGCGGTGCGGGCGCTGCCTGGATCGCGACTCAAGGTGCGGCCTTGGGCGCAGCCTGGACCGCGGCTCAGGCCATGGCCGAGGCAGCATGGCCTGGGTAGCCTGGCATGGCATTGGCGTGGCCTGGCATGTCCGCGGCCTGGCATGCGCACGGCCTAGGCGGCCTAGCATGCGCACGGCCTGGGCAACACAACGTGGCATGCGCGCGGTCTAGGCAGCCTAGCTTAGCATGCGCACAGCCTGGGCAGGTGGCCTGTGACCATACTGCGCTCGCGCTCTTTTGACCGCAGTCCGCGGGTTGCGCACAAGTTCGAGCACGCCTTATCACACCTTCGCACGTAACGCATGTCTAATGATAACAAGGTCTTGGGCAAGGCAGCTGCGAAGGCCACAGCCAAGGCCACCCAGCCAAAGTAGCAGGCAAGGCCGCAGCCCAGGCTACGCAGCCAAGGCAGCAAACAAGGCCACAGCCAACCTACGTCTAATGATAAAAAGGCCACAGCCAAGGCAGCTGGCAAGGCCGCAGCCCAGGCTATGCTGCCAAGGCAAGGCAAGGCCGCAGCCCAGGCCGCCGGCTAGGCTGCAGCCTAGGCCGCAGCCCAGGCAGTTGTGAAGGCCGCAGCCAAGGCCATAGCCAAGGCAGCTGGCAAGGTTGTAGCCCAGGCCACACAGCCAAGGCCGCAGCCTATGCTTATTTTTTTGAATTTTTATTTATTTATAAAAATTAAAATAAAACATACAAAGCTGAAATAAATTTCTACATTTTCTATTGGATTAATTTCTACATTTTTTTCCATATCTTACTTATTTTCATTAGTTTTTAAATATTAAAGTTGAAATAAAGTAAAATAAAATATTTCGGTGGCCAAATTTTTAAAATTTTTTTTAATGGTGGCTTGATTTATTTTCTTTGAGTTTTGATTGAAAATTTGTGAAAGAAAACGTTAATTTAAAAAAAAAAACCCCATTATGACTCCTCGAGCATGGGTGATGTTTCCTCCTGCCAGATGGACAAGGGCTTAACAAGCTACTATAAGGAGGGGCACCTCCCTTAAGGCTGGCCAGCATGGCCAGGCCACAGGCCACGCCAATGCCTAGGCTCGCGCTTGGCATATGCCATTGCTTGTCTTGTGGCATTGAAACTCCATAGCCAAGCATGGGATGTTGTCGAGTTGCGGCCCGCGGTGGTGGCGGTGGCCTTGCCCAACATGCCATCCCACAGCCTTGGCCAGCAGCATGCCATGCCTTGGCCTTGGCTAGCATGCCATGCCACGGCGTTGGCCAACAGCATGGTATGCCACGACCTTAGCCAGCATGCCATGCCACACAGCCATGGCTAGATGCATGGCATGCGATAGCATTGGCCAGCAGCATGGCATGCCATAGCCTTGGCTAGCTTGCTATGCCACGGCCTTGGCCAGCAGCATGCCATGTCACGGCCTTGGCCAGAAGCTTGCCATGCCATGACCTTGGCCAGCAGCATGCCATGCCACGGCCTTGGCCAGAATCATGCCATGCCACGACCTTGGCCAGAAGCATGCCATGCCACGGCCTTGGCCAGCAGCATGCCATGCCATGTCCCTCGGATAATTGCCATTAGGTTGGCTTTGTCTTACGTACAAGTTGCCTTGCGAAATGCATGTCCCACGGAAGTTTGCCATTTGGTTGGCTTTGACTTACGAACGAGTTGCCTGTGCTTTCCCAGTGGATGCTTGTTGCGAAAAGTATGTCCCTCAGTAGTTTCCTGTTTCCATTGTTATTTGCGTTCGCGCTAACCGGTACTTGCTCGGCTTCTCTAAATGTTTTTGCACGTTCGTCGGGCTTCTTAGTCCTTCGGGGTGCGATTCATTTTGGGGGGCTAGTGCATAGTGTACTTCGTGGCGCGTGAGTTGTGATTGGTTTGTGCGAGTTGGATGGATCCCTTCCTGTGCAGCGAACTCCACTAGTGCATTCCTCTTGTCCCTCGGGTAATTGCCATTAGGTTGTCTTTGACTTGCCTACAAGTTGTCTGCCCTTCCGTAGTGGAAGAAGCCTTGCGAAAAGCATGTCCCTCAGGTAATTACCATTTGCTTGGCGTTGCCTTGCGAAATTCCTTTCCCTCGGCCTTGGCCATGCCACGGCCTTGGCTTGCTTACCATGCCAAAGCCTTGGCCAGGATGCCATGCCACAGCCTTGTCCAACATGCCATGGCATGCCACGGCCTTGGCCAGCATGCCGTGCCATCGCCTTGGTAAGCATGCCATGCCACTGCCTTGGCTTTATGTCATGTGCACGGCCTTAGCAGCTTGTCTCGCGGGCGGCCTTGGCAGCCTGTCCTGCTAGCATCCTTGTCAGCATGCCAGCCCAGCGTGAGGGTAGCCTTGGCAGTCTGGCTTGCCTTGCTCCTTTCGAAAAGTATGTCCCTCGAGGTAAAATCCATTTGGTTGGCTTG
>CM069914.1:119945166-119950625 GCA_036172215.1 Camellia granthamiana
GCCAGCATGCCATGCCACGGCCTTGGCGAGAATGCCATGCCACCACCTTGGCTAGCATGCCATGACGACCTTGGCCAGCATGCCATGTCACAGTGTTGCCCAGCATGCCATGCCATGACCTTGGCCTGCATGCAATGTCACGGCGTTGCCCAACATGCCACCGCCTCGGCCATCATGCCTTGCCACATCGTTGCCCAGTACGCCATGCCACAGCGTTGCCTCGCCTGCCATGGCAGCATACCGTACCAGTGCCTTACCCAGCATGCCATGCCACAACATTGCCTAGCATGCTAGGGTCGGCATGCCATGCCTTAGCCTTGGCCAGCATGCCATGCCACTGTATTGGCCAGTATGCCATGCCACGGCCTAGTCCAGAATGCCATGCCACCGTCTTCGCTAGCATGCCATGACGGCCTTGGCTAGCATGCCATGCCAACGCCTTGGCCAACAAGCCATGCCACAGCGTTCCCAACATGCCAAGGCTGGCAAGCCATGCCACGACATTGGCTGGCATGCCATGCCACGGCCTTAGCCAGCATGCAATGTCACGGTGTTGCCCAGCATGCCACCGCCTCGACCATTATGCGTTGCCACAACGTTGCCTAGCATGCCATGCCACAGTGTTGCCCCGCATGCCATGGCAGCATACCGTGCCAGTGCCTTGGCCAGCAAGCCATACCACAGTATTGCCCAGCATGCCATGGTCGGCATGCCATGCCTTAGCCCTGGCCAACATGCCATGTCACTGCGTTGGCCAGCATGCCATGCCACGACCTTGGCCAGAATGCCATGCCACCGCCTTCGCGAGCATGCCATGCCACCGCCTTGGCTAGATGCCAAGGCTGGCAAGCCATGCAAAGGCTTTAGCTGGTATGCCAGGCCACGGCCTTGGCCAGCATGCAATGTCACGGTGCTGCCCAGCATGCCAAGGCCGGCATGCCGTGGCACGGCCATGGCCAGCATGCCATGCCACCACCTTGGCATGCATGCCTTGCCATTGCTTTGCCGCAGCGTTCCCAGCACGCCATGCCACAGCGTTGCCCAGCATGCCATGCCCGGCATTGCTTGGCTTAGCCCTGGCCAGCATGCCATGCCACTGCGTTGGCCAGCTAGCCATGCCACGGCCTTGCCCAGAATGCCATGCCACCGCCTTGGCTAGCATGCCATGACGGCCTTGGCCAGCATCCCTTGCCACAGCGTTGCCCAGCATGCCTATAGCGATCCTGGTTCCTCTTCCTTTGATCGTTGTATTCCGGACTTAGGTTCTGTGGAGTTGGTGGTTATATATCTTGTTGTTATCCTTTAATTCCGTATGTATAAGTTTTAGGATGTGTTGGACGTGTTTCAAACAGGTTGGTTGAGCTTTAGTCCCATTCCTTGTTGCCCAGAATTTTGGTGGTACGCTCGAGCGGGTCTACTTGCGCTCGAGCGTAGTTTGATTTTTGGTTATCCGCTCAAGCGGGATTTTCACTCTCAGTATCTCGTGCCTCTGCAAAACTTCTACAGGTGGGTTTTTCACGCTTGAGCGGATTTTCTTACGCTCGAGCGGGTCGCGCTCGAGCGGGCCTGTTGGTGCTCGAGCGGGTAGTTCTTATTCTGTGAAAGTTTTGGGAGGGGAAAACCTACGCTCGAGCGGACTGGTTTTCGCGCTCGAGTGGATGCACTTTATTCTTGTGTCTTGGCGCTCGAGCGGGACTTCTTGCGCTCGAGCGGATCCAGTTTTTGGTTCTTGACGCTCAAGCGTCCTGTTCTCCGCTCGAGCGGACCTGTCATATATCAGATGGCAGCTGGGCATTTTTGAATCACTTTTTACACTCACACTCTCTCTCTTACTTTCTAAAAACTGATTTTGAGAGCTCCTCTCTCTAGAAAATACCTTCTCTCTAGGGGTTGATCTAGTTAGAGTGTTCTTATATCCTTCGGCCTTTGTAAAAAGTGTGTTGATCGTCGAGGGCTTCGTTTTGATCCGAAAGGTTTGGAGTTTGGAGCACTTTGGTTTTGGTCTTCTTCTCCATTTGAGCTCTAACTTCGAGGTAGGGATATCCTACTCCATCTTATGAGCTTTGTCTTTAAATTTTGGCATTTTGATATGTTGGGGGTTGTTGGGTAATTTTGAGAAAGTTTGGGGTCATTGTGTAATTTTCAAAAGAGGGGTTTTCAAATTTATAAAGCCACATGTATGTAATACATTGAGAAAAGGAATTAATGTTGGATCATTGATGAAAATGGAACCTTAGGGTTGTTATGTGAATTATGGGAAAAAGCCCTAATTTGTTAATAAATTGATTTGTATAATTAATTTTGGGAAATGAGAAATTGAATAGGAAATATTCAAATTGGAAAGGTATGAGATTAAAGGGTGTAGTTGGATTAATTTATCGCTCACCTAGACATAATGATGATATTTTATCCATTTAGTGCATTTATTTCCTGTTTAGAAATAACTGCTTTGGGCTATCGGTGGAGGATAGTCTTGATTGTTGTAGACAATGCATGATGATTAGGCAAACTAAAACTAATCAACGGAACATGTCATCGAATATGACGGTTGAAAAATACATTAACTTTATGTATTGATTGATTATGTATATGATCTGTGTTTATATACATTGTGTTGTGTGGGAGGAGATAGGGGATGTACTGCACGGTTTAGGGGAAGATAGGGGATGGACCTCTAAACCGGAAATTGTGTGACATTGATACAGCACTACAATGTATATTATTTGTGAAGTAATGGAAGTGTTTTGTTTGACATTGATACAGCACTACAATGTATATCATGGTGAAGTATGGAAGTGTTTGTTTGATTTGATATAGCACTAAAATGTATATCATTATCAATTGTGAAGTATAAAAGTGTTTCTAAGTTATATTGATACAGCTCCAAAATGTGTATCACTTGTGAAGTAAGGAAGTGGTTTATGTGTTATTGATACAACACCAAAATGTGTATCCATCATGAATTTCGAAAGTGTTTTAGTAATAAGTTATAATCTCATTAAATTATTTGGCCAGGTTCTGAGCCTTGTTTTCAAATTCAAAGTTGAATAAGAAATGGAAAGTGAAATGTAACATGGACATGATTGTCATGAAACTGTAATGTGATATAAGTTGGAATATAAGTGTGGACCATCTACCGAATGCTATTATTTTAGTCATTGTTTATAGTTGGTTTAGTATATTCCTACTAGGCTGTGGCTCACCCTATATGGGACATCATTTTTCAGGTATAGGTAGCATGCCACCTTCAAGGACGTAGCTTGGGAGGTTTGAGACTGTTGAACTATCTTGTATTGTTGGTTGTATTACATGTATAACAAGCCAAGGGCTTTCTTTGTATAGAGTTAGTACTCTCTTTTTTGTAACCAAGTGTTGACTTGGAAAGTTGTAAGCCTATAGGGCATTTACTTTTGTTGTCAACATGTAATACATTTTGTAATGGATATTCTGATGAAATGTAATTATGCTTATTTCTCTTATGTCTGAGCATGTCAATACTGTATGAATTATGGGTTTATTTTGAGGGCGTTACAATGCCAAGGCCGGCATGCCATGCCACAGCCTCGGCCAGCATGCCATGCCATAGCCTTGGCACACATGCCTTGGCACCACCTTGGCTAGCATGCCTCACCACAGCATTGCCCAGTGTGCCACGTCACAGCGTTGCGCGGCATTCCAAGGCCATCATGCCATGACAGCATACCATGCCACTACCTTGGCTAGCATGATGTGCCACAGCGTTGCCCAGCATGCCTCGACCGACATGCCAAGCCACGGACTAGGTCGGCACGCCATGCCAACGCCGGTTAGCCATGGCACGACGTTGGCCTGCATGCAATGGCACGGTGTTGGCCGGCATACCATGGCACGGCGTTGGCCTGCATGCCATGCCACGGCCTTGGCCGACATGCCATGGCACCGCCTTCGCCTACATCCCATGCCACGACCTTGGCCCGCATGCCATGCCACTGCCTTTCCTAGCATGCCATGGCTGACATGCCATGCTGCGGACTTGGCCAGCATGCCATGCCACGGCCATGACGAGCAGGCCACGCCACTGCCTTGGCCAGCATGCCACGCCACGGTGTTGTTCAGCATGCCATGGCCGGCATGCCATGGCATAGCCTCGGCCAGCATGCTATGCCATAGCCTTGGCATGCATGCCTTGCCTCCGCCTTGGCTAGCATGCCTCGCCACAGCAGTGCCCAGGATGCCACATCACAGTGTTGTGCAGCATTCCAGGGCCAGCATGCCATGCCAGCACATCATGCAACTGCCTTGGCCAGCATGCCGTGCCATAACGTTGCCCAGCATGCCATGGCCGACATTCCATTCCACGGACTAGGTCAACATGCCATTCCACTGCCTTGGTCGGCATGCCAACGACGATTAGCCAAGGTACGGCCTTGGCCTGCATGCCATGGCACGGCCTTGGCCCGCATGCAATGCCATGGTCGTGGCCGGCATGCCATGGCACCGCCTTTGCCAGCATACCATGCCACGACCTTGGCCCGTATGCCATGCCATGGCCTTAGCACGCTGCCCTGCCACTGCCTTGCCCAGCATACCATGGCCGGCATGCCATGCCGCGGACTTGGCTAGCATGCCATGCCACGGCTGTGGTCGGCATGCCATGCCACAGCCTTGGCGAGCAGGCCACGACACTACCTTGGCCAGCATGCCACGCCACGGCCTTGGCCGGCATTCCACGCCACGGCCTTAGCATGCCAAGGCTAGCGTGCCATGGCACAACCTTGGCCAACCTGCCATCCCGCCGCCTTGGCCAGCATGCCATGCCATAGCATTGCCCAGCATGCCAAGCCGGGCATGACATGCTATGACCTTGGCCAGCATGCCATGCCCCTGCCTTAGCTGGCATGCCATGCCACCGCCTTAGCTACCATGCCACGCCACAGCGTTGCCCAGCATGCCATGTCACCACCTTGGCCAGCATGCCATGCCACCGCCTCGTCCAGCATTCCATGCCATGCCACCGCCTTGGCCAGCATGCCAAGCAACGGCCTTGGCCAGGATGCCATGCCACGGCTATGGCCGACATGCAATGCCACGGCCTTGGAAAGCATGCCATGGCACCGCCTTGGCCAACATGCCTAGCCACTGCCTTTGACCACATGTCTTGCCATCGCCTTTGGTAGCATTCTATGCCACCACCTTGGCAAGCATGGCAATGCCGGCATGCCATGGCACGGGCTTGGCTGTCATGCAATGCCACAACCTTGGCCAGCATGCCATGGCACAGCCTTGGCCGGCATGTAATGACACCGCCTTGGCTGGCATGCCATGCCACGGCATTGCCGAGCATGTCAAGTCCTGCATGCCATGGCATGGCCTTGGCCGTCATGCAATGCCACGACCTTGGTCAGCGTGCCACACCAACGACATGGCCGGCATGCCATGCCACGGCCACGGCCACGGCCAACACACCATGCAACCTCTTT
>CM069914.1:119950825-119955825 GCA_036172215.1 Camellia granthamiana
ACAGCCTTGGCCGGCATGCAATGACACCGCCTTGGCTGGCATGCCATGCCACGGCATTGCCGAGCATGTCAAGTCCTGCATGCCATGGCATGGCCTTGGCCGTCATGCAATGCCACGACCTTGGTCAGCGTGCCACACCAACGACATGGCCGGCATGCCATGCCACGGCCACGGCCAACACACCATGCAACCTCTTTGACCAGCAAGCCTTGCCGCAATGTTGCCCAGCATGACATGCCACAGTGTTGCCCAACATGCCATGCCACGACCTTGGCCATCATGCCATGCCACAACGTTGCCCAGCATGTCAAGGCCAGCATGCCACGACACTGTCTTGGCTAGTATGCCATGCCACGGTCTTGGCCAGCATGCCATGCCACAGCGCTGCCCAACATGCCTAGGCCGGCGTGCCATGCCACAGCCTTGGCCAGCATGCTGCGCCACCGCCTTGCCCGGCATGCCATGCCACAGCGTTGCCTAATATGCCTTGCCACTGCCTTGGCCAGCATGGCAGGCCACAGCGTTGCCCCACATGCCAAGCCACAGCGTTGCCCGGTATGCCGAGGCCGACATACCATGCCACGGCCTTGGTCGGCATGCCATTTCCCCGCCTTGCCCAGGATGCCATGGCCAGCATGCCATGAGACCGCCTTGGCCAGCATGCCTTGCCACCGCCTTGCCAGTTATGCCATGCCACTGCCTTCACCAGCTTGGCATGCCACAGTGGTGCCCCATATGCCATGCCACGGCGTTGCCCAAAATGCCAAGGCCGGCATGCCGTGGCACGGCCTTGGCCAGCATGCCATGCCACCCACTTGGCCAGCATGCCATGCCACGGTGTTGCCCAGCTTGCCAAAGCCGGCATGCCACGGCACGGCCTTGGCCAGAATGCCATGCCACAGACTTGACTGCTTGTTTTTAACATGATTCTTTTATATTCCTACCCAAACCATGCCATACAATTAATAATGCACAATTATTAATTTTAAATGTGGTCACTTATTTTTTTGCTATTTTTCTTGAGTTTTTCAGATTTTTTAAGATTTATTTACTCATAAAAATTGAAATAAAATAAATAAAAATTAAAAAAATAATTTAAAAATTACTATAATTAATATTGCCTCATCCTTTAATTATTGGAATTTTTCTAGATTTTTTTTACTATTTTTAGTAATTTTTATTATTTTTTAAGCATTAAAATAGAAATAAATTAAAATAAAATATTTCGGTGGCCAAATATTTTTTTTCAAATTTGTTTTGGTGTCTTTAATTATTTTCTTCAAGTTATGGTTGAAAATTCATGGCAAAAACCATTACTTTAAAAAAACACCCCATTATGACTCCTCGAGCATAAGCGATGTTTCCTCTTGCCAGATGCAAAAGGGCTTAACAAGCTATTATAAGGGGGGAGGCACCTCCTAGCAAGGCAAGGCAAGGCAAGGGCAAGGCAAGGTGGCATGTGCGTAGCCTGGGCAGGCTGGCATGCACGCGGCCTGGGCATCACAGCCTTGCATGCACACGGCCAGGGCGGCTTGGCATGGCATTGGCGTGGCCTGGGCGGCTGGCATGCGTGCGGCCTGGGCAGCCTGGCATGCGCACGGCCTGGGCAGCACGGCTTGGCATGTGCGCGACTTGGGCAGCATGGCCTGGCATGCTCGTGGCGTGGGCGGCCTGGTATGCGTGCGACTTGTGCAGCACGGCTTGGCATGCGCGCGGCCTGGGCAGCGTGACCTGTGAGCATACCGCGCGCGTGCTCTTTTGACCGTGGTGCGCGAGTTGCATGCACGTTCACGCACGCCTTAGCACGCCTTCGCACGCAACGTATGTCTAATGATAACAAGGCCATGGGCAAGACAACTGCCAAGGCCGTAGCCCAGGCAGCAGGCAAGGCCACGCAGCCAAAGCAGCAGGCAAGGCCACAGCCAAGTGTCACGCCTTGAGAATTTCTGTGACACAAAGAGCAGCGTTTGAGGTGTACCGAAGGTGCTGGAAGGTTCCGGAAGGTATGGGAACAAGCTAAAGTATGCTGGAAGGCTCTAGAACTTGGTAGAAGGGTTCAGAGTGGCCTAGAAGATTCCGGAATATGATGGAAGAATCTTGGAGGGTCCAGAAGAGTCTGGATGGGTCTGGAACATCCTAGAATATCATGGAGAAGCCTACCATGTACTACACTAGTATAGAGAATTCTAGAAGGTAGTAGAAGGGTAGTTGTCCTAGATATTTCTGTGGAGGGTTCTAGAGGAGAGCTTGTAACCCTTGGATCAAAATGATCCTAGCCATCCATTGGGGAGGTGGATGGCTATATAAGGGGAGGAGTCTCATTTGTAGGGGATCCAAGAGAGGAGATCCAAGAGAGCTCTAAGAGTAAAGCACTTGTGAGGGTGAGAGCCTTGTAAAGCTTTGTACACAACTATACTTGTATAGTGAATACATTCTTCCACTTAAACTTTGTGTTTTAGTTAGTGTGGTCGAGTGAGGAAGGCTGATTTAGGTGCAACCAAGGGGGTTGATAAGCATCAAAGGCCGCACGGTTGGCTTGGAAAATCCAAGGCTGTGACAGTTGGTATCAGAGCAGGTTACGTGAGAAAGTAACCAAATGGAGGTGTACATGGCTACGTCTGGCGACGAAGGTGCTGGGAACGTCCCCAAGGTGAAGAATCTCCCAACAAAGGACTCGATAGCAGCGTTGGAGACACAACTCGATGAGATGATGGAGAGTGTGGCAAAGCGGTTCACTAGACTGGAGGAAGCTTTAGTTGGCCTTGTTAAGCCCACATCCCATATAAGAGAATTTTTCTCTTACTTTGCTAGTCTTGTTGCTAGGGTAGAAGAGTTGGAGGAAAAGGTTGACTCCAGCGAAGAAAGGGTGAACTCGTCTCTCTCTGAGGCAGCTAGAGACAGTCCCGCCCAAGGGAAGGCCCTAGAGGCAAGAGTGGCTAGCTTAGAAGTGGAATTAGAGTTGTGTAAGAAGGCCATAGTTGCTAGCAATGAAGGAAATTTGGCTCTAACAAAATGGAAGGTTCGTGTGCCAGAACCTAAAAGCTATGATGGTGCGACGGATACCCGAGAGATTGATAATTTCATTTGGAACATGGAGCGGTATTTTGAGAACGTCAACATCGTAGATGAGACGAGAAGGTGCAAACCACTACCTTGTATTTGAAGGACACTGCGATGTTGTGGTGAGGAGGCAGTACACCTACATGGAGAAGGGGTTGTGCAAGATTGAGACTTGCAGAGCTCAAGAGAGAATTGAAGAAGCACTTCTACCCTGTCAGTGTCGAATTTCAGGCGTACAGGAAGCTGCGCAAGCTAAAGCATGAGGGGTCATTGCGGGACTATGTGAAGGAATATTTCGCACTTCTATTGGAGATCCCCAACATGGCAGAAAAAGAGGCATTGTATGGCTTCCTAGATGGTTTGCAGCCTTGGGCAGAAGAGAGTTCCAGAGTCAAGGAGTAAAAGACCTTGCAACAGCCCTAGCGGAGGCAGAGAAGTAGGATGACTTCAAAGCACTAGGAAACCCAAGGGCGCAAGACAGACTCATACACAAAGGTGGGAGACAGTCTCCATAAACCACCGATGATGAGTACAGTGATGAAGAGACCCAAAAGTGACGGGAACAAAACGAAAGAATGGGCAACGCACCGGATCTCCAAGAAGAAGCGTGAAGGTTAAAGGGCGGCTTGAGTGTTTCCTGTGCAACGGACCGCACATAGTAAGGAACTGCCCAAAGAAGAAGGCGCTTAGTGCCATGAAGAAGAAAGAGACGAAGGCTTCGATAGTGAAAGCCCTTCAGAGAAGGAAGCACAGTCGGGGGGGGGGAGCATCCAACTTCTTGGGTCAATATCCAAGAAGAATGAGAAGATGCAAGAGTCGAGGAGCATCCAAAACAAGGATGTGCCTTTACGCAGAGGTGAAGGTTAATGGATAACTTCACATGCGTTGGTAGATACAGGTGCCACTCATAACTTTGTGAGCACTGAAGAGGCTAAGAGGCTGGGCTTGAAAATGAAAGTGGGACAAGGGTTGGTCCAAGCCAGTAAACGCGAAGGCCAAGCCAATCTAAGGTGTAGTAAGGAGTGCTGACATGACCATTAGGAGTTGGATTGAAAAGGTGGAGTTCTCAGTCATTGAGATGGATGACCACCCCATAATCCTAGGAATGGATTTCATGAGGAAGAACAATGTGATGCTAGTACCGCAAGCTACAACCATGTTGTTGTTTGCAGGTGATCGACCATGTGAGTTCCCATTGGTGCCAGGAGTCAGCTACTCAAAGACAAAGAGAAGACATTTGTGGCAATGTAGCAGACTAAGCAGCAATGGCAAGGGCAAAGATGAAATAGGCAAGCACCAGCAACAACAAACGGACAAAGATCATATCGAGATGTGGTGACTTGGTATGCTTCTGCGTGACGAGGGCATCACGAGATCGGGTGGGGGAGAGTGTCATGCCCCGAGAATTTTTGTGACACAATGAGCAGCGTTTGAGGTGTGTCAAAGGCACTGGAAGGTTTCGAAGGTTTGAGAATGAGCTAGAGTATGCTGGAAGGCTCTAGAACCTGGTGGAAGGGTCCGGAGTGGCCTAGAAGATTCCAGAATATGGTGGAAGAACCTTGGAGGGTCCAGAAGAGTCTGGATGGGTTTGGGACATCCTAGAATATCATGGAGAAGCCTACCATGTACTACACTAGTATAGAGAATTCTAGAAGGTAGTAGAAGGGTAGTTGTCCTAGATATTTCTGTGGAGGGTTCTAGAGGAGAGCTTGTAGCCCTTGGATCAAAATGATCCTAGCCATCCATTGAGGAGGTGGATGGCTATATAAGGGGAGGAGTCTCATTTGTAGGGGATCCAAGAGAGGAGATCCAAGAGAGCTCTAAGAGTAAAGCACTTGTGAGGGTGAGAGCCTTGTAAAGCTTTGTACACAACTATACTTGTATAGTGAATACATTCTTCCACCTAAACTTTGTGTTTTAGTTAGTGTGGTCGAGTGAGG
>CM069914.1:119960825-119963325 GCA_036172215.1 Camellia granthamiana
ACAAGCAAAATGTAACTAGAATAGGCTCGGCTAATCTAAGATGGCATATGATATGCGACAATTTGATACATGTATTCAAGTTGGAATTGAAATACGATGCAGTTAGTATGATGCGCCGAGCCCGGTGCATGCAATACGAACGGATAATGCAAACATGCATAGCATAAGGATGCTAATTGGAAATGACCTAAAACTAACCATCGTAAGCGGTAAGTAAAAGGAAGAAAGAAGTGGGGGTTAGAAGACATGCATCACACACACGCACGCTTATTACACAATTGCGCCCTCTCGACGGAGGGACCGAAAGAATAATACAAATTAACTAATTAACTAACTAACAAGCTAATTAATTAATTACACAACCAAATCAAAATAAATAACTATTCTAAGTTATTAAAACACTGAAATGGCCTCGAGACGAGGGATGAATGCATGCTCGGATGGCTTCGCTCGGAAATCCATCGCCATGCTTCATGTTGCCTCTGTTTCCACTGCTCTATACCTCTGAAAATTGTGCCAACTTCTGTGACACTTCTGAACCACCTTGTGGGCATGCTGTGAGGCCATCGGCCAAAAGATGAGGCCATCGACCAAGGTAAACTAGTCATCGACCAAAAATAGGGCTCTCGGCCAAATGTTTGTCGCCGATCGGCACTGAAAATGGTCAATCGACCATTTCCTCCTGCAGACTGCTCCTGTTGCTGCAGCAGAGGACAAACAGAGCATGGCAATACATTTACAAGACAATGTCTGCACAACTACATCCCTTGTCATGTTTAAGACTCAAAGGTATGTAGTCCTCGACCCTCGGACCACCAATCATGCATTTCAATGCATGATGGCCAAAGGAGCCAAGTGTGCAATTCAATATCAAATGAAATGCACAAAACACATAAGGGGCCCCAACCTCTATCATGCTCGATCAAGAGGCAAGGGATGCACACACAATGCTATGCAACCTAAGCACGCAAGCAAGCATGCAAAGAACCCAAGCATGCAACAACATGTGAGGCAAGCATGCAACTAATATGCAATGGGCATACAACCTAAACATGTAAACTAGCATGGCATGCAACAAAATGCAATGGGGTTAGCATGCAACAACATGCAATCTACTAACATGCAACAACATGTAATATACTAAGTATGCAACAAGCATGTGACAACATGCAAGGCAAGCATGTAACAGCATGCAAAGGAAGCAAGCATGCAACAAAATGCAAGACAAGCATGTAACAACATGCAAAGATGGACTTAAAATAATATGGACAGCTCTCAAATATGCCCAAATCAGTGGCCAAAGTGATGAAACAAAGGCATGAAATACACATACAAACATGCATGCTAATTAGCCTAAAGACTAAGGCATAAAAGGGCAACTCTTAAGCACACTTAAAAGAGACAAATATGGACATGTGACAAACATGTTAAGCTCTGAAATCATGCAAGGGATGATGCCAAATCAACCAAATAATCATAAGCATAGCATGCATGAGGCTTAAACCTTAAAACTAGTAAAGGGACTTGAGCCAAAGCTATACAAAATGAGGAGCATATGACAAGAATAACCCACAACAGTCCCAAGGCATGCCAAAGTGAGCCTAAAACATGTATTTAATGAGACCAAAACATGCTAGAAAGGTAAGCACTAAACATGAAGCATGTAAAGCTACAAAGGGGTGTTACACTACACCTAATACAACCAAACATGGCATGATTTGAGCAACCAAAATCAGAGTTATGGCATGTTAAAACAAGACCAAAAACACATTAAAATGGCATCCTAGAGGCCTAAACATGGAGGCATGCGCAATGGTCCATTCATGAGGCATAAAACATCAACTCTTTAAAACATTAAAGGAGTGACAAATGCAAGTATATGAGCATACTATATGGACTGAAATAACATAACAAGTGATGCCAAATCACTGAAATGAGCCAAGTAAAGCATGCTAGTGACTTGGACACTCAAAGCTAACAAGCTAAAATGCATGGTGGCTATACAAAGCATGGCATACATGGTTAAAACAACTCAAATCAGAGCTTAAGCATGCTATAACAAGGCTAAAAGCTTCATGGAGTTGAGCCAAAATCATGCTAGAAACATGGCTTAAAGCATGATGCATGTTAAGGCAAAAGAGAGGATTGCAAGGCAAGTACACAAAGCATACATGGTATGTCCAAACCAAGTCAAAACAGTGCTATATCATGGAAAAACAAAGCCTAATATATACTGAAATGAAGTTAAAACAAGCTAAGCATACAAGCTACCAACATAAGCTATTTATGCAAGCATTCAAGACAACATGGAGAGGGGATGACCCTCTCCTATTTAAGACTTCAAAACCACCTTTCCACCACTAAAAATCCTCTGGATTTCAGTGGTAGAAAGGTCATGCAAAGCTAAGAACAAGGGCCAAAAGGGATGGCCTAAAACAAGGCCTAACAAGGCCTTGGAAGGGATAAACAACCCCAAACCAAAAAATGATCTTAAACAAAG
>CM069914.1:119968325-120125989 GCA_036172215.1 Camellia granthamiana
TGGCCAACATATCATGAATTAGCCCTGGCCAGCATGCCATGCCATTGTGTTGGCCAGAATGCCATGCCATGACGGCACTGGCCAGCATGCCATGACGGCACTGGCCAGCATGCCATGCCACCGCGTTGCCCAGCATACGAAGGCTAGCATGCCATGCCACAGCCTTGGCTGGCATGCCATGCCATGGCGTTGCCCAGCATGCCAAGGCCGGGATGCCGTGGCACGGCCTTGGCCAGCATGCCATGTCACCGCCTTGGCACGCATGCCTTGCCACCGCCTCGGCCATCATGCCTTGCCACAGCGTTGCCCAGCATGCCATGCCACAGTGTTGCCCTGCATGCCTTGGCAGCATACCATGCCAGTGCCTTGGCCAACATGCCATGCCACAGCGTTGCCCAGCATGCCATGGCCAGCATGCCATACCTTAGCCCTGGCTAGCATGCCATGCCACTGCGTTGCCCAGCATGCAATGCCACGACCTTAGCCAGAATGCCATGCCACGGCCTTGGCTAGCATGCCATGATGGCCTTGGCTAGCATGCCATGCCACACCGTTGCCCAGCATGCCACGGCCTTGGCCAGCATGCCACGCCACGGCATTGCCCAACATGCCGAGGCCAGCATGCAGTGGCACGGCCTTGGCCAGCGTGCCATGCCACCGCCTTGGCACACATGCCTTGCCACCGCCTCGGCCATCATTTCTTGCCACAGCATTGCCCAGCACACCGTGCCATAGCGTTGCCTCATATGCCATGGCAGCATACCGTGCCAATGCCTTGGCTAGCGTGCCAATGCCACAGCATTGCCCAGCATTCCATGGCCGGCATACCATGCCTTAGCCCTGGCCGGCATGCCATGCGACTGCGTTGGCCAGCATGCCATGCCACGACCTTGGCTAGAATGCCACAGCGTTGCCCAGCATGCCAAGGCTGGCAAGCCATCGCACGACCTTGTCTGGAATGCCATGGCATGGCCTTGGTCGACATGCAATGCACGGCGTTGCCCAGCATGCCAAGGCCGACATGCTGTGGCACGGCCTTCGCCAGCATGCCATGCCACTGCCTCGGCCATCATGCCTTGCCACGACGTTGCCCAGCACGCCATGCCACAGTGTTGCCCTGTATGCCATGGTAGCATACCGTGTCAGTGCCTTGGCCAGCATGCCATGCCACAATGTTGGCCAACATGCCATGGCCGGCATGCCATGTCTTAGCCCTGGCCAGCATGCCATGCCACAGCCTGGGCCAGAATGCCATGCCACCGCCTTGGCTAGCTTTCCATGATGGCCTTGGCCAGCATGCCATGCCATAATGTTGCCCAGTATGACAAGGCCGGCATGCCAAGCCAAGGCCTTGGCTAGCCTGCCGTGCAACAGCGTTGCCCAGCATGCCTTGGCCGGCATGCCATGCCATGAACTAGGTCGGCACGCCAAGCCACTGCCTTGGTTGCCATGCCAACGCCAGTTAGCCATGGGTCGGCATTGGCTTGCATGCCATGGCACGACGTTGGCCTGCATGCCATGCCACGTCCTTGGACGGCATGCCATGGCACCACCTTCGCTAGCATCCCATGCCACGGCCTTGGCCCGCATGCCATGCCACGGCCTTAGCACGCCTGCCATGCCACTACCTTGCCCAGCATGCCATGGCCGCCGTGCCATTCCGCGGACTTGGCCCGCATGCCATGCCCCGGCCTTGGGCAGCATGCCATGCCACAGCCATGGCGAGCAGGCCAAACCACTGCCTTGGCCAACATGTCATGCCACGGTGTTGCCCAGCATGCCATGGCATAGCCTTGGCCAGCATGCCAAGGTACAGCCTTGGCACGCATGCCTTGCCACTGCCTTGGCTAGCATGCCTCGCCACGGCGTTGCCTAGCATACCACACCACAACATTGTGCAGCATTGCAAGGCCAGCATGCCATGCCAGCACACTATGCCACTACCTTGGCCAGCATGCCGTACCACAGCGTTGCCCAGCATGCCATGACACGGTCTAGGTCGGCATGCCATGCCACTAACTTGGTCGGCATGCTAACGATAGTTAGCCATGGCACAGCCTTGGCCCGCATGCCATGCCACGACCTTGGCTGGTATGCCATGGCACCGCATTCGCCAGCATACCATGCCACGGCCTTGGCTCGAATGCCATGCCACGACCTTAGCACGGATGCCCTGCCACTGCCTTGCCCAACATGCCATGGCCGACGTGCCATGTCGCGGACTTAGCCAGCATGCCATGCCACGGCCTTGGCCGGCATGCCATGCCACAGCCTTGGTGGGCAGGCCACGCCACTGCCTTGGCCAGCATGCTACGCCACGGCCTTTGTCGGCATGCCAAACCACGGCCTTGCCCAGCATGCCAAGGCCGGCATGCCATGGTACAGCCTTGGCCAGCATGCCATGCCGCCGCCTTGGCCAGCATGCCACGCCACAGCACTGCCCAACATGCCAAACCGGGCATGACATGCCACGGCCTTGGCCAGCATGCTATGCCCTTGCCTTGGCTGGCATACCATGCCACCGCCTTGGCCACCATCCCACGCCACATCGTCGCCCAGCATGCCATGCCACCGCCTTGGCCAGAACTCCATGCCACAGCGTTGCCTAGCATGCCAAGCAATGGCCTTAGCCAGGATGCCATGCCACGGCCATGGCCGGCATGCAATGCCACGGCCTTGGCAACCATGCAATGGCACCGCCTTGGCCGGCATGCCATGCCAAGGCGTTGGCCGGCATGCTTTGCCATTGCCTTTGACCACATGTCTTGCCACAACCATATGCAGCATGCCATGCCACCGCCTTGGCTAGCATGGGAATGTTAGCATGCCATGGCATAGCCTTGGTCGTCATGCAATGCCACGACCTTGGCCAGCTTGCCATGCCACGGCCTTAGCCGGGATGCCATGCCACAACGTTGCCAAGGTCATGGCAGCATGCCATGCCACCACCTTGGCCGCATGCCATGCCACCTCCTTGACTAGCAAGCCTTGCCGCAACGTTGCCCAGCATGCCATGCCATGGCCTTGGCCAGCATGCCGTGCCACAACGTTGCCCAGCATGTCAAGGCTGGCATGCCATACCGGCCTTGACTAGCATGCCATGCCACGGACTTGGCTAGTATGCAACGCCACAGCATTGGCCAGCATGCCATGCCACAGCGTTGCCTAGCATGGCTAGGCTGGCTTGCCATGCCACGGCCTTGGCCAGTATGCTGCGCCACCGCCTTGCCCGGAATGCCATGCCACAGCGTTGCCCAGCATGCCTTGCCATTGCCTTGGCCAGTATGGCAGGCCATAGTGTTGCCCCGCATGCCATGCCACAGCGTTGCCCAGCATGCCGAGGCCAACATGCCATGCCACGGCCTTGGCTGGCATGCCATTCCTCTGCCTTGCCCAGGATGCCACGGCCAGCATGCCATGACACCGCCATGGCCAGCTTGCCTTGCCACCGCCTTCACCAGCATGCCTTGCCATGGCCTTGCCAGTATGCAATGTCACCGCCTTCGCTAGCTTGGCATGCCACAGCGGTGCCCCACATGCCATGCCAAGGCCTTGGCCAGAATGCCATGCCACGGCATTGCCCAGAATGCCAAGGTCGGCATGTCGTGGCACGGCCTTGGCCAGCATGCCGTGCCACCGACTTGGCAGGCATGCCATGCCACGGTGTTGCCGAGCTTGCCAAAGCCGGCATGCCATGGCACGGTCTTGGCCAGAATGCCATGCCACCGCCCAGGCCGGCATGCCATGCCACCGCCTTGGCCGCTTGTTTTTAACATGATTCTTTTATATTCCTACCCAAACCATGCCATACAATTAATAATGCACAATTATTAATTTTAAATGTGGTCGCTTATTTTTTTGCTATTTTTCTTGAGTTTTTCGATTTTGTTAAGTATTAATTTACCCATAAAAATTGAAATAAAAAAAATTAAAATTAAAAAAATAATTTCAAAATTACTATAATTAATAGTGCCTCATCCTTTAATTATTGGAATTTTTCTATAACGTTTTTGACTATTTTTAGTAATTTTTATTATTTTTTAAGCATTCAAATAGAAATAAATTAAAATAAAATATTTCGGTGGCCAAATATTTTTTTTCAAATTTTTTTATGGTGTCTTTAATTATTTTCTTCAAGTTATGGATGAAAATTCATGGCAAAAACCGTTACTTTTAAAAAAAACCCATTATGACTCCTCGAGCATAGGCGATAATTCCTCCTGCCAGATGCAAAAGGGCTTAACAAGCTATTATAATGGGGGGGCACCTCCTAGCAAGGCAATGCCAGGCCGCAGGCTATGCCCCCAGGCCACATGCCATGCCTAGACCGTGGCTCAGGACCGGCCTTGGCAGCATGGCATGTCATGCGCGCAGCCTTTGCAGCCTGGCCACTCATGTGCGCAGCCTGGCCACGCATGCGGGCAGCCTAGCACGACATTGGTGAGGCCTCGGTGGCCTGACATGTGTGCTGCCTGGGCCGCCTGGCATGCGCGCGGCCAGGGCAGCATTGCCTGGCATGCGAGTGGCCTGGGCGGCCTGGCAAGCTCGCGTGGGTTGCTCGGCATGCCAAGGCTGGCATGCCATGCCACAGCGTTGCCCAGCATGCCAAGGCCGGCATGCCATGCCACGGCCTTGGCCAGCATGCCATATCACTACCTTGGCACGCATGCCTTGCCACCGCCTCAGCCATCATGCCTTGCCACAGCGTTGCCCCGCATGCTATGGTAGCAGACCGTGCCAGTGCCTTGGCCAGCATGCCAGGCCTCTGCGTTGGCCAGCATGCCATGCCACGGCCTTGGCCAGCATGCCATGCCACCGACTTAGCCAGCATGCCATGCCACAACATTGCCCAGCATACCATGGCCGACATGCCATGCCTTAGCCTTGGCCAGCATGCCATGCCACTGCATTAGCCAACATGCCATGCCACGGCCTAGGCCAGAATGCCATGCCACAGCCATGGCTAACATGCCATGACGACCTTGTCCAGCATGCCATGCCACAGCGTTGCCCAGCATGCCAATGCCGGCATGCGATGGCACGGCCTTGGCCAGCATGCCATGCCACCGCTTTGGCACGCATGCCTTACCACCGCCTCGGCCATCTTGCCATGCCACAGCGTTGCCTAGCACGCCATGCCACAGCGTTGCCCCGCATACTATGGCAGCATGCTGTGCCAGTGCCTTGGCCAGCATGCCATGCCATAGCGTTGCCCAGCATGCTATGCCTTAGCCCTAGCCAGCATGCCATGCCATTGCGTTGGCCAGCATGCCATGCCACGGCTTTGGCTAGAATGCCATGCGACCGCGTTCGCTAGCATGCCATGACGGCTTTGGCCAGCATGCCATGCCACCGCCTTAGCCAGCATGCCATGCCACAGCGTTGCCCAGTATGCTAAGGATGGCAAGCCGTAGCACGGCCTTGCCCAGTATGCTAGGCCACCGCCTCGGCACACATGCCTTACCACCGCCTCGGCCATCATGCCTTGCTACAGCGTTGCCCAGTACGCCATGCCACAACGTTGCCTAGTACGCCATGCCACAGTGTTGCCCAGCATGCTATGCCCGGCATGCCATGCCATGGCAGCATACTGTGCCAGTGCCTTCGCCAGGATGCCATGCCACAGCGTTGCCCAGTATGCCCTGGCCGGCATGCCATGCCTTAGCCCTGGCCAGCATGCCGTGCCACTGCGTTGGCCAGCTTGCCATGCCATGGCTTTGGCTAGAATACCATGCGACCGCCTTCGCTAGCATGCCATGACGGCCTTGGCCAGCATGCCACGCCACCGCTTTGGAAAGTATGCCATGCCACAGCGTTGCCCAGGATGCTAAGCCGTGGCACGGCCTTGGCCAGCATGCCAGGCCACTGCCTTAGCACGCATGCTTTGCCACCGCGTCGGCCATCATGCGTTGCCATAGCGTTGCCCAGCACGCCATGCCATGCCTTAGCCCTAGCCAGCAAGCCATGACACTGTGTTGGCCAGCATGCCATGCCACGACCTTGGCCAGAATGCCATGCCACCGCCTTGGCTAGCATGCCATGACGGTCTTGGCTAGCATGTCGTGCCACCGCCTTGCCCAGCATGCCATGCCACAGTGTTACCCAGCATGCGCAGGCTATCCTGCCATGCCACGGCCTTGGCCAGCATGCAATGTCACGGCATTGCCCAGCATGCCAAGGCCGGCATGTCGTGGCACGGCCTTGGCCAGCATGCCATGCCACCGCCTTTGCACTCATGCCTTGCCACCGCCTCGCCATCATGCCTTGCCACAGCATTGCCTAGCACGCCATGCCACAGCGTTGACCCGCATGCCATGGCAGCATACCGTGCCAGTGCCTTGGCCAGCATGCCATGCCACACCGTTGCCCAGCATGCCATGGCCGGCATGCCATGCCTTAGCCCTATCGAGCATGCCATGCCACTGCGTTGGCCAACATGCCGTGCCACTACCTTGGATAGCATGCCATGACGGCCTTGGCCAGCATGCCATGCCACAGTGTTGCCCAGCATGCCATGGCCGACATGCCATGCCTTAGCCCTGGCCAGTATGTCATGCCACTGCATTGGCCAACAAGCTATGCCACAGCCTTGGCCAGAATGCCATGCCACCGCCTTAGCTATCATGCCATGACGGCCTTAGCCAGCTGTAGACACGCCCAAACGTCCCGGGAAAATCCCGTTTTGTTCATTGGGCTCACTACAGTTCGGACTCAATGTCACGGTTCTGAATCTAATCTCACAAAGTGCAATGCAAGATCGATAAATCACTGAAGAGTCCAAATCCGGCAAATTGTTTTGAAAAACTGATTTTTAGAAAGAAGTGTCAAACATGGACTGCTTTGCCAGATACAGAGTCGCCACCTAAATATTTTATTTTGGGGAAATTTAGGAAACCCTGACTCGTGCCTTAGGCCACGTGTCCGTCATCACCAAAGTTGCCTCGGCTCGGGAACTTGGGTACGATTGGGGAAGGTCATTTCATGAGCACCCCCGCTCGCCCGATCAAAAGATCGGCTACTATTAAGCATGATATCTTGTTTTTGAAAACACATGTGCTCTTATTTCGGTTATTAACCTAGAATTACTATGTGATGCGCAGAGCATACAAGTATAGACTAGATTGCCTAAGTTGGAACAAAGCATCGCATATCCGTTTGTTTTGAAAATGGATTGAAGTTTGCTACTCGCAAGTAGGCTAAAACACGGGTTTCAACGAATTATTCCAACTCAAGCAACCCAACCTTCACCCACAGGCATTCAGGCAGTTATATCACATAAGCACATAGCCTCATGGTAAACATGCTATCATGGCAGTCACTCACACGCATGCAAGGATGCTAAAGCATAAACACTTACCGAGTACTCAGAGCCAAAGAAAGAAGCTAATTAGAAAACATGCATGAATCCTAACTATGCTGAGATGCCTAATGCAACACATGCAAGAATGCAACTAAGATAGGCTCGGCTATTCTAAGATGGCATGTGAGATGCTACAGATAACATGTATTCAACTTGGAATTGAAGTACGATGCGGTTAGTATGATGCGCCGAGCCCAGTGCATGCAAAACAGATGAATGGATACAAACATACGAGCATAAGGATGCTAATTGAAACGTGCCCTAAAACTAACCATCATAAGCTGGTAAATAAAAGGAAGAAAGACATGGGGTTGGAAGACATACATCACACACATGCACAATTATTACAACATTGCCCTCTCTCGGAGGGTCCGAATAAATAATACAGAATCGAATTAACTAATTATTACACAACACTAGCTAATTAACACATTAACTAAACTAGCATGCAAACTATGTAAAATGGGCTGCATCAGCTCTGCTTTGAATGATAAAGGATGCATGCATGCTCGAGTCGCCTCGTCGGGAAATCTATCGCGATGCCCCGGCTCGCCTTTGTTTGCAATTGATTTCAGAAACTTGCACAAAGCTCTAAGGAGATGAAACTCTACCCTGGGAATCTAGGGGGAGGCTGCCGACCAGCTATAGGCATTGGAGACCACCTAACGACCACCCCTGGTGGTGAAAACCAGAAAAGGTTGTCGGCCTACCAGAAAACCTGGTCGGTCGACCAGTTTCTTCTCCTGGTTTCTGCATTTTCTGCAACAAAGGCAAAAGAGAGAGAAAGCAAGGTATTTGCAACACATGTGTGCACGACCACTCTCCCCATCATTGCATAAGCTCTAGGGAGTGTAGTCCTTGATCCTCGGGCCACCAATCACGCATCTCGATGCATGATGGTCGAGGAGTTGGATTGCACGACTCAATGTGAAATGAATGCACATATAAACACATAAATGCCTAAACTCCATCATGTGTTAGTCAAGAGTGTCGGCGACCGAGAATCGAGGCACGTTTCATCACTTGGAGTATGAAACGTCCCTCGTTTCCCGTGTTTGGACTAACTCCTATTCCAAACACAATGCAACAAGTAGAATGGCATGCACAATGCGACCTCAAGCATGCAATCCTAAGGCGACGCAGCCAAGTCATGCAAACATGCAAAGGATGACGTGCAAACATGCAAACTAGCATACGCAATGCTACGAACTAACAATGGCATACTCAATGCACATGATACTATATGTCATACATAATGCACATGTGAAGACTATCATACACAATGAAGTGAACCAGGCATGCACAATGCAATGATCAAACATGCGACAACGCGGCATACTCAATGCTATGAACTACAATGGCATACTCGATGCAAAATGGGCTTAAACCAAAATGAATGGGCCTCAGCCACACCCAAATCAGTGGCCATACATGATGAAAATGAGGCAACAAAACACATGCAAACATGCAAGATGCAAGGGCCCAAAGCCTAGGGCACAAGATACAACTGTATGGAAAGGATGAAATATGGCATATAACAACACATGTTCCAGCTCTGAAATGACATACAAAATGGTCCCAAATCATGCAAACAACTCATGTTATGCATGTTGAATGGCTCAAATACTGAAACTAGTGAAGTGCATTACACTAGAGGTATGCAAAGCAATGCCCAAATGAACAAACCAACCCCAAACAGTCCCTATGCAGGCCCAAAATAGTGGCAAAATGGACTAATATGATGGCTTGAAATGCACAAAAATGAAGCTCATGCAATGGCCCACAAATGAGGTATACAAGCACAACTCTCAAACGCATTTAAAGACTGGAAAACATGGGAACATGGCACAAGTATAGGCTCTGAAATAACATGCTCAATGATGCCAAGACATGGAAACACCTCAAGTTAAGCATGTAAGGCGCTCCAAAACTCAAGGCTAGGCAAGGATATTACACTACAAGTATGCATGGCAAGCACCATTCGACCAAGAGGCCTCAAAACGGAGCTAAGGCAGCCCAAAATATGAACAAAATCAGTTTGAAGTATGGCCAAAATATGCTAGAATCAATGGCCAAAACAACATGCAATGTAAGCTAGTGAGCATGCAAGGGCCCACTAAACCAGCCAAAGACAGAGCTATGATATGCCAAAGAATGACCAAAAACCCACTGAAACATGACCAATACATATAAGAATGACATGCTCCTTTGATAAGCTATGAAAAGGATTATTCTACACATGCAAGAGGCAAACATGAGGTGACCAAACCAGCCCTAGGCAGAGTCTAGGCAGGTCCTAAAAGTCATTAAAAATGGCCTGAACCAAGGCTAGGAAGTATGAAAATATAGGCTCCTTGGAAAGGCTAAATATGCAAACAAACAAGGCCAAAAGAGAGAGGGTCACCCCTCTCTGATTTTGGCCCTCAAAACAACATGCCAACCACTGAAAATCCACTGGATTTCAGTGGCTAAAAGTCCAAGCAAAGGTCAACACAAAGGCCTTAAGGCATGGCTCAAAACAAGACTAAATGAAGCATGCAAGAGGGTAGATGACCTCTAACAGGAAAATGCCCTTAAACAAACATGAATAATGCTTAAAAATAAAGCTTTTTTTTCAGTTGACAACAAACCTCAAATAAGCATGCAAATGGGGCTAAGAGAAGGATCAAAATAATGCTTAAAAAGGGAGAAAATGATTACCCTTGAAGCTCAGCAAAAACCAGCAAGTTTCTGGACCAAAAAAAACAACCCTTGAGCTCTCTCAAGACCCTCCAGCAGCTTAGTAACAAGGTGAGGGTGTTAGGCTATTAAGAACAACACCCCTTTTTGCTCAAAGTATAGAGATATATAGAGAGATATATATTTTTTGCCTTAGACAAAATCTGAACCCTTACAAAGGAGGGGGAGGCCTTCCTTTATAGACAAAGGAGACCAAAGCTTCTCAAAGAAGCTAAAAACCAAGGCCAAAGATCCTCCACGTGTATGGAGGATGCAGTTTGTGCCTTCCAGCTGGCACAGCTGGCAACAACTCACAAAGACAAAACTAGAGGGAGCAGGCCGACCAGTTAAGGTGGTCGGCCGACCAGGGCAAGTGGTCTCCCAAAAAAAAAAGGTGGTCGGCAGCTCCATTTGGTGGTCTCCACTTTGAAAGCAGGCTAGTGGTGGGGTGGGAAACTAGCAAATGTGGCCTAAAGACCAAGAAAACCAGCTTCTCGACAAGAAAATCGGCTAACGGAGAGAGAAGTGGTCTCCAAGAGAAAAGGTGGTCTCCCATCCTTATACCACCTTCCAAACAATGAAAACATGGTTCATGCCAAAAATGAACCAACACCGATGCAAAACGAGGGTTCAGGGGGCAAAACGCGCGGCCGGGTGCCCCGAAAACAGGTTGTTAAGCACCAAAAGTGGCGTACGACCACAAAAGTGGTTTCTCGGACCACAGTGTCCCTCTAGATAGAGGAAACAAGGTGTGTGCCAAAAACCATGCCAAACGGAGAATGTTAAGCGGTCCCGAACCGAGGCGCGCGGCTGACGGCTCTGAAAATCGGAAACTGGTCTCCAAACGGGAACAGTGGCCTGCGACCATGAAAAGTAGCCTACAGCCACTGAGAGATGGTCTACAAGACCTCTCCCTCCCTCCGAGAAGAGAAAGCAAGACCTGGTCCGTAAACCAAGGCAAAGCACAAAGAGTCCCGAGGTCTGGAGGTGAGGCTCGCAGCCAAGAACTCCGAAAACTCGAAACGAGCACAACAAGCGCAATCACCGAGAGCTCAATCGATGACGTCTGAGTCTTAAGGTCGGTCAAAAATGGGGTGTCTACACCAGCATGCCATGCCGCAATGTTGCCCAGCATGCCAAGGCTGGCATGCCATGCCACGACCTAGGTTGGCATGCCATGCCACAGCCTTGGCCAGCATGGACTGCTTTGCGAGATTTCAAAGTCGCCACCTAAATATTTTGTTTTGAAAAATTTAGGAAACCCTGACTCATGCCTAAGGCCACGTGTCCGTCATCACCAAAGTTGCCTCGGCTCGGGAACTTGGGTACGAGAAGGGAAGGTCCTGAAATGAGCACCCTCACTCGTCTGATCAAAGATCGGCCTCTGCTAACATGATATTTTGTTTTTGAAAACACATGTGTTCTTATTCCGGTTATTAATCTAGAATTACTACGTGATGCACACAGCATACAAGTACAGACTAAATCGCTCAAGTTGGAACAAAACATCTCATGTTTGTTTGTTTGAAAATGGTTTGAAAGTGCTACTCGCAAGTAGGCTAAGATGCGGATTTTGCCACCCTCAAGTGGGCTTAGAAAACATGATTTTGCCACTCTGCAAAGTGGGCTTCAAACTCGCATTTTGATGAATTGTTCCAATTCAAACAATGAAGCCTTCATCCACAGGTATTCATGCAGTTAAACACTTATGCAATTAGCCTCATGGCAAGCATGCTATCATGGCAGTCACTTATACACATGCAAGGATGCTAAAGCGTAAAAACTTACCTAGTACTCTAGGCCAAAACAAAAGCTATGTTAGAAATCAATGCATGACCCTAGCTATGTTAAGATGCCTAATGCAACACATGCAAAAATGCAGCTAAAATAGGCTCGGCTATCTAGAATGGCATATGAATGCGACTTGATAACATGTATTCAAATTGGTATTGAAATACAATGTAGTTTGTATGATGCGCCAAGCCCGGTGCATGCAAGACAGATGAATGGATGCACACATGCAAAGCATAAGTATGCTAATTGAAATATGCCCTAAAACTAACCATCGAAAGCGGTTAAGTAAAAATGAGAAAGAAATGGGGGTTGGAAGACATGCATCACACACACGCACACTTATTACAACAGTTGTGCCTTCTCGACGGAGGATCCGAATAATAACCTAACTAGCTAATCTAAGCTAATTAAACTAATTATTACACACAAAACTAATTAACTAATCCTAGTTAACTAATTGGCTATTACAACACAAATTGATTAGTTAAGCGCACTAACTAATTAAATACAAAGTCGAATAGCTAACTAGCTAAGCATGTGAAGATTAACTAAACATGTGAGGTATGTGAACTAGGTTGCCTCAGCTCTGCCTTGAACAGTGAAAGATGCATGCTCTCGATTGTCGCCTCGGAAATCCATTGCTATGGCCCAACTTGCCTCTGTTTGCATTTGTTCTCAGAACACTGTACAAAGCTCCAGATAGCTTCTACTCCATCCAGGACACCTCTAAGAGCATTGCCGACCACTTATTGGTGTTGCCAACCACCTGCCGACCACTTACATTTGCTGCAGACCAGAAAAAGTGGTCGGCCAGCCAATTTTACTGGTCTGCCGAACAGAAAATTCTGCACACTTCCAATTTGCTGCAACAGAGAACAAGAAGGGGCACAGCAGTGTATTTGCAAGGTATGCATGCACAACCACCCTCCCTATCATTTCTTAAGCTCAAGGAAGTGCGGTTCTCGACTCTCAAGCCACCAACCGAGCATCGCAATGCACGGTGGCCGAGAAGCCAAGTTGCACAATTCAATGTCAAATGAATGCACAAAAACACATAAATGCCTTAACCTCTATCATGCATGATCAAGAGGGTCGGCGACCAAGAAATGAGACACGTTTCATCACTTCAAGTATGAAACGTCCCTCGTTTCTCGTGTTTGGATTAACACCCTATCCAAACACCATGCAATGCAACCACATTTCAAGCACAATGCAATGTAACATGAGCATGCAAGCATAATGCAAACAACAAGCATGCGAACATAATGCAATGCAACAAGCATGCAAACAACATGCTCAATGGACTTAAACCGAATATGGACAGACTTTAATCATGCCCAAAACAGTGGCCAAAACACCAAAACTAAGGCACAAAAATGCAAGATATGCATGCACATGCATTGGCTCATCAACAACGCCTAAGAACACAACTCTCAAGCATGATGAAGAAGTGACAAATGTGGAAGTGCGACAACACTGTATGCTCTAAAATTAGGTATGAAATGATGCCAAATCATTAAATCAACACAAGTGTAGCATACTAGAGTCCTTAAGCATGAAAGCTAGTGAGGAGGACTACACAAGAGGCATACAATGCATGGCACAAATGGTCAAACCAGTCATGGATAGAGCTCAAATAGGTCAAAACAAAGACCAAAACATGCTGAGATGGGAGCTCAAAGGTCTAGGCATACATGCATACACATTAGTCCATAAGTAAGGCACAAAGGCATAACCCTTAGAGGCACTCAAAGGGTAAAAGAAATGGGAATATGGCAATGCTATATGCTCTGAAATGTCATGTTAAAGGATGCCAAATCATGTACATGTTACAAATGAAGCATGCTATGGTGCTCAAAACTCAAGGCTAGCAAGGCCAAATGCACTACAGGTTTGCAATTCATGAACCATATGGCAAATACGACCCAAAATAGTCCTAGATCATGCTAAATCAAGGCTAAAACATGCATAGGGTATAGCCAAAACAAGCTAGCATGAAGGGCATGAAGCATGGAGTATGCAAGGCCAAAAGGGAGGATTACACTATACTTACCAAAACCAAGCATGAGACGGCTTCGCCAACAAAAATCAGAGTTATATCATGGCAAAATAACACCAAAACACACTGAAATGATAACTCACAAGCTTAGGCATGATGGCATACACAATGGCTCATGTTTAAGGCATAAAGTACAACCTCTCCAAGGCATTGAAAGAGTGACACATGCGAGTGTATGACCACACTACATGCACTGAAATAACATATCATATGATGCCAAATCATGAAAATAGCCCAAGCAATGCATGCTAGTGGCTTGGAAACTCAAAGCTAGTGAGCTAGAATGCATTATAGCTATACAAAGCAGGGCATGCATGACCAAAAAAACATAAAATAGAGCTTAAGCATGGTAAAACATGAACAAAAGCTTCTTGGAGTTGAGCCAAAAGCATGCTAGAATGATGGTCAAAAGTATGATGCATGTTAGGCTAGTTTGTGGAATTGCACTACAAGTGCAAGGAGCATGCAAGGGGCTATCAAACCAACCCTAGACAGAGCTATAACATGATGAAATAGTGCCTAAGACATGCTAAGATGGAGCCAAAACATGCTAGAAAGACATGCTATTTCATGAGGCATACAAGGCTAGTTTGTAAGCATTACACTACAAGTGTATAAAACATGCAAGGGTGATCAAACCAACCTAAAACAGAGGTATGCCATGTCAAAATAACACCAAAAACAAGTTGAGAACAAGCCAACACAAGCTTAACAAACATGCTCAAACATGAGGCCAACAAGGCAAGTATACAACACACAAGGAGAGGGGATGACCCTTTCCTATTTAAGATCTCAAAACACACTTTCCACCACTGAAATTCCTCTGGAATTCAGTGGTAGAAAGGTCATGCAAAGACTAAAACAAAGGCCTAAAGAGGTGGCCCAAAACAAGGCAAAATAAGGCACAAAAGGGGTAGACCCCCCCCCCAACACCAACAAGGCCTTAAACAAACATGTTAAGCACTTAAAAAAGAAGCTTTTTACAGTGGAGAGTTAGGCCTAAATCAGCATGCAAATAGGGCCAAAAGCTTAATCAAAAACAAGGGTTTAAAGGGGGTTAGAAGCTCACCCTTGTAGAACACCTTCAAGGAAGCAACTCCAACAACCTTTTTGGATCAAAACCAGTCCAAAAACACCAAAACTAGCTTCAAGATGCCTTAGCAACAAGAGTGTGGTGTTTCACTATGTGTTTGTGTGTAAAAATGTGAAGAATAGGCACTTTCAAGCACAAATGTGAAGAAAAGGAGCAATATAGAGATAGATGATATATCTATAGCTTCAAGCAAGTTTTTCTCAACCTAAGGCAAGAGGGGGGGGTTCCCTTTATAGAAAAACATGCAACAAGCTCGTTGAACAAGCTTAAGCCTCTAAGCAATCCCTCAATACACGTGTATGGAGAATGCTTTCTGTGCCCAACAGCTGGCACAGCTAGCAAGAAAAGATCTTCTGGAAACTACTGGAAAGCTGCCGACCACTTGAAGTGGTCGGCCAGCTACTTACACTGGTTGGCTGACCAGTACAAGTGGTCTGCAAGGGACCCAAGTGGTCGGCAGGTGCGGGGAGGTGGTCTGCACAATGAAAGCAAGCTAATGGCGTGGTGGCCGACCACTTTTGGTGGTCCAAAGACCACAAAGACCAGTTGGCCGACCAGAAAACTGGCTGGCAGGGAAGAAAAGTGGTTTTCAGGGAGAGAAAGTAGTCTACAACCCTCATTCCACCCTCCAAGCAAGGAAAACAAGGTTTGTACCAAAAAACAAACCAAAAAGGATGAAAGACAAGAGTCCGGGGGACAAGGCGAGCAGCCGGAAGCCTCGAAAACTAGTCTACGAGCACCAAAAGTGGTCTACGAGGGAAAAGTGGTCTATGGCCACAAAAAGTGGTCTACAAGACCTCAGTGTCCCTCTAGGCAAAGGCAACAAGGCATGGTTCAAAAACCAAGCCAAGAGGAGAACGGTAAGAGGTCCCCAGGCAAAGCGCACGGCCGAAGGCTCCGGAAATCGAAAACTAGCCTACAAGAGGGAAAAGTGGTCCACGACCACAAAAAGTGGTCTATGGACCTCTCTCTCCCTCCAGGCAAGGTCAACAAGGTATGGTCTACAAACCAAGCCAAAACACAAAGAGTTCAGAGGCCCAGAGGCAAGGCACTCAGCCGAAAACTCCGGAAACTCAAAACGAGCACAAACATGCATAATCATCGAGCGCTCAAACGATGACGTCTAAGTCCTAAGGTCGATCAAAAATGGGGTGTCTACACCGATCAGAAAATTTGCCAAACTCCAGTATTGCTGTAATAGAGAACAACAAGGGGCATAGTAGTGTATTTGCAAGATATGTGTGCACAACCACCCTCCCTATCATTTCTCAAGCTCATGGGAGTGCGGTACTCGACTCTCGGGCCACCAACCGAGCATCGCAATGCACGATGGCCGAGAAGCCAAGTTTGCACAAGTCAATGTCAATGAATGCACAAATAACACATAAGAGCCTCCACCTCTATCATGCTTGATCAAGAGGGTCGGCGACCGAGAAATGCTACACGTTTCATCACTTTGAGTATGAAACGTGTGACATTCCTCGTGTTTGGATTAACGCCCAATCCAAACACAATTCAACACACGCAACATGCCTATCTATCAATGCTAATGTGGCATGCACAAGGTTCTAACATATGAACAATGCATGCATGGCATGTTTGGAGGCTCAAGCATCAAAGCAAGAAAAGAGCATCATACAAGAGGCATGCAATACAATGCTCAATGGACTTAAACCAACCCCAAATAGACCTCATGCATGCCCAAACAATGGCCAAAATGTACTGAAACTCAAAGACAAGAAGCAAGAAAAGCATGCTCAACTCATGGCTCGCAAGCAAGGCACAAAGCTCAACCCTCAAACGCATTGAAAGAGTGATAAAAATGAGAGTATAACAAGGCTATATGCTCTAAAATTATGTGAGAAATGATGCCATAATCATCCAAACAACACAAGCATAGCATCCTAAGGACCTTGAATCATTAGGCTAGTCAAAGCTATTGCACCACAACCATGCATAACAAATCTCATATGACCCAAACTACTCAAAACAGAGTTGAGGCATGCTAAATCAAAGCCAAAGGCATACTAAAACACAGGCTCAAAAGGGAAGGAAAGCATGCTCATTCATTGGCTCACAAACAAGGCATAATGCATAACCCTCAAGAGCAATGAAAGAGTGACAAACATAGGAGTATAGCAAAGACATAAGCTCTAAAATTACATTCCAAATGATGCCAAATCATGCACATATCACAAATGAGGCATGCTAAGAGGCTCAAAGCTTAAGGCTAGCAAAGGCTCAAAGCTTAAAATTACATTCCAAATGATGCCATATCAAGCAAGCCCCAAAGGGCCAAGATGATTCAAAACAGTCCTAAAACATGCCAAAACAAGGCCAAAAACATGCTTGAACATAGCCAACATGTGCTAGAATGGGAGGCATAAAGCATGATGCATGCAAGGCCAATGAGTGGGATTACACTACAAGTGTAAGAAGCAAATGAGGGATGCTCTAACCAACCAAAAACAGAGTTGTATCATGGCAAAATAACACCAAAAACATGCTGAGATGGTAGCCCAAAAGCTTAGGCAAGCATGCATACATATTGGCTCATGGTTAAGGCATAAAGCACAACCCTCCAAAGCATTGAAAGAGTGAAACATGTGAGAGTATGACCACACTACATGCACTGAAATCATGTGAGAGATGAGGCCAAAGCATGCAAACAACTCAAGTAAAGCATGCTAGAGACTTGGAAACTCAAAGCTAGTGAGCAAGATTGCACTATGGCTATACAAAGCAAGGCATGCATGACCAAAATCACTTAAAAAAGAGCTTAAGCATGGCAAAACATGAGTAAAAGCTTGCTGGAGTGGAGCCAAAAACATGCTAAAATGGTGGTCCAAAGCATGATGCATGTTAAGGCTATAGAGAGGATTGCACTACAAGTACATGAAGCATGTAAGAAGCAACCAAACCAACCCAAAATAGAGCTAAGGCATGCTAAAATAACACCAAAAACATGCTGAGATTGAACCAAAATAGGCTAGCATGATGGATCAAAGCATTGAGCACACAAGGCTAAATGGCAAGATTACACTACAAGTGTAAAAAGCATGCATGAGGTGACTCAACCAAGCCAAAAAAGAGTTATGCCATGATTTTTTATTAAGTTTAATAAATAAAATATTACTTTTTAGTCAGTTTTACTTAACAAGAATAAGTAACCAAATTAGACTGAAAATAAACTACTGTAAAAGATTAAGATTTAAATTAATAAAATTAAAATTTTAGTATTTATTTTTTTACAAGAGTCAAACCTTGAAAATTTTCTTTTATAATTTTTCCAAGATGTTTTGTAGGACACTATATTTTCCAAAATGCACTGATTATAATCTTTTTGCATTAGATTTTCATATTAAATCACTTTATTCTATTTTCATATTAAATTTTTCAAAATGTTCTATTTCATCAGATTTTCATATTAAATCACTTTGTTCTATTTATAGCATTATATTTATGTGATTTGTTATCACCGTTGATCTAAAATTGAAATAGTTAATTGACAAGTAATTTTGAAAAGTGAAATTATTTTTAGTGTTTGGCCTATTCGCATCTCTCTAGTTTCCAAATTTTATTGATTCTAATATTTCAATTGGTATCATATCTAGATTGTCATTGGTTCAAGTTGTGTAAGTGTGTAACAATCCCGACCTCTGATTAACATGCAATCCATGATTAAGAATGCTTAATAAGTAATTAAAGTGAAATTTTGCATTCATTACGTGTGTTATGTGTTATATGAGTTTCTATCTATTCTGTGTAGCAATATCTGTCTCTAGTTTTGTTCTATTCTGTGAATTGAAGGCCCTTTCGACATTCGATCATGAAATTGACTTAGTTTTTGTGTTAATTGGAACTTTTAGAATTTTATGGTAGGTTTAATTAAAATTCGGTTCAGAACGATTAAATTAGAATAATGCTCAATTAAGCCTAATTAATGAATTTCTTAATCCAAGCCTATATACGGAACCTTTTATACCTCCACTCATTCTTTTCCTTCATTTCAACACATCCTTGAGCTAACACACACACACAAACGTGAGAGAGGGTGATTAAGGAGAAGATTGAGCTCAACCAAGGGATTTGCTAGGAAAAGGAAGAAATGAACTTAGAGATTCAAGAATTAAGCCTCTAGCTCTCATCTTGGGAAGTCTAGGTAAGAATTCAACCCTTAGATTGTACAAATATGATGTGTAGGACTTGAACTCTAAAGAATTAAGTTGGTTGATACAAGAATTGAGTTAGAATTGAACCATATCATGCATGTATGCTCATTTCATCACAATTTGAGATTGTTTTCAAAGAATTTCCTCTTGCATGTCCTTACCTTGATCTTCTTCTAAGAATTCAACATGTTTTTGAGTTAGACACTTCATTGGATCATGTTTTGAAAGCTTTGAACTTGCACCTTTACATGCATGATATATAATGATTTGTTTTCACAATTTCAAGGTTGAGTTTAAAACAATTGACAAAACTTTTGGACTTAATTTTGTGAAATGATTTAGAATTCACCATGTTTTATCCATTTACAAGTATTTCCTCAAGTTTCCTCAAGTTTTTGGCCCAAAAGACCATGATTTGCAACTTTGGAATTGAGTTTTGCACTTGGCAGAGCAATCTAGAAACTCTAGATTCTGCCTCTCCGCTTGAGTAACAAATTCTGCGCTCAAGCGACCAAGGGTTGGCTCGAGGGTAAAATGCATGCTCCCAGAAGTCTACATGTTTTGCTGACAACTCGAGCGACAAGAGTTACGCTCAAGCGAGGACATGAGTCTCACGCTTGAGCGAGCGTCAAGCGAGCATCGAGTAGAAAAATCGAGCAACCAGTACTTTTGCAAAGTTACAGACCGCTCGAGCAAGGGAAGTTGCGCTCGAGTGACCACTCACATTTTTCATGTCCGCTCGAGCGAAGAAAGTTGCGCTCAAGCGAGACCCCTATTTTCAGCAAGTTTTGTAAAATATGTTCAAGTGCATTTTGGCATCCGCATTGCATCCTAGGCATTCCTAGGTCATGATTAAGACTCAATAAGAAGTTAAGACCTAGAAACACACTAAGATCGAATGAATAAAAGTTAAGTACCAATTGAGTGTATGTTTCATTATGTGCTTCTGTTATGTGCGTGTTGGTCATGTGCCACAAGTTATCTGATTTATCTGTTCTGTAAGTAGAGCCATCTGTGAGTAATAACGTTGTAAAGCTATGTTTACGTTTAAGTAATTTCTTATATGATATGATATGCCAAGAAATGCTCTGATTTATGAAATGTTATATTCTATCCAATGAATGATTGTCCAATTTCTGACAAGTATTCGTGGCATCCTTAGCATAAGGCCCTTGCCGGGGGGTAATAATACCGAGGTCTATACGTTCAAGGCCCTTGCCCGGGGGTAACAATACCATGGTTTAAGTTTCTTACAAGTTCCCGGTACTGGAGGTTCCCTATGGAACTGACAAGCATATTAACGCTAATGGATGTACCATGTATGACGAAGCATGAACTCTGATTTCTGTATGTAGTTTGAATAAGAACATGAATATAAATTTGTTTCTAATATGAACTATGATTTCTGAACCTGTTATGGACGTCATTCATTTAAACCCTTTACTCTGTCATTATTCACTGGGCTTCCACTCACTCTATTATATTATATATGTAGGTGAGCAGACGCGTGACCAGGCCAAAGCTGTTGCCTAGAGTTTTGGTTCAGCCAACCACTGTGCCTCCCAGAGAGGTTCTCTTTTGAGATGTCTAGTTTTATAACCTTGCTATTGATGTTTGTTTTGTTTTGTTTTGCTTATCTGTACATTGGGCTAAGTCCCCTTTGGCTTTATTTGTGTAATGGGTGACGTAAGACTAATGTATTTATGGTCTCACACACACACACACACACACACACACACACACATATATATATATGTATCTATAAGTTTGTTTTGAAGATTTCTGTCTCATACACTTTGACACAGCCTTATGGACATTATATATTTTCCATGTTTGCTTCTGCAGCCCCTTACTATATGTCATTCTATTAAGAGGCCTTTGGTAATTACTGGTCGGTTACGACGCTAAACCTATATGGGCGGGTTTGGGTTGTGACAGAGTGCGAATTTTTGGAGGTTGCTAAACTATGTCTATGGCTATGGCACAAAGGCTTTCTCAACTTGGAGAAGAAATCGAACGTGTCAAGAACCAGCTACACTAACACCGAAGGCTCCTCTTTGCCTTTTGGCGATACCTACCAAAAGACCAAATAATAAGGGAAGCCGAGCTCAGGCTCCAAATGCTACGAGTTGCACAGCACTCGCTTATTCTCTCATTGGCATTGTGGTTCCATAGTGGCCCAATAAATTAGAAGAAATTAATATGTGCTTATCTTTTCGTGTTTTGTAATCGAGCAAGACACTTGCTTAAGAAATAAAATAATTGCGCTTGTTTTTGGGTGGAAGTAGTTTGTTTGTTGTCCTTTCTAGTCTAGTGCAATCAATAACCATAAAAGACTTTAGATCAACTAATAAGGAAACAATTTGCCCTCTCCCTAGTAACTTACGTCAACAAACTCATGCAAAAAAAAATGAAGAACAACATCTCGAATAAAAGAAGAGGCTGTTTATTTGTAATTTTAGAATTTTTTTTCTTTTTTTTATTTGTTATAATTAATGATTTGTTGACTGTCAGAAAATAGTCTCTCAAATATCATATCCGGACATCGCTACAACTGCGCTGGCTCCACTCCCACTTACCAGGACCTCTGAGGGAAAAACCCCTATTCCAGGAGTCTTTCAATTCACTTTCAGATGAACGAAAGATAGTCATTGAATTCACCAACTCCGGCTGTATGAAGGGGCTAGATATATGCATTTTTACCCTCACATCTGTAGACACCCGATTTTGACCAGCCCTAAGACATGAGCGGTTTCTTTTGATTATCCGATGATAACAATTAGAATGTATTTCTCACAGAATCCTCAGTAAGAGAGATAGAATTTGAACTTTAATCCCAACCTTTACACATTTTTTTGGCCAAACTATTTTTGACCTTAAAACCTTATTTTAAAAATATTTTTCTAAATGTTTCTACAATGTTCCAAGGCTCCCATTTCGTTTAAAATATTACACTTTTCAGTAAACTAAGTAAGGAAAAAGTGGAAATAAATGGAAGGGAGGTGAACTCTTTGAAAAAAAAAATTTAAAAACATCTTATTTTTAGGTTTGGATTTGAAGGAAATAGGAGGGGATGAAAGAAAACTAGTTTAGGAAAAGAATGAGCATCAAGTCATTAAGAAGGAAATGAATAGCCTTTACTAAATTAGGCATATCTCTTTGTACACTTGGAATTTAAATGTGAAACTATAACCATTGGAAAGTAGACTTCTGGGGCTTCAATTTAGACCTAATAATCACCAAAAACCAAGTCCGAATAAGGGAGATATGCCCGTTTGAAGTTGGGCTTAAAAGCAGATTATGTTGACCTGGCCTGAGGGAAATGAACAGTCTTTACTAAATTAGGAATATCTCTTTGTACACTTGGAATTTAATTGTGGGACCACCACCATTGGAAATTAGACTTCTAGGGCTCCAATTTAGACCCAAGAATCACCTACAACCGAGTCCAGATAAGGGAGATATGCTCGTTTGAAGTTGGGCTTAAGAGCAAATTTTGTTGAATCGGCCCGAAACAGCATCAAACCCTATTTTTTTGGTTTTGGTTTGGTTGGGACACCTCATTGTAGACTGGCCGAACTCGCTCCGCACGCGAGGGCGCGAATCGTGTTCATAGCTACTACAGTTCGGACTCCTGTCACGGTTCTAAATCTAATCTCACAAAGTGCAATGTAAGACTGATAAATCACCAAATAGTCCAAATCTGGCAAATCGTTTTGGAAAATTGATTTTAATCAAAAAGTGCCAAACATGGACTGCTTTGCTAGATTTCAGAGTCGCCACCTAAATATTTTGTTTTAGAAAATTTAGGAAACCCTGATTCGTGCCTAAGGCTAAGTGTCCGTCATCACCAAAGTTGCCTCGGCTCGGGAACTTGGATACAAGAGGGGAAGGTTATGAAATGAGCACCCCCGCTCGCCCGATCAAAGGATCGGCCTCTACTAGCATGATATGTTGTTTTTGAAAATACATGCGTTCTTATTCCGATTATTAGCTTAACTTACTATGTGATGCGCACAATACACAAGCATAGACTAAATCGCTCAAATTGAAACAAAACATCTCATGTTTGTCTTTCAAAAATGGTTTGAAGTTGCTACTAGCAAGTAGGCTAAGACGCGGATTTGCCACCCTCAAGTGGGCTTAGAAAACAACATGATTTTGCCACTCCGCAAAGTGAGCTTAAAACGCACATTTTGATGAATTGTTCCAATTCAAGCAATGAAGCCTTCATCCACAGGCATTCATGCAGTTAATCACTTAAGCACATAGCCTCATAGCAACTATGCTATCATCGCAGTCACTTACACACATGCAACGATGCTAAAGCATAAACACTAACAGTGTACTCCGAGCCAAAACAGAAACCAATTAGAAATCAATGCATGATCCTAATTATACAAGATGCCTAATGCAACACATGCAAAAATGCAACTAAAATAGGCTCGGCTATCTAAGATGGCATATGAATGCTACGCTTGATACATGTATTCAAATAGGAATTGAAATACAATGCAGTTTGAATGATGCGCCGAGCCCGGTGCATGCAATATGAATGAATGATGCACGCATGCAAAGCATAAGTATGCTAATTGAAACATACCCTAAAACTAACCATCGAAAGCTGGTAAATAAAAGGGAGAAAGACATGGGGTTGGAAGACATTCACACAAACACGCACACTTATTACAACATTTGCCCTCTTAACGGAGGGTCCGAATGAATTTAGCTAACTAGCTACGCTAATTAAACTAATTATTACAAACCAACTAATTAACCATGCTAAGCTAATTAATTATTACAAAACTTTAACTAATTAATCAAATTAATTAAGTTACAAAACCAACTAAGTAAGAAAAAGAAGCTAAATTAGGCTGCCACAGCTCTGCCTCGGAATAATTAATGATGCATGCTCGGTTTCCACCCTGAAAAGCTCTCCGGTTTGCTCTCAAAAGGCTCTGCTTGCAGGGTGTCTTCCAGTGCTTGCTGCTGAAACTTACCAAAACAGTGCTGGGGAGTGCACCAGTGGCCTGCCGGCTATGAATGGTTACTGCCGACCCCCCTGCTGGCCAAGGATGCACACTACCGGCCACGGATGATGAGGTGCCGGCCAACAATGAGAGGGTGTCGGCCACTGGTGTACTGTGACACCAAGCTGCAATAGAGCACAAAACAGAGAAAATGGAGAGTCTCCCAAGAACATGTACGTACTATGCCCCTCCATATCCTCTCAAAACATCAAGAGAGAGGCACCATTGGATCCAAAACCATCAATCAAGCATCTCAATGCATGATGGCCAAAGATCCAACATGTACAAATTCAATAAATGCATGACAAACAAGACACTTAGACCATCTCCTTATCATGAGAGATCAAAGGCAATGGAGACCAAGGGAGATTGGCTCACTTCATCACTTCAAGTATGAAATGAACTAATCCACCTTGTGTTCAACACAATATTCGATTGAACACAATGCAAAGCAAGCAACATGACATGCAAACAACAGGCTAGTCTTGGCATGAAATGCAAGACTCTAACATGCAAACACTCATGCACAACATACTAGAACACTTAAGCATTAAAAGCTAGTGAAAGACACAATACTAGAATCATGCAAAGCAATGCTCGATGGACTAGACCAACACCAAACAGACCCCATGCATGCCCAAACAGTGGCAAAAACCTACTGGAAATGAAGCACCAAAAGCTACAACAACATGCTCATGCATTGGCTTGCAAGCTAGGCATTAAACACAACTCTCAAACACAATCAAAGAGTGATATGCATGAGAATATAGCAATGCTATATGCTCTGAAATCAAGTGTTTAATGATGCCAAATCATCCAAACATCACAAATAAGGCGTCAAAGAGGGCTCAAAACTCAAGACTAGCTAAGGCACTTGTACCATAGCCATATCAAGCAAGCCCTGAAGGACCAAGATCACCCAAAACAGTCCTAAGGCAGGCCAAAACAATGCTAGAAACATGATGAAGTGTAGCCAAAACAAGCTAGAATGGGAGGCATGAAGCATGATGCATGCAAGGCCAATGAGTGGGATTACACTACACATACCAAAACCAAGTAAGAGGTGACTCTACCAACAAGAATCAGAGTTGTAACATGGCAAAGTAACACCAAAAACATGCTGAGATGGTAGCCCCAAAGCTTAGGCAAGCATGCATACATAGAGGCTTATAAGTGAAGCATAAGGTTCAACCCTAAAGCATAACAAAAGGGCGATAAATGCAAGAATATGGCAGAGGTATATGATCTAAAATAACATGCCAAATGATGCCATGTCATGCAAAAAGCTCAAATATGACATGCTAGAGGTCTCAAAGCTTAAGGCTAGCAAGGCCAATCACCCTAGAGCCATACAAAGCAAGGCATGCACGACCAAAACCACTCAAATCAGATCTAAAGCATGTTAAATCAAAGCTAAAAATGTGCTGGAGTAGAGCATACACATGCTAGATCAATAGGCTAAAACACCAAACATGCTAGGCTAGTGAACAAGATTGCACTACAAGTGCATAAACCAGGCAAGAGGTGACTTAGTCAACTAAAATCAGAGCTAAGGCATGTCAAAATATGAGTAAAAGCCTGCTCTAATGGAGCCAAAACATGCTAAGATGGTAGGCCAAAGTGGTAAGCATGTAAGGCTAAAAGGGAATATTACACTACAAGTGTAAAAAGCATACATGAGGTGACCCAACCAGGTCAAAACAGTGTTATGCCATGCTAAAATAAGACCAAAAATAAGCTGAGAACAAGCCAACACATGCTAGAAAAATATGATCAATCATTAGGCCAACAAGGCATGCAACCAAGAAGCAAGGAGGGGAGGTCACCTCCTCCCCACTTTGGACCTCAAAACAACATTTCTACTACTAAAAATCCACTGGATTTCAGTGGTTAAAAGGCCAAACAAAAGTTGTCTCAAAGGCCTTAAAAGATGGCACCTAGCTCAAGCAAATAAGGCACACAAGGGGTGAAACACCCCCAACACCAAAGAGACCTCAAACAACCATTTTAAACACTTGAAAATAAAGCTTTTTATAGTTAACAACCAAGCCTAAAACAGCATGCAAGGAGGGCTTACATGGTATACAAAAATATGCCTAAAAGAGGAACATGCTCACCCTTGAAGTACAACAGCAAGACAGGTCTTTTTCTGAGCCAAAACCAGCCTTTTGAGTTCCAAACAAACCCCCAAAAGTCTCAGCTCCAAGGTAGTGGTGGTTGACTAGGTGTTCCTCTGCAAAAATGTGAAGAAAACACACTTTAAGGCACTATTAAGCACAACATATATATATATATAGAGAGAGAGAGAGAGAGAATGAGAATTCTAGACAGAGGATGAGATTTTTGCTCTCAAAATTTAGAACTTCTGGAAAGGGGGAGGAGCCTCCCCTTATATAGAGTAATGCAATGCAAAGCTTGCTTGACAAGCTTGAAATGGCCTCTATCCCTCCATACACGTGTATGGAGGATGGCTTAGTGAAAAACAGCTGGCTCAAAAAATCTGAAATAATATCTGCCGAAACAAGGTGTCCTGCCGGCCATCAGTGGTGGCCGGCAGGGCCAAATCCATGGTCGGCAACCCCTTCGCTATGGCCAACAGGCCATCACAAACATCAATATGGAGGGACCAAGGCATGGTCCAAAAATGAGACAGAATGGAAATAGGGTTTGGAAGGATCAAACCTGGAGCATTCCGTTGCGAAAGTTGAGCACTCGACGAGCGATCAAACTTGTCACCGGATGTATTTGTAAGCACATCCAAGTCTTGAGGACGGTCAAAAATGGGGTGTCTACACTCATTAACTCATTTTCTGATATATTCATCACCAAATATATATACACTTAGCCTCCATTATCTACTGCTTGATCCATTAGAGATAATGCTCCACTTTTGTCTCCCATTAGCTCCATTAGTACTCCATTAGCTTCATTATCTTCCTTTTGTCTTCCACCTTGTCTTCCACCATTTCTCTACTTGCTTAGCCTATATATATACATCAGATTGTTGAGAGAAGCAAGAGGATAGATTATGGAGAACAGTTTCTAACCAAAATGCGTTTAGAGCATCTTCAATAGTAGCATATTTGTTATCTCTCCTTAGCTACAATATGCAGGCAAATATTCAAAATTCTATCCAACAAGTTTCCTATCCCTAGAGAGTAAAAACTCTGTCTCTATCTTACAAATTACAATAGAGAACATTTTTGTAATTCTCAATTAAAAAATAGCTACTTACTTTTAAAAAAATAATGTTATTTTCCTTTGTAAAGCTTGACTTGCAATGAACACACTATGCACATGAAACAATACATCATTTTTGAATTTATGTTAAAATTTTAAAATATCATAACTTTTTATCTACATACTCATCTTTTATAAAATTAGTGTTTTTAGAATCTTCTCATTGAGATCTATAAAAAAAAGATTCATATCGAATACGAAATTTTGAAGAAGAAATAAAATGAAATTTCATTGTGTTCATTGTTCTCAAATGGTGAAATTTTAACATTTCTCCAAAATTTTCATTTAAATCAGCATGAATTTCTAAAAATTTTCCAATGAAACCTTGAAGTATGAATCAAACTATAATTGACTTAAATAATTTAAGAACGAGAATTCTTTGCAATGTTTATGGGATTTGGTTTAATAATTTTCCATATTAAACCAACTAGAAAATTTTGATCTCTCAAGGCAAACTTAGCCACCTCATTGGTTAAGCTATCACAGTTCCTTGAAACAAAAAAGAAAAAATCACATCCAACTGTAAAACATAAGGTATTATAACGCAGCAGGAAAAACATTTAGATCATACCTTTAGGTGATAGAACCTCGCGGGTAAATCACGTGCTTCCAGAATCTGAACAACGAACCCAGCAGTGGAGTGATACTACAAAATGAGTATCACCCACACAAGTCACAGTGCAAAATGGCTTGATCGTTGTTTAATGGGAGAGAGTCAGAGAGAGAGCCTGGAAAAAAGGTTATGGGTAAAAACCACATAACGTATCTGATATACGTATCTGATATATCAATATATTATCTAAAATATATAATTAGATATATAACCATCAATATCTATCTATCCATCTATCCATATCTATTGATATGATATGATAGATATAGATATCCTGAATGGTTACCCAAATAAGTTTTGAATTAAAATTCAAACTTACATGGATAAGGTTCAGGTTCAAAAGGTTCAAAGGGTCATGCCACATGGGCACCCAATTTCTAACATCTCCCACTCACACATGAGTTGGCATGACACTGCCACATCTCTATCTCAATCTCCCCAAAAATGAACAATCTCATACTAGCCAATGCACCGTGCGACTGCTGAGGACACCTGCATGTGGGAGCTCTATACTAGAAACTCAAAATGAGCCAGCATAGAGACATCAACCCAAAAAGAACAGAAATAGTGTCTCATATACCCCAGACCCATCTAATTACACCGGTCCAAAAAACATCTCTAATCCCTCAAAAAGAGCATGTTTGACCCTCTCAATTCTTGCAATATATTCACACTCAATCCGCCTCTCATACAAAGCGATGTGAGTTGCCGACAGTGAATATACAACAGTGGTGTAATACTAGATGATCTTCCCTTTGCCCTCATGCCATTTAGTTTAGGATTGACCGCTTTCGCAGTGATGTCCCTTAAGGCCGAATCATACATGACCGCAGGCAACATACCAAAGTAGCAGAACATCAACCCTTTACCTTATGACATAGTCAAAAGTCACAAAAGGGTACATAAATGAAAGTCATATCAATAATGACACGTAAGACTCACACGGTGAGGAAACAGGGATCCATTCTCTCACCTCATTACTCGATCGCCAAGCACATATAGTATGAATACATGCTACGGTGGAGTAACTCTTCCAAAAGAGTGACGTCATACTCGATACATTTTACAGATATTAGTCTAGTCGCTTTCTAGCACCTAACCCGAATTCTCTATTTGCTCACCTTCCAGGCGCCAAATGAGATCTCGCATCTGGCTAATCATAATAGGCACAACATGGAAAGTGGGTACTAACATCCATGTTTGGTCCTTAACACGACCTCATCTTGGTTGTAACCAAGGCGACATGCATAGTGGATAATTTAAGCCTCTCTTGGCTCCAAAATAAAAAATAAACCACTAGTCTCATCCTTGCTCGCTCTCAAGCACCAAGGGCGATTGCTCGTGTGAGTGAGCCAATCTTGCCTGCTGACATCATCATCTGCTAATCATTATGACACAAACCATAATAGTGTCAACATCTCATCATCTCACAACAAATAAGTGATCGATCTAAAAAACATGACCACAGCTTACGCAATTCTAGATTCCAAATATAAGCCTTATCAGCACCTCTTGTGATAAGCATATATAACGGAATCCTCCATGTGCACCTCACATGAAGTGATTCAAGATCACTACCTCTTGCGCAATAACCTCTCTAAAGATATTTTGGTGACCAATTTGCATTCATTCTTGATGCGCCCAACTAGCGCAGATGCGCCCAACTAGCGCATTGAATCTTACAAGGAGCAAATTAATATACTACTAGTAAAGCATTCTATCCACAGTCTAATGAGCAAGGTCAATGTCTAAACAACTCAGTTGACCATTTATCAAAGATAACACTTATCATGCCGAATACGTCCACATAGCATACTTTAGGCTCCCACAACAAAAAAGATCAAGGAATATAGGTCATCTGTTTCTCCCAAAGACAATTCGAGGATTCACTCAATAGTTAAGGCTCTGGCTTTTACCGATAGGTAAGTCAATGGGTTTGCAATTTTGCATCTAGAATCATTCTAGAATATTCCTTATGTAAGTCATCGAAGACAAAACAGGAATTCTCCCAAAACAATCCCTAAGGATCGTACATCCGAGCATATAAATTACATCACCCATGTCCATCATATCTAAAACAGAGGACTGCCCACCCTAGGTGGCGACAACCCTATAAATTCCTAGCTCATAATGACTAAGTAAGGAAAAACTTCTTTTGGACTATTGATCATGCCTCAGTGGTCTTCATCGATCATCATTGGCCTATCATGGCTTAACGAAATCTAAGAACCACTATTTGGATAACTGTTTTAGGCTGTAAAAGATTTATTGGAACTAGCAACCTTTTTGCGCTCCTAACTTTTCACCATAAAAGTAGAAAGTAAATCCCTACGGATCTACTTATCCAATTCTCTAACGAGAAAGTTGGGTCACAATGTCCACAAATCAATGTTCCGAACTTATGTCAATCATAGCCTAAGTCAAAATAACCTCACTCCCCAGGAGGAAGTTTTCTCATGGTCTACACTTTCCTCAATGGTGCGACTTTTCGGTATCTAGCGAGCCTTACGCCTCAACAATGACTATCCAAATTATGCATAACTTTAGAACAGTTTCGCATCATAATGGAAAGTCAACCAAATTATAGAAATGGTTAATCCTCAAAGACTTTGTCTTAAACTGCACAACATTAATCCACTTTCTAAAAATAGGGGACTAGAGCCTCTGGCATTATCCTAGGCTCTTTATCATCTTGCGGAGCAATCATGAATGTTTCCCTCTCAATCACCCAATGATGACGTGGAAAAATTTCACAATTGCTACCACGCAACTAAGAATGTAGAGTATTCTTCTCTAACGGATTAATCCATTAGCAGGCACATCGCTCCCACTGTTCCTAGGATATTGGAAATTTCTTTCCATTCTCAACTAGGCTACATAAAGCACTATGCTTAGAATTCTCTATCTTATAGAGTTCCAAAACTCTATTCACGTCACCTTTACTAAGAAAACTTTATGTGACTTAGTTACACTACCACAAAGCTGCTTACTTATATGCACATAACCCGGAGGGTTTACATGACAGCATACAATAATGCGCCACATAACCCTACGTATTTACAAGACAGCATACAATAATGCGCTATAGAACCCTAGGTCTTAACTTCGCAACCTTATGAGAAGTAAAATAAGGATAAGCTGCTTTGATGGTTACAGTTTGCCCACAAATGGCTCTCTGCTAACCCATTACTTAAATGGAGTGTAAAATCTGATATGAAGGGCACTTAGTTAGGGATATAGGCAACAAACTAAAGTGCAATTCCCAATTAGGAAACATTTTGCGCCATCATCCACCTAACATTAACAATACTTAATTCCTTATCTCTACTACACCATTGTGTTGTTGAGTACTAGGAATAATCAATTTTCCAAGCATCCATTTCTCTTCACAGAGCTTTCTAAAAAAAAAAAAAAACTCAAATAGATACTCGCCGCCTTGGTCAAAACTAAAAGCACAAAAGCTCTTATCTAATTGATCTCGACCTCATATGTGCAATGTCAAAAATCATCTCAAAACTTTTGACTTATGGGAGATCAAATAGTATTGCCACGCCCCAAATCTACACTATTGGTTGCAGTCAAGGAAGAGTCACTAATGAGTCCTATGGTCAATAACCAAGTAAGATCCCAGATCGCCGGAGGAGTCAAATTAGCCTCCCTTCTAAGTTCGGCTTTCTTAGGCAGCGCACTACCCTTTTGACAGATCTTAAAAGGTATTGACACAAGGTCTCATAAGCAACGATAAGGTTCATACATATAAATATATAGAACATAAGTACATAACAACCACGAATATTCTTAATTCCAAAGGCTTGTTCTATTACATTACATCCCAAAAGGAAAATTTAAATCTTCACATGAGCCTTACAAAATATCAAAAGGGATTTCTGACTTTCCTAAGATGGCCAAAAGTCTTTGAAGGTTTCAGGCTCGTCGTCTCCAGCTATAAACTCCTCTTCAGCACTTGGCATGACACGCCGTGAGCTTTAAATGCCCAGTAAACACACACACACAGCCCACCCCTTTTTCTCCAGTCCAATACATAATCACAGATATAACATCAAGTAGTAAAGCATGATACTCAAATAAGTAAATAAATAAATGGTTACAAGTTAGATGTTAGTAAACTAGAAATCCCCCAAAGAGATTTCATCCTCCCAACCACAAGAATCGGACGCGGGTTATTCGGTATGCCCCCTCTTTTGCTGCTTTGTTGCAGAACTAACCTCGGATGCCTACCAACGGTTATATACCGCATAGTGCCAACCGCAGGGCCTCAAAAGAGACAGTAAAATAGGGCCTTGCCCAAATCCCTCCTCACACCAAATACCTAGGGTCCGAATACAACCGCTCCGTTCAAGAGTTTCGAAAACCACTCGCGCAAGACTTAACCTTCAAGTAGGGAACGCATCCCAATCAATCTATATAACACATATTCTCATCTTTTCATTACTCCAGTGCTCGAAAACCCAATACCCTCCCAATTAGGTTTCCCGTTGAGTTAAAAGTTTTAAGTCAAAGTTAGTCCAACTTATAAGACAATAATATCCATACAAGCATGCATTCTTAAGATGAGAAGGTAAATAACATAACCACAAAACATATAATATCATGCCAAGATATGATCATAAGCTAATAAACATTTTCATAAGGGCATAAAACATCCATCCATAACAAAATTTTCAGATTTAATATCACATAAGGATTAAAATGAAAGAACTATTTTAGATCCTTCATCGGACTTGGCCTTCCTATGGTTCGTAGAGAATTTGATCTAGTTTCTAGAACATTTTTCGGAAATGGGATGGCTTTTCCAGATTCTAAGTTATTTAGAAAATATTCCAGCACTGTCCAGGTTCTGTCCAGATCCGTCGATTGTTACGAAAATTTGATTTTCTTGCAAACCGCTTAATTTTTTTTCGATGAAACCAATTTTAGTTGAAAGCTAACACCTTAAGGAAGGTTTTGACATAAAATAGAGGTCCAGAATAATTTTGTACATTTTTCTAAAATTTCTGGAAGTGGGCTGTAAAAATAGATTTTAAGATACTATGCCCAAAACAAGAAGTTTTATGAGAAAAGGGTTCCATCAAGGGGAAGTTTTCGTTTCTTTTGTGAAGAAAACATGCTAAATAACATATATTTAACTCAAAAAATTTGTTTGAGAGAGTGGCCTTAGAAAGTTGGGAGATTGGTCTAAAACAAAAGGATGGTTTTGTGCCAAAATGGGGAAAATACAAGAGAGATGGAATCAAAACCCAACCCTTAGCATTTTTAACATAAGAACTCATTATTAATAGATCTGAAAACATCATTTAGAACCCTTAGAAACATGTATTGAAAGAAAAGGAAAATGAAAGAGAAGGTTGTGTTGGTGGCTTACCTACTAAGCTTTGCACAAGAAGCCTCTCTTCTTCCTCCTTCTCCTCTAGACTTGTCTCCCTTTCTCTCCTTCCTCTCTCTAGCCGAATGTGTGTGTGGGTGTGATGTTTGTGCTTTGCCAAGCTAGGGAAGGTTGGTATATATAGGCAATTTGGTGTAAAAGGACATAAAAGCCCACTAGTTGGAAATGGATGGAAAGGTTAGGATTTTGCTTGGAATCAAAAGGGATAGGAGTGATTAAGGTGTTAAATCATAGGATTAGGCATCATCTAGTTGGCTCTTAGTTGAAAAGTAACTAGCATTGAGATTTGCATCCTAGGTCTAGGGTACTAGGTTTGTGTCTTTCTAGAATTTTATAATCATGAATCTTGAAAATTGCTCCTCTCTTTTCCCTAGGGTGGCCGGCCTTAGGGAAGTGTGATGGGTTATTATTTTGATTATTTTAGGTACTAGAGGCACATCTCCCAATGTATATATATATAGATCTCAATTTGATTGATGGTACTTATAATATAAAGTACATGTACTAGCTTTGGGGAATTTTTTTTTTTCAATTTAAATAAAGAAGTGAGGGCTTGGAATTAAACTCATGTATTGGAACCTTACTTATGTAGGATTAAATTAAATTAGGTTAAGGAACCTAATTAGGCTAGGATATTCTTGTTTCGATAAAAATTAAAAATGCTAACTGGCAAAATTCGAAATAATTTAAGAAACTAAGAGGCTTTAAGGAAATAATTCAAATGTAAGGGTTTTTTAAAGAAAATACATTTTTCCGGGGCTTCACATTAAATGTAATGAAATGAGGAGGATTAGAACCTTAATCATGTATTTAATTATGATCTAGTTAGGTCTAGGACTAATGTAAATATCTTCTAGTTAGAAGTACACACATATATATAGCAAATCTTTATAGATACCAAAGTCATTATTGCTCCAAGATTTCAAGAGATTTTAAAGTACAATGATTATAGTCTTGGGGGGGGGGGGTATGATAGCTAGCCATGTGATGGTGAATTGATGGACATGTTATATATATATATTTTGTACAAATCTTGGAAATTGTAAAATATATTATTAAAAAAGATTTTTGGGTACAAGTGTATATATATAAATATATAATAGTACTTGTTTGGGGTCAATTTGTGATTTAATAAAAATGTGAGGGCTTGGGTTCAATTAAAGTATCTATTTCAAGTGTAAAATAATTCAGTTTGTATTATCTTACTTTGAATTTAAAGGTAAATAACCGAACGATGACTGTGAAAATCGAAAGTTAAGGTTTAGAGTGATTAATCTAAAATTTGTGAGTTAAGTAATTAATATTAGAGTGTTAGAAGTGATTTCTATGCTTCCAAGATCGATTAGGGTTTGTATGGATTCGCCCGTGATGCGTTTTCAGTTCTAGAGCTTAATTTGCGAATAATCGACGAACTAAGGGCTTTATTATAATAATTCAAAATTTAGGGACCTAATAAGGTTTACAAAAGTCAGGGGCCTCACAACTATTGACTCAGATGCGTATCGTAATCTATAAATGTGTCGAGATTGAGGCATAGCTATCATACCCTTATACATATCTAGTCACAAATATTAGAGTGGACTAAATGCGCCAATACAAATGACCTTCTACGGCTTTCCTACTTACTTGTGCGCAACCATTGCGAACAAAGTTACACATTCATATGAGAGCAGGATGTCATAAGCGAGTGGGCCCAAGAGGGCCTACTCAAAACATCCATGCATCTTCTCATTAATGTGATTAAGTATAATAAGCCACCGGTTCATGACCAATGTCATAAACTAATTCCAATCATCCTAATGTGTGAGTTTTTGAAGACAAGTTTTAAAGGTTTAGGCCCAACTACGTAATGACTCACGACTAATTCATATTCACTAGATCATAAAAGGATGTCATGGAGATATCAAGTGTGCCTAAGTCGCAAATTTAACTAGTAAGTGCTAATCCCCTGCACCTTCAAGTCAATTTTATTCTCCATACACTTTAATGCATCTAGTTGAAAGATGATGATACTCCTTTTGCCATATCTATTTCTCGCTTCATAGTTACTTGCAATTAATTCTACTATCCACAAGAAGGAAAGAATAAGCTATCAATCTATGACAGCTCCTGAAGTAACTTAAGCGCGAATTAGGCTAAAGAGTCTAATTCAACACAATGCTCTCACAAGCGATGCGTCAAATTCCTAGAGTTATAACAACCTTGTCGGCCTTGACCTTTCATTACTATGCTGCAATGTTTGCGCTTAGTGGTAAACGTTATTCAAAACGTTAGCCTAGCTAAGAAATTATACAAAGAAGCACCTCCTCATGTCTCACACTCAAGTGTGGAAACAGTAAGTGTCCAGACTAAGACAAGTTGGCAATGCTAATAGATTTTGCGGCCACTTGGCGCTAATCTTTTCACTTAGTGTTAATAGATTTTGCTGCTACTAAGCGCTAATCTTTTAACTTCAAGTGATACTTCAATGCACACTATTATAGTGCATGAAATTTTGCTCCATCCACTCCCAACAGTTGGATAAAGAGCAAAACACTGCTCATACTGGCTACTCATCTTAAATGACTAATTCATTTAAGCTCGCATTTCTTGGATGACGTGACTCTTGAATGTTACTTCATCTAATGATACAACATCATTACAAGTCAAATTACAAAGTCAATCCGCGCAGCTCAATAGTCAAGATCATATACAGATCTATTGAGGGCTTAATAATTTCATAACTCCAAATCTCGCCAACCAAAACTACGTAGCATGCCGCTAACCATAGCGCACACATTAGTTTTTATTGTGCCAAACAAGGCAACAAAACCACGGCGACTTTGAGTCATGTTTCCTTACTTTGGCTCAATTAAGGTCTGACCTAAAGTCTCCAAGACTTTTGCTCATCTAAAGAATAGGATTACATTGTTCACATTTGAACATCTTTACTAAGTCTAGGTCAACCAATTAACTTTCATAAGCCAAGTCAATTTAGAGAGAAATTCGTATTGGGATTAATTTGATTAGCATAATATAATTTTGCCACAAAAATCTAAATTAAATAGTGACAATATTACACAAGTCGCAAGATCAAAAATCCGCTATGCTCGTAATCATCTCTTGCGACATAGGTGACAATTATCCAAAATTTAATTTAATTTATGCGCAAAATATTGATTTTCGGGAGTTAATCTACAAAGATTTCTCTCAACCGAATAACCTCCCACTGACTATGGCATGTCTAAAAAACATGATAAAAATTTATAATTCCATACAATAGCATCATAATGTAGATTCACAACCAACTCATGCTATGTCACAATTAATAATAGAATTTAAACAAATAACAATTAATCATGCTAATCTAATTACAACATATTAGAAACTCTAGGCAAAAAATAACAATATGTTGTATTTAATATTCAAATTATGCCATAACAGAAAGTATATCACTTCTGAAATTTTCTGAAATTTTCTGGTATTTTTTGAAATTTTAAATAACTACTAAACACACATAAAATTAGAAATAAATATTCTAGAATCTGATAAAATACAATAACCATACCATTAAATAGTAAACTACAACAGTAGTCTACAATAAAAAATTCAGTCCCAGAAACTTAATCATGCAACACCAGATGCATTTTAAAGCAGAAATAATGAATTATTATTTCAGGGAAAATATTTTTTATTTTTATAAAATTTTTAAAATTTTACAAAAGATATAAAATTTAATTCTGAGTCTAACGGTACCAACCACGTTTAAAACAAAGCTATAATGAATTAATTATGACCATTTAACACGATTCAGAATTTAAAACAAAACAAACAGCGCCTTAGTACTAGCAGCCAAGCCGCGGAGGAAAAACGGCGCGGCTCAGAAGGCAGCTCAGCACGCGGCTCATCGAGCGGCTCAGCGCACGGCGCGAGGCGGCTCAACGCAGCGCGGCGCATAGCGCGCGTGTGGCTGTGCACGTGGCGCAGCTCGAAGCGGCGCGGTTAACGCGCGCGTGTGGAAGGGCGCAGACAGCGCGCGCGTGACAGCGCGTGGGAAGCGCATCTAGCGCGTGGCCACCTCTGACGGCATCAACAGGCGCGTGCCGCTCACGCACCGCCTTCCATTATGTTTTCTGGTTTGATTTTGGTTCTGCCGGACTCCATTTTTCAAAATAAAAACATTTATGGCATTAAAAATGACATTTAATGAACATAAAAATGAAGTATTTTACACTCTTAATCTAATGAGAGTGGAAGTGCAAAAACCCTGTACTTCATCTTCCTCCTTCATTAATTTTCATGCATATAATGTGTATATATTTATATAAAATTATACACCTATTTTAATGCATAAAAATAAGCACGAAAATATTCATTACAGCTCTGATACCAATGTAAAACATAAGGTATTATAACGCAGCGGGAAAAACATTTAGATCATACCTTTAGGTGATAGAACCTCGCGGGTAAATCATGTGCTTCCAGAATCTGAACAACGAACCCAGCAGTGAAGTGATACTACAAAATGAGTATCACCCACATAAGTCACAGTGCAAAATGGCTTGATCGTTGTTTAATGGGAGAGAGTCAGAGAGAGAGTCTGGAAAAAAGGTTATTGGTAAAAACCACATAAAGTATCTGATATACGTATCTGATATATCAATATATTATCTAAAATATATAATCAGATATATAACCACTAATATCTATCTATCCATCTATCCATATCTATTGATATGATAGATATAGATATCCTGAATGGTTATCCAAATAAGTTTTGAATTAAAATTCAAACTTACATAGATAAGGTTCAGGTTCAAAAGGTTCAAAGGGTCATGCCACATGGGCGCCCAATTTCTAACATATATAATCTGTACCTTAATTCCTAACCAATACCACACTTAAACAAAGGTTTATAGAAATAGAATAAAAGTTTAATAAGTAATCACAATATATGTTTCTGGAATCTCACATTATACAAGATGACCTGCCTGTCCTTCCACACTGACAGTTACAAAAATGCAGGACAGGTGTGCTTGCGCTCTCAAGGTTATTAAACCAAACCAATAGAGACAATAGACAATTAGATAATACTCTCAACAGCAGTAGTAGTGTGTCATCATGTCCAGCTAGCCAGCTAGCTAGGTATTTGCCATATATACATAGCTACTACTGCTGCCTATCACTCACAATTTGGCAAACCCCGATGCCAATCCATTACTAGGAGGATGGCAGCGCTATGAGCAAGCACTCCTGCCATAACAAAAACATGGAAAATCTGATGGTTGTGCCCTGCAATATCAAATGCACCAGGCTTCATCGCTCTGGTATCCTACTCATATAGAAACTTGCTCCTACAACGTATAAAACACCCATAACAAGCTCATATCCGAGGGCCAGAAGCATCTTTGGGTGGCCCCAAAAGAGAACCACGGCATGTGCTGCTGGAATCACCCCTGAGAAGCCCATGGCCAGAAAAAGGGAGGCCCTGGAGGATTGGAAGCGGGGAGTGGACAGAGCAGGTGCAAGGAGGGTGATGATGACAAGGATACCAAGTAATGAAATGGAGGTCAGATAAAGGAATCGTGAATATGGATTGCAGGAGGAAGCATAGTAGATGGAAGCAAATACGAAGCAGACTATCATTAAGGAGACGCCAGCATAGTCTCGGCGCCAGAAAAACACATTCCAGCGTTTGGAATGGCAAGCAAAGAGGTGGGAGAGGGAGCTGCAAATTAAATAGCCCATAGCCCCAGCCAGAAATACAAACCAAGGCCATCTAGGAATTGCCTTATTAGAAGCATCATCTATATCTAATGCCGCCGCTGCCGATGATGCACGCGTGATGTGTCCTAGATCTGAATCCTGATAAGCAAACCATGTTTCATAATGACTTTAGTATATGCATAGACGTTCAATATTCAGCTTATAAGTAGAGTACATTATACAAATGAAATTCAACTCTCTTATCTAATGTTTTAGTAAAAAGCCAGTTTTTTGGCTTTTTTAGGTCACATCACCTCTTTACTTTTTTACACCAAGAAAGTCAAAAAGTTACAAAAAAGTCAAAAAATCAGTTTTTTATCAACTTTTCAAAACACCATATATATCCATCCTATGTGATTTTCAATGGACAACTACTAAGAAATTCATTCAACAACTGGATTGATCTCAAAACGATAATAAATGGAGGATTTGATCCAAAGAATAGATCAAAAATATAAAATGAGTAGAAGAGAAACAAAGGTCAAAATCCTAATTTCAAAAAGCCTTAATACTCAATATCATTATTAGAAGCTAATCGAAACTATTACATAAAGGTCATATAGATATAGACATCTTAAGAAGCCCTAATTAAGTTACGAAAATTGGAATACTAATTTGACTTATTCATATAATAATTTGATTTTGAATGAGTTTTTAATAAATTGAATACAGATCGAGTTCAAGTAATTTAATATTTTTATAATGCTTATAAATTTGTCAAACTGAATAATAAGTTATTTAAATTCAATCAAATTTTTATTAAATTATAAAATATATGAAAATTTGATTTATATAAACTTTTAAATCAACCGAATACAAGTAGAGATTGAATGATTAAATTCGTTTAACTAATACTAGTGTGTACGCAACAGCTGCCCATTCTATACTCTTCAGGGAAAAGGTTCTAGTCACGTGAATGACATGTGTGAAAAGGAAACCCTTCCCTCCCTCCCTAGTAAGGACATATTGGTCCTGTTTGGTAGGGCTTATTTCCGACTTATTTTAATTTTTAGTTTAATTGAAACTATTTTGATGTGTTTGGTTCAACTTAACAATACAGCTTATAGTTTTTTGTAAGTCAAAAATCAACTTATTTTTTGAGTGGGGGAGGAGAAACTTAATTTATAAGTCAAAAATCAGCTTACGTTCACAGTTATAAACTATAAGCTGTTAAGTTATAAACTATAATCACTTTACCACAACTCTACCAAACGGGACCATTATCAGACCACATGGCATGGCACCATGCTACTAATAAGCCTTAATAGTTAGACTTAATTTCCATCAAATTAGACTTAATTTCCATCAAGTTTTATTGAAAATAAGTTTTAGTAAAATTATTACTAAAAATAATTTTTTGTGATAATTTTTTATATATGTAGCTAAAAATTGACAATTAATGACTTTTTTTGTCATGATTTTTATAAATTGTCGCTAAAATTTACAATTAGTGATTTTTTTTATGACAATTTTTTTTCATAGGACCTATTAGATAATAAGTCCACTTATTAGGACCTACACGTAAGTACCCCTAGAAAAAATATTATTAAAAATTTGACCAAAAATTGAATAGCTATTCACGTGAGTGTTTGATCAAAACTTAGGGACCATGGATAGAAAAAAATATTATTAAAAATTTGACCAAAAATTGACATAGCTATTCACGTGAGTGTTTAATGAAACAAAATTAGAGTAAAAAAATTAAGAGAAAATTATTTAATTAAAATTGATAAAATTTGGGGTAAAAAAATTAGGACAAAATTATTTATTCCACTAAAATCTAATATATAAAGAAGGTAAAAAAAAAAATTAGTACTCATATATTGTATATATTGTTCTTCTTGGGTCCAAACACTTTATATATATATATATTAATAAATATGGGTCAAACTACACTTATAAATAAATATGGGTTAAACCATACATAGACCCAATAAAATATTTTGAAGCCCTTTAAATTGATCCTAAAACTCCCAAAAAAAAAAAAAAAATTGGCCTATAACATTTTACTAAATTTGGAGGCCCTATTTTTTTGTCAAAATTTTGAGGCCTTAGGCTAGGGCCGACCCTGTTTGATATCTTTAATATTTTTTATATTTATTTAGGTATTGTTTAAAAAATCAACATAAAATTATAAATTCTCTATTAATTATTTGAATTAATAAAAATGTGGGTTTATGTTTTATTATTTAAATTAAGACATTTGGCCTTTATATAGTATGATTTTACGTATGAGACTAGTGATTTAAGTTTAATAAAGAGTAAATTGGTATCTTTGTACTATTTTTTCTCTTACAAACAACCAGCAGGGACACACTTTTTATTGGCGAAATCAATTCTTTTAGAGTTTGTTTGTTTTCAGAATTAAAATAAAGGGGATTAACAAAATTATGTTTGTTTTGATAATAGTTATTAGTGTAGGGATTGTTAAATTAAATAATATAAAATAAAAAAAATTAAATTATGATTTTTACTCAATAAAAAAATAAAAAATAAAAAACATTACATTAATGTTCAAGAAAAATGCCCAACATGTAGGGCAAAAAAAAAAAAATTATAGTTGACCGGTTGACCGTCCGGATGTCCGGACGACCTATAACACCCTAAGTCAAATGGACTATTTTTTAATACCACCTCCTCACCCAAACTAACAATACCCTCGTCAAAACCTATCGTAGTCTGAAGGGGACTACAAATCCAAAACTTTAAAAGCAAAACAAACATGAGACATTTTCACTGTTCATCATTCACAGTCCGAAGTAGACTGTGATAGAGGAAAGCAAATGGAGCCTTAAATCAATGGAGTGGTCTTATATTTGTGAGTGTTGCTATTCACTTCAACAACTCAACCCACTCTGATTTGCACGTAATGCTAAATCACATTAAGTCGGATTCGGAAGAGAATGCGGACTGTTTATCCATTTTTCATGTTTTGTCACTAAGCAAAAGGTTAGGCAGTTGAGTTGATAGTAAAGGCGACCTCTTTAAGTTGTAATTTAATTATATTAATAAATTAATATTTGATAATTTTGAGAGAAAAGAAAATTAAATTAACATCTGTTGATTTATGCCCAAACACTGCCATATATTTTCCCATTTCATGTCTTATTGTGTAGAGGAGTGGAGGGCGGGAAGGAAGACAACTCACCAAGAAAAAAGAATCTAAGCCGTTGGCGTCAATCTTCGTTGTCATCACCATCATCATCATCATCATCATCCACGGTGTTTGAAACGTAGGTCTGGTGTATGTCCCAACACAAGCCTAAGAAATTATTTTTCAATGGACGAAAAAGAACATTAAAAAATTACAATACCTAAAGAAACTCACGATCAAGCTTTCAATATTGGTCTTCTCCAACAAGCTTAACACAGTCAATGCAACAAATATAATAAATCCGCCCAAGTGCCTGGGAAAATTCAAGTTCAAACTCAAACTCAAAAAGAAACTGATTTCACTTTCGATCTACGATTCATTCATGAGATTGTCGATTCGATTCGAACAACAACAAATGACTCGCATCCAGATGTTTAGGGTTTCGTTGTGCAAAGCAAAGACGCTGAACAGCGTCTCCTTCAACAACCATTCACACCGGTAATAGTCCAATATGAACTCGTTGTCCTTCAAGTACTCAGGCAAGCTCTCGTACTTCACCAATCGCCTCTCGAATCCCTGCTTCATGTTTTGGCCCGAGTCAACTCGGCCAGCTCTCTCCTCTTCGCCATTACCATCGAGCTTTGTGTTGTTCCCGCTTCTCCGTTTCATCTTCATCGGAAAATCCCCCAACATTTCTCTGTTTCTGGCAAGCTATTCGCCGAAAATATCTCTATTTTCTAACACCTCTCTTTGTCTCTCTCTCTCTCTCGCTCGCTCCCTCCCTCCTTCTATCTCAAAATCTATAAATATGCAATTATTTCTGTTTGTGCATATATAGTAGTAGATAATATATGTATGTATGTATGTATGTATGTATGTATGTATGTCAAGCTGGTGCTGAGATTGGAGCTTCAGAGAATTTGTAGCTAGCGAGGAACGTGTGATTGAATTAAATAGAAAATGATTTTTTTTCTTTTTTGTTTAAAATAATAAATTTTAAAAAAAATTAAAAAAAAAAAGAGCAATTACTAGTAGAAATAAATAATCAGCCAGGTGGAAATGGATGAATGGCCACGTGTTAGAATTTGGTTGATTTGACTGTGACACAAAAGTCAATAAGTGAATGTATGTGATGCGTCAATAAAAATAAAAATGGGAAAAAAGGTTGGGACCCTTTTTGAGAATTTTTATCACTCTCAATGCATTGTGGTTGGTTAATTTTTATTTTTTATTTTTTTTCTCTTATCTCTAGCTGATATGTGTCTATAGAGGTTGTGAGGGTCAAAACAAAAAACAAAAAAAGAGGAATCTGAATTATTTTTGATAAAAATAGTGTGCTCATGCTGAGGAGGTTCTACGATATTAACGCCTTGTTTAATCTTTTTGCTCTGAGCGCTTACTTTTATCTAAATTTAAACATTTTCATATAAACTTTAGGCGTTAAGGAAGGTGAAAAACATAATTTGAGTGATTGGATTTTGGATTGAACAATTGGAAAAAGATTTCATGATGGGATACTCACATAGTTATCATGAGCCCACATTTTAAGTTCAATATTACTACTAAATTAACACACAATTGCTCTTTCATTAGTTACTAGCAACAATCTTTGCATAAGGTTAGAGTTTCTTGAGTTTGTTTGATTGAAATTTCATTATTGGAATTGTGATTGTTATTAATTTGCAATATGATATAATATTTTAGGAGAAAAAAATTAAACAAGAAAAAAACGTGAACTAAAAAGTTTATTATTGGTCCGAGAGTTTTGTTTCAAATGATCTATAATTAAAGGGAGAAATTATTAAAATAAATTCAATCTTTAACCCTTTTAATAAATGAAAATGTTAAAAACAGCCATTAGAATTGTTATTAGTGTTAGAAAAATATGTAAAATAAATGTATTAAAATAAATTTAATCTTTTTGCTCTGAGCACTTGCTTGTTTCTAAATTTAAACATTTTCAAATCAAATTTAGGCATTAAGGAAGGTGAAAAACATAATTTGAGTGACTGGATTTTGGATTGAACAATTGGAAAAAGATTTTTTGACGGGATACTCACATAGTTATCATGAGCCCACATTTTAAGTTTGATATTACTACTAAATTAACACACACTTGCTCTTTCATTAGTTACTGGCAACAACCTTTGCATAAGGTTAGAGTTTCTTGAGTTTGTTTGATTGAAATTTTGTTATTGGAATTGTGATTGTTATTAATTTGCAATATGATATAATATTTTAGGGAAAAAATTAAACCAAAAAAAAAAAGAACATGAACAAAAAAGTTTATTATTGGTCTGAGAGTTTTGTTTCAAATGATCTATAATTAAAGGGAGAAATTATTAAAATAAATTCAATCTCTAACCCTTTTAATAAATGAAAATGTTAAAAACAGTCATTAGAATTGTTATTAGTGTTAGAAAAATATGTAAAAAAATGTATTAAGTGTAAAATATATTAAGATTACAAATATTTTGATATTTTATGGTGCTTATGACCGTTCTTAAAACTATCATTAGTAGGACCCTTAACCAAATTACACTTTTTAATTTAATTTAAACCATATAATTTTACGTTGTGCGTAGTTCAAATCATATGAGCTTCTCTACTTAAGACAATAACATAGAGGATTAATGTTGTTAATTTATCTCATATTCTCACTTTTTTTTTGCTTCTTCACTATTACCATCACCCACCTTGTCACTTCCACAACCTATTCTCTATTTAGGGGCAATTTGGGAAGCTAGATAAAATCTATCTTTTAGCTTTTAATCCATTTTAGATAATATCACCTCTCACATTTTTTACACATAAAAAGACAAAAAAAGTTTTAAAAAAAAGTCAAAGAATCAACTTTTAACCAACTTCCCAAATCACCCCTTAATAGAATAATGTGCTAATTTGTCAATTTATACTCTATGATCCCATTGTCTTTTTGCTTCTTCCCACTACCATCACCATGCCTCTTCCACCGCCCTCACCACCTCTAACCCCAAGCATTACCAAATACAACTTTACCAACACCCTATATCACGATAAACAACAAATGGGCATAAAAAAATTAGACACTCTCTAAACTAAACAATGAACCCCAACTGAAACCGAATGCATCTAGATAGACTTTATCGACGAAAATCAATAGTTCGTTGTTAGATTAGCAGCTTGGGAGAGTTGAAACTCGTATCCATACATCTTACAATAAAATCTTACCCTCCCATTTCACTCCTAATAGTGGAACCCAAGACCTCTTCCTTAGGAGAGACTGATAACTCAAGAGTTAAAGCCCTTGGTTGTATTTCTTACAATCTTGGAATATAGTTTTATTCCCGCACAACATTTTATGTAAATTTCTTTGTTGTTTACCAAATAGGCCAATAATAATCTGTAGAATTTAAAAAAAAAAAAAAACCCTTATGATAATATAAATTTTGTCAAAGTTTGATTTAAAATGCAGCTTTGATGGTCATGTTCTGGAAAGAGAAGGGTATTTGGTCATTTTTACAAAAGATTCCCACCTATTTGTAATTATTTTGCATATTTGCATCAGTAATGTAATTAATTATTTTGTTATTCCCTACCAAATTGTAGTTAATTAGTCTATTTATTGGGCAAAATTTAATTTACCCTCTTGTAGTTTAGGCTTGAAACACTTTACCCCTCTATCATTCAAAATAAGCAGATAGTCCCATGTGATTTTGAACTAAAATGCATTACTAACTCTGTTAACAGAAAATCGAAAATGACATTAATACCCTTATGTATTCTTCTTTCTCTCACCTCTTTCAAAAAAAATAAAAAAACAAAAAACAAAAAGGCACCTCTATGAAAAAGAATAGAAGAGACGTCTTTTCCTTGCCAATATTCTTCTTGCAAGTTTAACAACAGTAAAGAAAATTATCATATGAATAGCTCGTTAATCAATTAGCACAAAACCAATTTTCTTTTCATGCAGCAAGGAACCTCACAACGCCTGGCAACTCTTAAGTCAACAATTCAATTTTGAAAACTCCTTTCACTAGCAGAGGGGCACTTGGTGAAAACTTGCGGAGATTTGGGTTTTCTAGGCCAAAATTAGCATTATCCAAACGGAGACTTCTTCCAGGAAAATGGCGATAACCTGAAGAAGAAAGGACTCAAGAATTCCTTGTTTTGATATCAAAATTGGTTGCAAGGGAAAGAAAAACAAGAAGGGCAGGGGATTGATTTGAATTTTTAATTGTGATCTAAATGAAATTATTAAAGTGGGTCTTTTGTATTTGTCTGTACAACTTCAATGTTAGAGAATCCTTTTGAAGCAAAACCAATGAACCACCATAAAAGAGTTGAAAATCAATGAAGTGGGTCTACAGTATTTGTCCGTTGGTGATGGTAAAGAGCCATCACAATCTGCCATTAGAGCTTTCTTACTAGTATAATTTTTTTAATGCAATTAGTTTACAATTGGTATATTTCTCAAAAGTTTTTACCCTTTTATGAGCTTTGATTTGAAAAAAATCACATACATTTCTTATCACATACATATACAAGAGAGTAAGATTGATCCTACAATGCTAAAAAAAAAATTAAAAAAAAAAAAGAGAAAAAAAGAAAAACTTGATAAATGGTTGAGTGGCAAAGGAGGTGGTTGTTTGGGAGTGGTGGGGATGGGGATGGCGATGGCTAAAGGTGACCGGGGTGGGAGGCAGGGAAGGGGAGATAGTTGGTTGTCGTTGGTATGAGAGGTGTTGAGTTTGACTTTTAGGTCATGTTTGTTTTGCAAATTAGGTGGTGGGATTAGAGTAGTAATGAGGTGAGTCCCACTATAGCTTGTTTCGTAGCTTCCTTGTTGAGAGGGATTGCTACTCTTCCTAGAGTATCACTCCCACACCCCGGCCGGCTTAGGTTTGCCTCAGATGAGCTGGGATTGAAAAGATAGCGAGGAGATTTGGCTGAACTTCTTTTTTCTTTTTTGTTTTAACCTAAGTCTAGCCTATTATTTGTTAAAAAAAAAAAAATTATAATTGTTTTAGAATTTTTTTCTTAATATAGAAATATTTTATTTTTATTTTATATAAAAATAATTTAGCAATCTCATCACTAATCATCTCTTCCACTATCATCAAAACAAACACACTTTTACTTAATTCCCTCACTAACAATTCTCACATTAACAATCTCTTTTCTAATCATTCTTTTACTAACAATTTCATCCAACTTAAATCACCAAACAAACGTGACCTTAGGGTTTTCACATATGTTAGAGGTAGATGACGGAGTCTAATGGTAATAATGTAATTTTGTATTGAAAATTAACTTCAACCTCTCTCTTTTTTCTTGCCAACTCTCATAAGTTGTGCGTGTGCTACACTTCTATCAATTTTAACAAAAAATGTAATGATTGCATCTTAATCAAAACTGCATAAGAGTAATCTGTCTATATTTAAACGACAAGAGATGAAGTGTTTCGAGTTTAAATTAGAGGGGAATAAAGTGAATTTTACCCTACTATTTTTTTGGTAATTCTCTCTTTAATTGATAATACTTATAGATTACTTGTAAATTTCAAAAAGGCTAATCATAGTGCAGGATCTTTGGTTGAGATGGATGGATTCCAATTTAACAGATATGTCGCTAGCTTTTTTTGTTTTTTATATGTGAAAGTTAACAATTAGTTGATATATTAACAATTAGGAAAAAATGAATTCGATAACTTTAATGTGAAATTAAAGTAGGACCCAATTGCCAATTGAGGTGAGTCCAAGTGGTGTTATATTCTCTTAAGTAAGAAAATTACAATATAAGAATGATGGCCCGAAACTATTGAGTTGTGAATGAAAATTATCTCATAAAGTGGGTATCAATAAAATTAGACTTAGTCTTGATTTGAACTGGGCATAGGCTTGCACTTGTGTATGTGCTGGGTTTGGCCTTAGACTTGGACTTAGATCTAATCTTGAGTTTTGGGCTGAGCTGTGTTGGGTTTAACTTGTGCATGTGTTTGAGATTGAGCTTGGATCAAGTTGTGACCCAACATCCGTATCTATTTTGCAATCCATCTAGTTTAATTCTCAAAACTTATGCATTATATGCACATTATGATTTATATAATGGTTTTGAAGTTTTGAACATTTGTAACTCTGGCCCTAATGCCTAGAGTTGATGACATTTGATGGCCTTAGTTAATGGCAATTGATGTCATAGCCTTAAGGGCTAAGGACTCCCTTACTTGTATAAATAAAGGTCTTTACCCTCCAACTTAGAGGTATGTTTTAGAAGAGATTTTTGAGATGGAAAATGGAGATAGTGTTTTGAAATCATAAAGTTGGAGATGATTTTTTTATCAAAGAAAAAATTTCCTATCTTCTTTGCTAGCCCCTTCTTTGGTTCTTGTTAGAGAGAGAGTGCTGCCATTATCATGTTCGCCAAAACTATTCAAAAGGTGCTTCTGCATGAACTGATTTCGACCGTCGTATCTTGGGAGACAAACGCCGGCTTACCTCCAACACTTATCGGGAGGCGATGATTCTGTTTTAAGGAAACTGTGGTATCACATAGATTTTGATTTGCTTCCTATTTCTTGTTTCAATTTACTATTTTATTCCAGAATATTTGTTATATATATTTCTGTGCATCAAATTGTAACTTTTTGCATAATTTTTTTTTTATCATTTCTTGTTCTATAATAGAAATTTAATTAAATATGACTCTATTTATTTTATTAAAATATACATTTTGTACAACACCCACATCCTCTTCTACTCCTAGGAGTAGAATCTAAAATTTTCCACTTCAGAGAGACTTGGTAATCAAAATTGGTTAACTACATCACTACCATTGTGTCTGATTGACTACGTAAAAGATAATATAAATTAAAAAGTGAATCAAATCAAGAATGTATATATGTATTAATCCACCCATTGAAAGTTTCCATTACTACTTGTCTACATGGATACATAATATGCAACTTTCTCTTTCAACTGATTAGGTGACTGTCACGGCCCAAACCCGCTCCTATTGGTTTAGCACCGTAATCGGCCAATAATCCGTGATTACCAAAGGCCTGCTTAACAATAATGACAATATTACAATATAAGGGGGCTAGCGGAAGCCAATCAATAATAAGATAATGTCCAATGAGCTGTGAGAACCTGAATAGAAATAAACTTTCATATGCATAACCGTATCCATAACCATTTATGCCCATAAACACAAATATACAAGACAAAATACAAGTTAGGGAATTAATCCCATCATCAAAAACAATGTTAACAACAATCTTAAAACATTATTTTCACGAAACAAACTCAAAAGGTGGAATTTGAACCACCCATAAAGCCTTGACACATGCTAGTTCGGAACCTCGCAATAAGGGACAATAGCTGGCTTGACAAAACAAGGGTTTGGGTCGACGCCTCTAGCTTTGATCCGGTGCCTGGCCACCTACATATATATAATAAACTGTGAGCTAAAGCCTAGTAAATAACAAATGTGTAAAGAGGTTAAAAATCATGTCCTTACAGTCTTTGTAGCAATCGATTATCATTAGAACATTTTCAATCAATATCATTTGTCAATCAATCGTTTAATCATTCAATTCAATCAATCATATTCATATAGGTCATGCGTGGTGCATCCAATAGCAACAATACAATAGGTCTTATAAAGACCGAACAATCAATTGATGGCCATCAAACAATAACAATAGTTCCAAGATTTGAAACTGACAGAGATCTCTGTAACAATAGCGATATCAATAACAATAACAATAACAATATGCTATGGATGCCACGAATACAATTCAAAAGAGGATCATCATTCAATCGATAAATAGTAACCGTTTAGAAACAATATAATTTATCATTCAAAAAATAAATACAATTTGAATATATCTTTACAACATTGTTACTCATAATGGGCTCCTTGAACACGTACTATAAGGCACTAAGGATGCGGTGTCCGACCTAAACAAACAAATTTAAGCACAACAACTCAATGACATTCATATCGCTAGCCAATTCTATTTGATTCGATTATTACTAATCGTCTTTACTAATTCGGTTCTTATTTTTCATTTATGCAATCTAATGCACTCGTGAGATGCAAATGATCATGAAAACACTTTAAAATCATGCAAACGGAAGCCCGAGAGGTGGAAAAGTAGAGCGAAAAACGAACCTGGAACTGTCCAAAGGGCCGCACGTGCGGGACCGTCATGCACGTGCCTCCCACACCTGCATATATTTCAATGTGCTTAGCAAAAATTACCCTGTTTTCCGCACATGCGGGGCCCCAGGCCGCACGTGCGGTGTTGTTATAAAAACTGTCTGAAATCTGCTCTTCTTTTGCAGCTCAGAATTGAACCAATTTAACTTCACTTCCAAGCAGTTCAAGTCTCAAAACATTCAAGAAAATATTAAATTTAACATAGAAAGTTTTAAACCGAATTCATGAATCCAAATTGAGGCTCAAATCCATACAAAAAGTTTAAACTCTTAATTGTAATGCAACATCATAAACCATGCAAATTGGGTTCCAATCTTTAAATTGTCATGGAGTTTGCCTCCTTCACTTCCTAACCTCATGCAAGAAACTAACTAAATGAAGAAAGTTTTGGTGAAATCATGTCATGCATGTAGGATGTAGGAGCTAATTCATTCAACTCTTCTGTAACAACCCTCGTACTGATTACCGATAAACTACTGAATTAGCTACTGATTACTGCTAAACTGAACTGATAATGACCGATAATTGAATTAACTGAAGTACTGAATGGACTGATTGAAAACAAAACTGAAATTGAATAAGTTTATTTATTGAATTGCGTATTGCATCTGTTTGATTGATTGATTATCTGTTTGAATTCATATGTTTAAACTGCTAATTGAAGGCCTTATCGGCGGCCGAATTAGGAATCGTTTAGTGTTTCATGATCAGTAGAATATTTGTGATTTAATGGTAAATTTATCTGAAAATTGATTTAGTCTGATTAAACTTGATTAAATTAAGCCAATTTTAGAGTTCGCCTTAATTACAACTTTGCCATTGAGTGGAGCATTTGTTTATTCATGTTTGAGCCTTACATACACTTAGGCAAACATTTGATCAGCCCCTTATTCTTGAGACCACCGAATTTTAGAGAGGGAGTGAGAGAGATCGAGTTCATCTTGTGGGATTCACTTGAAGAATTTGTAGAAATTGCTAGAGGATTGCATAATTGAGCTTGTCATCATATAATTCAAGATCTAAGATAGAATTCCATCTTCTTATTTTAGTGTTTGCGCTTAATCTTGCATGGTTCATGCCCAATTAGAGAGCTAGGCCATGACTTAGTGCAAATAGGTTGGATTATGCTTGAATTGTTGCATGCATGCTTGAATTGATGCATTTTGGAGTGAATTCATGGAAGAGATGTACATGCATGTCCATGTTTATATTAAAGTCCATGTTTTCAAAATGTTTTCCAACTTTTGAGCTCTTTAGAGCAAGGATTGAAGCTTGAATTTGGTTTAAAGTTCATGCATTGCATGTTTAAAGATTTTTCATGAAATGGGTTTGAATTTGTATTTATTTGACTCACCTTTGGGGCTTGGATTCATAAATTTGGCTTTTGAAACTTGTTATACATTGTTTTAGGATGTATTTTCCAGAATTTGGGCCCAAGAGGTCGAGTATTGAGTTGGGAATGCTTGGTTTGAGCTTGGAAGGCAAATCTGGAAATTCCAGATTTGGCTTCTTCGCTCGAGCGAAGGATTCCTCGCTCGAGCGACCAAGGTTTCCTCTGAGCCACGCTCGAGCGAAGGATTGGTGGCTCGAGCGTAAAAAACGAGCATCCAGTACTTTTACTGTTTCTGCAGACCGCTCGAGCGAAGGATTTCTCGCTCGAGCGAAGCCTTTGATTTTGGAAGCTCGCTCGAGCGAAGGAAGGCTCGCTCGAGCGAGGCTCCTATTTTCAGCAACTTTTGAAAAATGCCTTCCAAGTGTATTTTTGCATCCTCATCCCATCCTAGGCATTCTTAGGCCTAGTTTAAGGCATCTTAATGAGGATTTAGACATAGAACCACACCGAGGAAATTTAGGGATTTAATTATCATCCTTCCCGACTGTGAAACTTAGTGTGTGTTCTACTTGTTAACTGTTTAGGGTTGGCTCTCGGGGACGCGCTCTAGCTGCTATTAGCCCAATCTCTGTGAGTAACGTTTGTGTAAAGATATGTTCAAAATGGTTATATTTTGAATACTGAACTGAACTATTTATTGAACTGATATTGTTTATTGAATGAATGTATGTCCTGTATTCCGAACTGTACTGTGGCATCCTTAGCACTTACTGATTACTGTTACTGTTACAGAGCTCTGTCGGTTCCCTTGTGGAACCATATTGTTTACTGATTGATGGCCATCATTATTGTTGGGTCTGTTAAGGCCCGGTCCTTTGGACCTATCGTTTATAGGCTACTGGATGTACCACATATGACTGATTGACTGAAATACTGAAAGATCGAAATACTGTTTAATGAATTGTTTTCATTACTGTAAGGACATTCATTCATAACCTCTTTACGCATTATGTTATTCACTGGGCTTTAGCTCACTGTTTATATATATATGTAGGTTCTCAGCAGCCAGACCGGAGCTAGGAGCGTGGGTTAGTCCCCAGTTTTGTCAAGCCAGCCTATGTGTCTCACTGCGAGGTTCCGAGACGCCATGCTATGGCTTGGGGTGTTTTGTGTTCCCCACCTGTCTCCTGACTGTACTGTATTATTGTAGGAACTGTTTACTGTTTGACCGTACTGTTATCGAGGGATTAAGTCCCCGCACTGAATGTTGTATATGATTGTATCGCCTATACTGTTTTGAACCGTTTGAATGCATGAAAAATGTTTTTGGCATATAGATTGTCACAGCTCACTGGACACTAGTTATTTACTGTATTGGCTTCCGCCAGGCCCTGTACTCTGTTTTACTGTATGACTGTTCAGCAGGCCTTCGGTAATCTCGGATTACTGGCCAGTTACGGTGCTAAACCCATAGGGCCGGGTTTGGGTCGTGACATCTTCCAAATTAAGACATGCATGTTCAAAGCTTTTCGATATAAGAATAAATCCTTTAATTAATCTCGAAACTCATCCAATTACAACTCAAACCTAAAGGATTCTAAGTAAGCATGTCAATTTCATGGAATATATGAGGAATACTTACCTAAAATGAACAATTCATGAAGGATTGGTCTTCAAGTTCTAATTCCTCTCCCCTTTCTCTTTCTTCTCTATTTCTTCTTCTGTTAATGTATGTCAAACTCTCACTCTCCAAGACTCTCCCTCTCTCTCTACGTGTATTTGAAGAAGACCCATTACTTAATCACCTAGTTGGTGAATAGGACACATGTATACATTTACTATATTCAATTTTACATTTCAATTAATATTTCAATTAATTCAACTAAGGCTAATAAGTCATTGCTCATTAAATTAAATTAATCCTTATCACAATATAATCTCAATTATACTAAATTTAATTCTATGAGTGTGAATTAGGCTCTAATTCCTATCCCATTATTTAATTCTAACTTGTTAAAATTAGCGAATTAGACAGGTTTAATCCGTAACTCTACTTTATCTGTTCACAATGACAATACCATATACATACATCGCACATGGCACATAATTCACAATTAACACATAATCACATGATTAACAATAAGCATATATTTACAATAATTAATTTATTTAATTAAGGAGGTGGTTATCACAGTGACACCATAAATAATCACAATATATATATTTACAAAGTGTATCATATGCAAGTTATGATATTAATGGGATTGATTATTATAAATATCATTGTTAGGTTTTTATTCTTGGTAATCTCGTTTAACAAAACTCCTTTCAGTTGTAATTTTATTCATTCTTTTTATTTCAGTGAGGCTATGAGTTTTTAGATGCGAATCCAACTCGAATTGTGCCTTACAAAGAAGTTTGTGATGTTAATTCTTTCAAGTTTGCCACTTCGCTAACTATATTGGGGATCGAGCTGCCCGGCCAGCTCATGGGGGTGCAGGGGGCAACGCCCTTTGGTGGGTCCGGGGCAACGCTTAGGCGGGGTCGAGGGGCAGTGCCCCCGAAGCAAAATGTAAAAATGCATTCGAAATTGCTTGTCCGCTCGAACGGCCGTTTGTGCGCTTGAGCGGAGAATGTTTGGTTCCAGAAGTTTGACATGCCTGTAAAAGTACTGAGAGTTGGGATTTTATGCTCGAGTGAACTTTCCTGCGCTCGAGCGAGGTCCACTCGAGCAGCCATTCCTACACTCGAGCGGAGATCACGAATTTGTTTTCTATAAATATGTGTTTCAATTAGATTTTAGAGTTACGACTTCCAGATCTTCTTCTTGGGTATTAGGGTTTTCTTTTGGAGCTTCTTTGCTAGTTTCTTTGATGTTTGTTTGAGTTTAACTTATGGTTTGAAAAGTATACATCAAATGATTGTTTGTTTCATTCAATACGAAAGAGAAAGTTGTTCTTTGGTGGATTCTGGGGAATTTGGGCCTGAAGCGTTGGTGGATTCTGGAGTGGCTCATCGTCATGGATTCAACATCGACGTTGTGGATTCAATGTTGGACAAGACAGTTCCAAGGTGAAGACGGGGTTGGAAGAGGCACATAAGGGTCGGTTCGATTCGGGCGTGGATTCGCTAGGTAATTGAGAGTACACTTGTGTAATTCCTTTATGTTTTTTTAGTAGATTGTTTTGTGATTTTTTCCCGTGGTTTTTTATCACAATTGGAGGCACTCCAATTGTGGTTTTTTTACGTCAAATCGTTGTGTCAATTTGTCTTTGATTATTTGATTGGGATTGAAATTTACTGGGTAAAATTGATACATAATCAATGTTGGACAAGACAATTCCGAGGTGAAGACGGGGTTAGAAAAGGCACATAAGGGTCGGTTTGATTCGGGCGTGGATTCGCTAGGTAATTGAAAGTACACTTGTGTAATTTCTTTATGTCTTTTTAGTAGATTGTTTTGTGATTTTTTCCCGTGATTTTTTATCACAATTGGAAGCACTCCAATTGTGGTTTTTTCACGTCAAATCGTTGTGTCAATATGTCTTTGATTATTTGATTGGGATTGCTATTTACTGGGTAAAATTGATACATAATCATAAATCAATATCTAGGGGATTTCTAGATTTTTCAATCATAATTTAAAATTTATAAAAAAGAGTTATAATCAAACATTACATAAGATATAACCAAAGAATTTTTGAATCATAAGCAAAATAATGTCATAGTTAACATTATAATGAGTCATAATTAACTTCACGATATGTATAACCGAGTCATAACCAAATCGTGACTAATATCCTAATACGTCATAAGAATAAGTCTAGAAACCCAGATTTATCCACCCAGATTTTTCTGGATGAGTGATTGTGTGGTAAAGATTAAATTTGTATAATGTGAGATCCATATATGGAATAAATTTAAGGACTTTTCTTAAGTGTGCAACTTACACCTTTTGTGTAAGTTGCACACTTACACCTCCTGTTTTATGTTTACACCTCCTGTTTATACCTTTTGTGTTGGTTGCATATGGTGTGCAACCCTAAATTTAAACTACAATATAATAATTTTGAATAATTTTTCAATTGATAAGTCTAAATTTATAATATCATTATAATTAAAATTTTCAAAAGTCATAACTAAAGGTTATATGACACAAATCTCATTAAAGTGAATCAGTTTTATGACACAAATTTCCTATATACTTGTGTGAATCAGTACCAAATGAAGTTAATGGGTTTTTGCGCGTTTATATGATTAATGTTTGTTTAATATCAGAGTATTTCTTTTTGGAATCTGACTACGGGGAGTGGCCCATAATGTGGATGTTAAATTTTTATTTTTTTATTTTTATATATTTTATTCTGGTAGTTTTTGGGCTATGATGACATTATAATGTGGATGTGTTAACGTTGGTGACCAAATCTTTACTAACCAGGTTTACTTGAACAAGGCAGGCCATCTAATTGGTTTGGCACATTATATGCAAGTCATCTACCAATGGGACCCAATTCAACAAAACCCAACCCAACCCAACTCAAGACTACTGATTCAGTGCTCTAAACTATCACATCAACGATGGGTCTATATCAGCGTCACGTCATTAGTAATGTATTAGTGGTCTTCAATTAGTAGTCTAAAGTATTTTTGCCCAACCCAATTAATGACTTTGTTTCATAAAAAGAAAAAAATTAAGAGCTCTTATAGAGCTCTAATGAGTTGGTTCCTACCCATGAGGTGATGTTTGTGCCTTTTTTTTTTGTAACTTTGCCAAATCACTAGAGTTCTAGATTTAGAGCTCTATATCATTTTCCTTCATAAAATTCCATATGCATATAGTTCCGTGGAGCAGTACATGTACTGTTATCCAGAAAGGGAGAATTATCTTTTCCTCATAAGACATACTAATATGGTATTTGAATTTAATTTTTATTAGTTGAACAATAAAATTCATTTAATTTTTTTGTCTCGTTTTAAAAAGTAAGTGGACACTTGTTCTTCATTAAATAGTGTAGAGTAATGTTTTAAAACTATCAAATAATTTCTCTCCAGAGAGAGAGAGAGACAAAGACAGAGAGATGACTAAGAGCTAAAAATGTACATGAGATTATGGATAACCATTAATAAACAGAAATGCACGGTTGCTTACTTGCTACAATGTGATCTTTTCAATTTGACAGTGACAGCCAAAACACTATATGTATCTAGAAACACTATATATATCTTATAATTATAAAAATATATATAATTTTAATTTTTTAAATTATAATTAAATACAATATGAGATAGAATTAAAATAATGTCATAACTAAATAAAAAAATTGATACTAAAGAAAAAAAAATGATATAATTAAGAGTGTATATGATACACCATTTTAAAGGAGTGTATATTAAAAATTTTCTATTTTTCTTCGAAACTCAATTCACTTGTTTGGCACTTTTACTTTACTTGTTTCTTCAAAACGGTTAGTAAAAAATAAAATAAAATAAAATAAAATCAGTCATTGAAAATTTTATTAGGTCCATCATAAATTGCTCCAAGTCTCCTCAAAGTTTTTTTAAATTTAAATTGTTGAAAAATAAACTGAATTAGTTTAACACCCATGTATTTCAAGTGAGAGGTTAGAGATCAATTTTTGCAAAAGATAAAGCTTGATTACTTATTTTCAATTAGAGAGTGTTAATTCAATTGTTTATTTCTTTTCTATATGGGCTTTTCTTGTAATAGTTGTTGATGTTGAGCTTGTAGTTTGTCTTGTTAGACTTTTATATAGTTGATATCTATTTTAATTTAATTATTTTGACATTTATGAACATTATTCACAAAAAATAATAATAAATTATTGAAAAAAATAAATGAATAAGTCTAGAGACAGACCTCAAACCAAATTCAAGAAGAATTGAGAGTAAATTATACCTTTCACACACTTGTAATTTTATTTAAATTTTATTTTTGTCTCTTTATATATATTTTGATGGTAATTTTGAATTACTATATATATATATCTTGAATTACTATATACGTGAAAAAAATTTGACAGTAATTTTGATGGAAGAACCAAATTAAAGCTAAACTTAAAATGTGGAGACTAATTGTTCAAAAACAATAAATAAATAAGGATCAAAATAAAATTTAAGTAAAACTAGAGGAGTGAAAAAATGTAAGGGTAAACTACCAATAGGTCTTAATAGTTGACTTAATTCACATCAAGTCCTAATAAAATTGTAGCTAAAAATTGATAATTAGTAACTTTTTTTATAACGATTTTTATAAATTGTCACTAAAATTTACAATTAGTGAATTTTTTTATGACAAATTTTTTAAACTTTCGTTGAAAGTTAAAAATTAATGACATTTTTTATGACGATTTTTTTAAAGTGTCGCTAAAATTTATAATTAGTGACTTTTTTATGACAAAATTTTCAAATTGTCATTGAAAAATTAATAATTAGTGACGCGTTTTAATAGAGTTTGATAAAAAAAATATCATTAATTATCATAATACCTACTAGACAATAAATCCACCTATCAAGATTTACACCTAAATCCCTTTAAAATTTGGCCAAGAATTTGTCACCCAAATAGGGTGTGGTCTGTTTCGGCTTCACATCGTTGTGTTGTGATTGCGCTGCTTTGGTTTTAGTGGAGCTGTGGTCGTTTGGGTTGAGAGCCTACCTTGTCTGTATTTTGTTTTCTTGTTGGTTGAATTCTCTTTAACCATTGATCGTGGTTGTGTTGCATATATATGATTGGCCATGACTTTTTGTGTATTTTTTTTATTTTTTATTTTATAAGCAAATAGGAACTTCATTGATGAAAATAAGATACAGATCATACAAACATTAATAAAGTAAGGGGAAGGCTACAAGCATCATAGCTAAAATAAGCGTTCTCAACTAGGTTGGCACTGTAAATCGAGCACAATCATATGCTAGCGAACCCTAGGTTGATGAGAAACCAACCCAAGCAAAACAAGAAAAACAACAGAAAACAAACTCCAGCCACTCCCACTGTTATAGAAACCAAAAACACCAGCACACCAACCATCACCACCACAATCAAGCTTTGATCCTATCAAGGTTGGTGACAATATCCTCCACTGAATACTGCAAACCTCTTATGCTTTGTTTACTCCATAGTGCTACCCTCACTTTCACCATTTCAGATAATTCATTCCCATCGACAATCTTTCCTTTAAAAAGGCACTCATTCCTAGCTTTCCAAATTGACCACATAACTGCTAAGGGAACAGCTTTCCACATTGTTTGAATCACCTTTTTGAACTTGAAACCTGCCCACCAATACAATAAAACTTCAACTGATCCCGGCAACACCCAAACCAAATCCCACCACTTCAACATATCAGTCCACACATTCCATACCAGAGGACAGAACAGTAATACATGGTTCACTGTCTCCTCCTCTGCTTTGCACAATAAGCACAACGAACTAGCTTCTAGATTCAACACACCAATCCTCTTCAAAAAAGTTGAAGTTTTAAGTCTGCCTTTCCAAGCTAACCATCCACAGAATTTCACCTTGGGTGGGGCAACCTAATTGGACTAAGTAAGTATTGCTTTGATGTTTGAAGTAATTTTCAGTTTTTTTTTTTTTTTTTTTTTTTTTTTTTTTTTTTTTTTTTTTCATTACAAAATAATTTGAAAGATGGTTACCAAATAAACCAAAAACATTGTTAGATTGGAAACATATATAACATAAAGTAACAGAGGCGCCCTGTGTATCAACAGGCTCATGAGGACTGTGCTTATTTCACTTTCAATACAATTGGAACATCACATAACACAAAGTAGAGATGAGGACAAGAGAGAAAAGGCCACAAGAGCCGGTTAGAGACGGCACAAAATCATCCTCCCTTGCCGGCTACCTCTCTACCTCTCTACTTTGCCAGCACACACTTTTCACTTTCTTACAAAACCGTTCTTTACTTTAGACCTCTCTTCACTGCCACCCCTCCCCTTTATAAGCCCCCTTCATTTGAGACCCAGTCACATCTCCTCTTTGTTTTTTTTAAATCTTATATTATCCTTTCTTCTTTTCTTTTTTTCCTTCTTTTTCGACGTAGGAATTAGCAGTGTTTCATTTCATGGAGTTATCACAGCAAAACACGAAGAACAATGCAAAGTGTACTAGTAATACTAAAACTAATACCAGTTCAGCGATGAAGGTGAAAAGAACACGAAAAACTGTCCCAAGAGACTCCCCTCCTCAACGTCGCTCAATTTACCGAGGAGTTACAAGGTAGAAGAATATAATAATTAATTACTTTAACATTTCGATCAAATTAAGTTAGTTTCAGTGCTGTTAATGGTCTTCTTTTGCTTTACTTAAATGGCTACTGTTATTGTGATTGGTCAAGGCATCGATGGACAGGAAGGTATGAAGCTCATTTGTGGGACAAGAATTGCAGGAATGAATCACAAAACAAGAAAGGAAGACAAGGTTCAATATCATTCTCTCCTCATATTATGTATATATATATATTTCTTCATAAACATATCTTTAGAGCAATTTTATTGATTTCTTTCTGCTATTATTGCATTGGTGGTGCTGGTGGCTGGTTTTGTGGAATCCTAATGAAATGATGCAGTCTATCTTGGTATGTTCCAATTAATATATTTCCTTTTTTTTCGTAATTATTTCTAGGAAGATGGTCACTTGGTGGCTCTTATTTTATTTTTTGGTGTTGGTAATTCAGGTGCCTATGATGATGAAGAAGCTGCTGCTCATGCTTATGATTTGGCAGCATTGAAATATTGGGGTCCAGAAACCATTCTCAACTTTCCCGTAATTAATATTCATTGCACTCAGAGAGTTTATTTTTTATTTTTTAGCCTATAATTTCTTCAGCTAATCTTAAGATTAACAAATTAAGTGATATGCATTAATAAATGTAGTTACCAACTTACCAAAAACAACTGATAGAAATGGAGGGTATATCCAGAGAAGAATTTATTGGATCACTGAGAAGGTAAACTTCATTACTAATTAAAAGCTATAGGAAAGAAAAGTAATAAGCTATATATTTTGAATTAAGGTAAATTTTTGTGTTGATCCTGCAGGAAAAGTAGTGGCTTTTCTCGAGGAGTATCAAAATACAGAGGAGTTGCAAGGTAACAAAAAGATTTGCATATTATTTGTTAATTGCTTGTTTATTTGTCTGTCATTGAAAAAACAGTTCTTTGATAATTTTCCTTTTTATTTATTTATTTATTTTTTTGTGTGTGTGTGTGTGTGGGGTTGTTATCCACAGAAAGCTAAACCTGTTATTTTCCAATAATACTATCCTAATCAAATGCATGATATGATTCAACACGCAACTTGTTTCTTTTGATGTTTCTTCAAATTTTATGAACACAAATTTTAACTATTGACTTTGAGATGCAAGTAAAGTATTAATTGTCCATTTAATGTTAATTTAGTTATAATTTAAATTTTGGCATTTTTGCCACTATTATAATCCATATATAGCTCAAGTAATTGCCTATCTTCTTATCACAAATTCAAGATGGCAAATGTGTTGTTCTTTATACTTATTGTATTTTGACGTCAATAAGCAGACATCATCATAATGGAAGATGGGAAGCTAGGATTGGCAGAGTTTTTGGCAACAAATACCTCTATCTTGGGACATATGGTAATTCCTGTTATTAAGTTTTGATGATGATGATGATAAATAATGATGAAACTCCTTCACCTTCCAAAAACTCTGAACAACTTTGGACCTTCGAAAAACTTAAACGAACTTAGACCCTTTCTAGCGGTAATGACTTTGCACTGTAGGGGTGTACGTTGTGCGCTTCAAGCAGTTTGAGAGTAAAATTACAAATCAAATGACAGATTGACGGATTAATAACGGATTAACAAATCGCGGTTTGGAAGGATTGGCGGATTGAAGAATATTTTAACTAATCAAACATTTGCATAATATATAACACTAATTTACATAATATTTTTTATATAAATAATACAAATTAATTTTACGTAATATGTTTCATATATATAACTACTAATTTGAAACAAATTTCACATTTTAAATATCTCCCATACCCATTTTTACTTTGACATTTCATTGGAGATTAAAAAATATATATGTATTAATTATAGCGGAGTGGAACGGTTTGAAAGGTGGATTATAAATTTTAAAGTTCAATCCATAGTTGACGGATAGAGCAGTGCGAATTGATGCGAATTGGTACGGTTTTAACAGATTAGGTAATATTTTACACAACCCTACTCTTGAGCAAGGCCTTAATCTCTCTTTTTTACAAATGGCTACATGTCAAAGTGCCTGTTTGGCAGAAATTATTTACAGCTTATTTCAGCTTTCAGCTTAATTTAAGCTATTTTGATGTGTTTGGTTTAGCTTATAGCTTATAGCTTATAGCTTTGTGGAAGTCAGAAATCAGCTTATTCTTTAAGTGGGGCAGGAGATGCTTTAAGAATAAGCTGGAAATCAGCTTAAGCTGAAAGTTATAAGCTATAAGCTGTTTAGGCATAAGCTATAAGCACTTTCCCACAGCTCTACCAAACAGGGCCAAAGACCAACAGGTGCCATTGTGTTGAATGAATTATTGAGTAGTGATTGGTACCACTAATTTTGGAGTACTAATAGCTCTAATGAGTTGGAAACTAACAAAAAATAAATAAATAAATAAATAAAGATACAAGGCCAAAACATCCTATCATGTGAGACTCACACCAATATTAGAGCTATTAAAGCTCTTGGATTAGTGGCCTAGAATATTTTCGTGAATTATTAGTGTGATTCATACCTCAGGTACAAACACAAATGCATCGATAATTTTATATTTAAATTTTGAGCATTGTTATTCAAGAAAAAAATTAGATTCATTTTTTAAGTTTAATGATGTGGCAATTAATTAAGATATTAAATGTAACATTTTATCTCATATTTTCTCTAATTATCAATTAATTATATCACTTACACATCATTAAGTTTAGAAAATGAGTTTAAAAAGTGGATTTGTATAATTAACGGACAATTTGATGCATGAATAAAACTATTCAACAATTTTTGAATAGTTTGAATGAGAAAAACACTACAAAAAATTAAGGTTTTAGATATTAAAATTTAGGGACAAAATTATTTTTTAGGGACCAAATAATTTTGTTGTACGAAAAGTGTTGTCATTATATTTTTAGCAACAAAAATTGGACATTAGTGATAAATTATTATCCTTTTGAGACCAAATTTTTTGTCTCAAAAAATAAAACATTTTGAGACCAAATTATTTTGTCCCTAAACATCTACTTATTAGTGATATTTTCAAAATTTTGTTGCTAAAAGCCTTGTTTTTTATTTTTCGAGATGACCTTTTAGCGACTATCCTCATACCAATAGAAATTGGTCCCTAAATGTCTTTTGCAACGAAATTTTCGCTTTGATCTATAAAACTCTTATATGCTATAGTGAAACCATTTAGAAAAATCATTCTATAGTTATTGGATGCTGAAGTTATGTGAAGGGCATTCTTACAAAAAAAATAAAAGATAAATAATAAATAAATGCGGTTATGATCACACCAACTAAGGTATATGCTTTGTATAATAAAATATATGTAGTTATGTTGCCCGATCTTTTATTCAAAAAATAATTTCTTCACTAACAACCTTGTAAACTAATTTTTTTTTAATTAAAAATTACTTGAAATGTAAATTATGGGATTATGAATGTAAGTGATTGGACAAATACAATTTTGGAGACCCATGTTGGGAAAGTTGCAAGTGCAAAGGATATATATATAGCATTGTTATTTAGGACCAAAAAATTAGACTTAGGTACTATTTGGTATCTTCTATTTTAATGTATTTTTTATCTTTTTATTTATTTTTTTGGTTAAAGTAAAAAATATACTTATTTAGATCATCCTAAACATCTTTTTAATTTTCAAGTTTAGTGATGTGACAATCAATTAAAATGTTAAAGGTAATACTCTATCTCATATCTTTTTTAATAATCAACCGATCATATCATTTACATATTATTGAATTTAAAAAATAGATTTGTACTTTTATATATATATATATATGATGACTTAAGGAATATATATCAATGAATATATATCAATCACAATCAGTTAGTTGGGTTGATCCACCAACCCTAACCATACCCAAAGTCTTCCAAAATTTTTATCATTTTTTATTTTGGGAGAATTATATTTCAGTGGACAGGATTTTTTTTTTTTTTTTAACACAAACATGGACAGATGAAAGTTACACTTACACCCCCACAATTTTTTACTTGCAACTCATCACAAAATCATTTACACTTGACATATTTTTGTAATTTTTTTCACTGTTGCGCTGTAATTCCCCTTTTATTTTTTTTATACTGTCCACAAAACTCCATTGTTATTATTGAAGTATTATTATTATTATTATTATTATTTTAAAACTCAAATTGTGCCTAAATTATCACATTAATTTGTGCAGCTACGCAAGAAGAGGCTGCAATCGCATATGATATGGCGGCCATTGAATACCGGGGACTTAACGCAGTTACCAACTTTGATCTGAGCGGTTACATAACATGGCTAAGACCTAAGAACAACAATACCAATCAACCTAAAGTCTCTAATGTTGAAACTAACTTAACTACTACTCACACCACCAATTATGAACTCGGATCAAACTTCCAACACCAACAGACCACTACCGCAATCACCTGCAGCAGCAGCGATGTGGCTCCAACTCAGTCCCGGCCAGCCACAGCCGCCGCGTCAGCCCTAGGACTTCTATTTCAATCATCGAAATTTAAGGAAATGATGGAGATGACATCAGCGACTGACGAGTACTACTGCCCGTCTACCCCTCAGGAGGAGGAGGAGGAGGAGGAGGAGGAGGAGTCTTCAGACCCACCACCACAGTCACAGTCACAGTCACAGTGCAGCTTCCCTAGTGACATACAGACTTACTTCGACTCACAATCACACGAGGACTTTGGTGTTTATGGTGATGATGGACATGATGTTATCTTCGGCGAGCTCGAGCTCAATTCCTTCATATTTGATGCTTAGAGAAAGCAACCAGTCTGGTCACTCTGGTGTGTTGCTTTGCATGCATGGAGGAAGATTCTCTCCCTCTCCCTCTCTCTGTCTCTCATTAATTCATTAATTAATTTTTTGTACAATTTTACAATATTGGTTATTTGTGAGTAGGAATCAATAATGATAGGATGCAAATTAGATTCTTTTCAGAAGTGAATTCAAGCTGTTGATCATGCTGAGGGAGCGGTTGGCTAGTTATAAATTATTAACACGAAAATAAAGGTTGAAGGTGACATTTGTTTATCAATCTTCTCTGTCAATAAAAATCCTTTAAAACATAAAAAAAGATAATCTTTTATTTTGCCTAATTCTTTTTTTTTATTTTTTATTTTTATCTATTTACTACAACGCTCCTCTTTATTTTATTTATCTATAGATACAAATTGTTTAAAGATCCTCCAAGGCTTTTCAAATGTAATTAACTTTGAAGAATTTTGTTAAAATTACTATTATAATAGCTAGCCTATTGAAATGACTAAAATATAATAATATTAGTTTTAGAATAATGTTTAAGAGTTCTAATGCAATTTTAATGATGTGCAAAGTAACCAGGTGAAGGTGGGACTTACACTCCTCTCTCTATCTCTGTCTACTCTCCGTCTCTTCTATCTCACTAGAGCTCTTCAGAGCTTTACTAATAGAGTTATGTATTATTACTGCTAATTATAATAGCTAACAAACCTCATTTAAAGAGTCCCATAAAAATATTTTTACTTTTATATTACTTTGATATTGTATTAACAGATAGAAAAGGAAGAACAATGACAAGAGGAAATCTGGATTTCTTGTACGAAATGAGGGGAGTCTTGCAAGTGTATGTATAGGTGTGTGAGTGAAAATTTGACCACACTGCGATCTTAGTATCCAGCTGGAGAGCACCGGCAGAATAGATGACACTTGACTAACCTGCAACAGAAAGAGAAGACTCCGGTGGTGGTTCGCCACCCGGGGGTACTCCGACGATCAAGTCAGTACTCAATATCTCTCAAAGATAAATTAATTATTCAACTCACAAGCTTGAGCATAAAAAGCATACCTTAGACCCATGGGGGTGCCTCTTATTTATAGCCAACTCAATCATAGTCCCAATGGGAGCCTAACTCCAATGGACTCAGGATTACTGCTAATCTGGGACTCCCAGTGGGATTAGGATAAACTTTATCTTTACCCAAACTGAAATCTTATCCCAATCTAGGACTCTTGTCCCATATCCAGGTTGAGTTCCCTCTTCATTCTAGGACTTATGTCCCTTATCCACTTATCTCGGATTCCGATATCTTCAGAGATAACCTCGGCCTAACCGGGATGACCTCGGCATAACGACCAGGACACGTGGCATCTCGGCTGACACGTCGGCGTCACCTTGCAACGTGTTGGTGCTTAAAAAATATATCCCCACAATAGGCATTATTCAAGGATGGAAAACCAGATCATAGGAGGAGAATGAGGAGAAAATTAGGAAAGAGAATGTGGAAATATTTTAGGGCTTGTAACATTTTGATTGTGTATGATTTTCTTTAATACATATTATGTTTGTAGAAATTTGTAATTTTCTTTTGAATTTAAAGTTGATGATTAAAATTATTTTGAATGATTGATTTTCTTTTGAATTCAAAGATGATGATTAAATTTCATTAAATGATTGATAATTGAATGCATAGATCTATAATGTACCTATATGGTTATAGGTTGTAAAAAGATCATATTTCAGATAGTTTAGATACATGTTATATATTTGCACAAGTTAGGGGGTTTGGAATCTGGGTTGTAAATTAAATTTAAAAAGAAAAAAAAAAACTTTGGATTATCAAATATTTAGTCATTTGCGAATGCACTTTTAGTTACTTAAATTTTAGTCGCGTAAGATTAAAATAAATGTTTTTATGGTGAATTATACTAATAGTCCATGTAACTTAGGATTTGTATCATTTTAATCGGTAATTTTTCAATTGTGATACATTTGATTATAAATTTTGAATCTCGTTACAAATAAAAACAATGGATAACACCGTTTCCTTTGCAAACAAAAAATGCTCAATTTCAAAGGCAAAGTCGTCAATTTGATAAAATATAACTAGTTTGACAAAAATATATGTCAAAAAGTTATTTTTGAGTTTTAAAAATTATTTCTATCCACCAAAGATAAAATTATATAAAAATGATAAATCTTTTATATATTCTTTTTACCAAATTAATTTTATTATGCGTTTGGATTATTATCATGTAATGAGTGATTGTTTTTGTTGATATTTTTGGATGGTTATCATGTAATATATAGATGATTTGAATAGTTATCATGTAATATATGGTTATTAAGTTGTTTTGAGAAGTTGGTTAAAATGTGACTTTTTGAATTTTTTTTTAAAAAAAGTATAAAAAAGTAGAGATATGATGTGATCAAAAAAAAAAATTAAAAAACTGACTTTTAACCAGCTTGCCAAAATAGGCCTAAGTTTTTAATGTGTAATCGATATGTTTAATATTTGAGGGACTTTTCTTAAGTGTGCAACCCTCAAGGTTGCACACCATGTGCCACTTACACAAAAAGTGTAAGTGGAAGGTGAAAACAAAAGCAGAACTGCAAACAGAAAAAGCGTAAGTGTAAGGCGTAAGTTGCACACCATAACAGTACCCATATTTGAAATGTTTTAGTTTTATATTTTTTAATTTAATGGATTGGTTTAATAATAACATCAAATTTGGCGTCATGTTTGAATTTTGAAAAAATATGAACTAATTTAACAAAAATAAATATCAAAAGATTATTTTTACTCTCCCAAAAGATAAAATTATATAAAAATGATGTGTTTTTAATTTTTTTCACTAATTTAATTTTTAGTTTCTTATAAAAATTTCTAAAAATCGATTTTAAAAATCAAACCAAACCAAACAAAATTTTATAACCAATAAAGTGTCAACATTATTCATTAAAAAAAAAGTCATTACATTTCAAACAACATATAAGTTAACAAACAAGTTGTATGACGACTTTGATCTTGAAATGAACCGTTTGCAAATGAAACATCTTTGATTTTCCTTATTTAGGATAAGATTCAAAACTTATGATCAAATGTATTACAATTGAAAAGTTAAGGATTAAAGTAATACAAGTCTCAAACTATAGGGACTGTTAGTATAATTCGTCCATATTTTTATTATATTCTATATAACTATTATTGACTTAGAATTGTTTTAAGAATTAGTTATCCTAGTTGAATTGGTAATTTTTTACGAAAGGAAAATTCGATTCTTTCGTAAAATTCATTAGTTTATTTTTTTTTTTGATAAAAATAATGTGGCAATATTATTATTGTAAATAAATTCATCTTCAATGATATTTTGTTTTGAAGTGAAAGATCAACAATGAATTACATCATTATATATGAAAATTATGTACGTATTTTGAAAAATTTTACTATACACCTCTTTAAAAATGGTATACCATATGTACTCCTAGTTATGCCATTTTTTTTTTTTAATTATAATCAATTTTCTTATTTAGTTATAATGTTATTTTAGTTATGACTCATAAGTTCTTTAGTTATACCTTATGTTGTGTTTAATTATGACATTTTTTCTTTTTTTTAGTTATGACTAGAAAATTAAAATTATGTATTTTTTTTTTTAGTTATAAAGTGCATATCCATCGTAGTGTTTCTCATGTATTTTTTGTTTGTATAATATTATTCTTTACAAAAAGACGTATAAAAAAATAAATAGAATAATTAACCTTTTTATAGTGACTTTTTAATTATTTTAACTTATTATCAAAACAACCTATGAACATATGAATCTGTGACAAAAATTAATCAATGGCTAACTATTTTAGTCATCGCATCTAATGTAACGCCCTCAAAAATAATACACAAAACCCATCATTTTAGACATGCAATGATATAAGAGAAATCAACACCTTTCTATTCATCAGAGTAGTTCTTACAACAATATTACATGTTAACAACAAAAGCAAATGTCCTACGGGCTTACAGCTTTCCAAGTCAACACTTGGTTACAAAAAGAAGAGTACTAACTCTATACAAAATAAGCCCTTGGCTTGATATACATGTAATACAAACAAAATAATCAAAAAGAGCCTTCAACTCCCATAACCATCCAAGCTATGTCCTTGAAGGTGGCATGCTACCTGTACCTGAAAATGATGTCCCATATAGGGTGAGCCAACGCCCAGTAGAGATATGCTAAACACAATATGAGCAGTAACTAAAACATTAGCAATTGATAAATGTTTGACTCACATAAACCAATTCATATACCACTTTCATTACATGACCACAGTGTCCATGTTTCATTTCATTTCCCATTTCACAACAGATAAGCATACTAGTTATATCAACACTTCATTGGATAAGCATATAAGCTATATCAACATTTCAATAGATAAGCATATGAGCTGTATCAACGGAGTCCATCCCCTATCTCCTCCCAAACAATATCCGGTTTAGAGGTTTATCCCCTATCTTCCCCTAAACCATGGAGTACATCTCCTATCTCCTCTCACACACACACACAACGTATATACACATAGGTCATATACATAATCAATTAATACATACAATTAATGTATTCTGTCAACCGTCATACTCTATGACACAGCCAATTGATTAGTTTTAGTTTGCCTAATCATCATGCATTGTCTACAACAATCATAGATACCCTCCACCGGTATCCCAAAGCAATTATTTCTAAACAGATAATAAAAGCACCAACAGATAAAATATCCATATTTCCAAAAGTGAGCGATTAATAAATCCAATTTCACTAATCCACCTCATAATGAGCCAATTTCATTATATTCAACTCAATTCCATATATTTCTCAACAAATGTCATTAATTACATTAGTGACCCAAATATACTCAAACATGGCATAATTTCCCTTATTCTCAATATTGACTCCAAGAATCCATATATTACCAACAACATCAATATACTCATTTCGAAACCCAAATACACATTTATGGTCCAAAATAAACAAAACCCTTTTTTCAAAATTATGCATTTGAAACCCTAGTTTCCAAAACCCAAAACCATTTATACAAAATACTCAATATCTAGGTCAAAACCCATAAGAGTGAGTAGGAATCCCTACCTCAAATTCGGAGCCCAAGGGAAGAAGATGAAGAAATTGAAGATGCTCCAAATCTCAAAATTTTCGGATCAAAAGCTAGCCCACGACGATCAACACAACTTTTACAAAGGCCCAAGGTGAGGAAATTACTCCTACTAGATCAATACCTAGAGAGAATATAAGGTTTTAGAGAGAGGAGCTCTCAAATAATTTTTTCGGAAAAGTAAGAGAGAGAAAGGATGTTGAAAAGTGATCCAAAAAGTGAAATCTCGGAGTGTTATACCAGCCACTCCGCTCGAGCGTGAAAACCCCCGCTCGAGCGTCACTCACAGACTCTCGCTCGAGCGTCAAAACTCCCGCTCGAGCGGCGGATACACACTTCCAGAACTTTGACAGACCAGGTCCCCGCTCGAGCGTCCAACACTGCAGAGGAGATACTAGGAGATGGATTTTCTTGCTCGAGCGCCAAAACCCCCCCGCTCGAGCGGAGAAGAATAACAAAGGCCCGCTCGAGCGTTAAAAGCTCCGCTCGAGTGTGCAGGCCAAAATCTGGGCAACTATTTTTGGTTCCTAAGCTCAACCAACCTGTTTCAAACCTGCCCAACACAACCCAAGACTCAAATACAAAGAGTAAAGGATGTAAACAAGATATACACGACAACCTACTCCATGGAACCTAAGTCCGGATACAACAATTAAAAAAAGAGAAATTGGAATCGCTATATCTAAAGAGAAAAATGTTTTAATTGTATTTTAAATTCATTTGACGATGACTAAATTTTTTTCCTTCAATGCACTTGTTATTTTTATGATATATATTACATAATTTTTATAGAGTTACAATAATTTATAGTTTAAAAGTAAAATTATATATATTTTTTGATAATATTATATATTTTTATATTAATGATACACATTTTGTGATTAGAAACTATTTAAATAAAAAATATATAATTTATTACAAAAAGATATAATATGTATCATAAAAAATACATAACATGTAACATAAAGAATAAATAATATAAAACACAAAAATATATACGACAAAAATGCATATAGCATGTTGTGGACGCGCCCTGGGAGAGGGACTTATGCTACCACAGTTCGGACTCGTTTTGTCACGGTTCTTAATCTTGAACCAAAGAGTCCAAATCCGGTAAATCGTTTTGAGAAAAACAGATTTTTAGAAAAGAAGTGCCAAACATGAACTGCTTTGCCAGATACAAAGTCGCCACCTAAATATTTTATTTTTGGAAAATTTAGGAAACCCTGACTCGTTGCCTAAGGCCACGTGTCCGTCATCACCAAAGTTGCCTCGGCTCGGGAACTTGGGTACGATTGGGGAAGGTCACTTCGTGAGCACCCCCGCTCGCCCGATCAAAGATCGGCCTCTACTAACCATGATATCTAGTTTTGAAAACATTATCCGTTCTTATTCCGGTTATTAGCCTAGGATTACTACGTGATGCGCACAGCATACAAGTATAGACTGGATCGCCTGAATTGGAACAAAACATTTCCTGTTTGTTTGTTTGAAATATGGTTTGCTACTCGCAAGTAGGCTTAAAATGCAGATTTTGCCACCCTCAGGTGGGCTTAGAAAAGATGGTTTTGCCACTATCTAGTGGGCTTAAAACTCACAGTGAATGAATTGTTCCAATCTAAGTAATCCAACCTTCACCCATAGGCATTCAGGCAGATATATCATGTAAGCACATAGCCTCATGGTAAGCATGCTATCATGGCAGTCACTCACACGCATGCAAGGATGCTAAAGCATAAAAACTTACCGAGTACTCCAAGCCAAAATAGAAGCTGATTAGAAATCATGCATGATCCTAACTATACAGAAATGTCTAATGCAACACATGCAAAAATGCAACTATAGCAGGCTCGGCTATTCTAAACATGGCATATGAAATGCTACAACTAACATGTATTCAACTTGGAATTGAAATACAAATGCAGTTAGTATGATGCGCAGAGCCCGGTGCATGCAAGACAAATGAATGAATGCAAACATGCTTATCATACTGTATGCTAATTGAAACATGCCCTAATCTAACCATCATAAGCTGATAAATAAAAGGGAGAAAGACGTGGGGTTGGAAGACATACATCACACACACGCACATTTATTACAACATTGCCCTCGCTCGGAGGGACCGAATAAATAATATACAGTTCCAAATAAGTAATACAGTCCAAATAAATACAAAATCCTAATTAATTAACAAATTAACTAAGGAAAGCGGTAAACTAGCATGCAAGCTAGGGACTGCCTCGACTCTGCTCCGGGTGATGGATGATGCATGTTCGGGCTGCCTTTGTGCGGAAATCCACTACGATGCCCCAATTAGCCCCTGTTTGCAATTGTTCTTGGAATGCGTGCCAAGCTTCGGAAGGCTGCCGACTTCTTGATTTGCTGCAACAGAGAGCAGAAAAGGGGCATGGCAATGTATTTTCACATATGTATGCTTGACTACTCTTCAGGGAGTGTAGTCCTCGATCCTCGTGCCACCAATCACGCATCTCGATACATGATGGCCGAAGAGTCGAATTGCACTACTCAATATGAAATGAATGCACTTATAAACACAACAAGACCGAGACTCCATCATGGATAATCCGGAGTGTCGGTGACTGGGAATTGAGACACGTTCCGTCACTCAAAGTACGAAACGTCCCTCGTTTCCCGTGCTCGGGCTAACTCCTACCCCAAACACAATGCAATATGCATGACATGCATGAATGCAACTAAGATACAACCTAACATGCACAATGCTATGGAATGGCATACACGATGCACGAGGTAACATGGTATACACGATGCGCTAACATATAACCTAGCATACACAATGCTATGAAATGGCATACACAATGCGTAATGGACTTACACCTACACGAGTGGACCTCAGCCACACTCACATAAGTGGCCATTAGATGAAAATGAGACACTCGAAATGCGTGCACGCATGCACGCAAACCGAGGACCAAACCTAAGGCATGAATGCCACTCTACCAAAGCATGGTAAGGCATGGAACATGGTATGCAAACATGCAAATTTCAGCACTAAAATATGATACAAAATAGTCCTGAATCATGGAAATATGGCACCCGATGCATGAGGTGAGACCTGAAACTCAAAATTAGGCACATAGAATGACTTACAACTATACAAAGCATGCATTATTTGAACATGAAGTCTAAAGACAGAGCCAAGGCAGTCCCAAAATATGCACATTTCCAGTTTAAATCAAGGCCAAAAAGTGCTAGCAAGATGGCTTGAATTAGCATGCAATTTTGACTGGTAAACATGGTTTACATGGAAAGTATATGAGGCACATAGAATCTGACCAAACCATCAAAAATCAGTGAACTAAATATGTGAAAATAGGCCCAAATAACCACTGATATGCAACCATGACATGCAAAAATGATGAGTTGCTTTAGAGGGCCATGCAAGGAGTTATTAGGCACATACAAGATGGAAATATGGCAGCCCCAAATCAACTCTGAAAATCAAATATGGTAGTCCCAAAACTCACCAAATTGACCCTGGAAAGTGATTAGGAAACATGCAAAATAGGGTCTCTTTGGAAGGCCAATAAGGCCACCAAACAAGAGAAGGAGAGAGGGGGTCACCCACCTCTAATATTGGCTCTCAAAATAGTGTCTTAGCCACTGAAAATCCACTGGATTTCAGTGGCTAGAAGGCCAAAACAAGGCCAATGCAAATGCTCACATGTATGGCTCAAAACATGGAGAAATAAGGCATGCAAGGAAGGAGATGACTCCAAACAGGAAAATGCCCTTAATCAAACATGAAAATTATGTCAAAAAAAACCTTTTTCCAGTTTATAACAAGTCTCAAAAACAAACACAAATACGGCTAATCTATCATGCAAAAAAAGGCCCTAAAAGAGAGATTAGAGGCAAGTAACAGCAGCTGGTCCCAAACAGTGAAGAGTCCTTCAACAAAGTTGAAGAGGGGCTCAAAATAAGGCACTTCTCAGTTTATGTCAAGCTTCGAAAATAATCATAAGTAGGCCTAAACTATCATGCAAGAAAAAGGCCTAAAAGAGGGATAAAGAGACAAGTGATGGTAGGAGACCTCAAACAATAAGAGGTCCTTGATCAAACATGAAGATGAGCTCAAAATGTGACTATTTATAGTTTGGGTCAGAGCCCAAAAATGCTTGCTAGTATGGCTTATAAATGAACCAAAGAAAGTGCAAGTTTGAGGGAAATAGACACTTACCCTTGAAGAACAGCAAATCAGCAGCTTTTGGCCCAAAATTCTGAGCTTTCAACCTCTGAAGATTAGCCCCAAGGTGTTTGAATGAGTGATGGAGGTCTTGTGCTATGAGGTGTAGTGCAAAAATGCAAAGGAATCCAACTTCCAAGCTCTAACCATAAGCAATATAGAGAGAGAGGAAGCTTTTTGCCCTTCAAAAGCTCAGAACCTTGTATAAGGAAGAAGGCTATTGCTTATATAGAGCAATGCCAAGCCAAAGCTTCTTGAACAAGCTTTTCAAGGCTGTCATCCCTCCATACACGTGTATGGAGGGCAGATAAGAGGATTCCAGCTGGTACAAAAATCTTCCCGGAAACCAGCTGAAATAGGGGGGGTGCCGGCCATCAGCAATGGCCGGCAGTGCCACACTGATGGCCGGCAGGGCTCCATCAGTGGCCAGCAAGGGCAAAGACATGGCCGGCAGTACACTACAGGGTCCACTCTGAAAGGACCAGGTCAGGGTCCAAAAATGAGACAGAAAGGATACAAGGTTCAGGAAACCCGAAAACCCGAAACGGCGACATTCCGCTGCGACAGTCGAGTGCTGGGCGAGCAATCGAATCGGCCAAATGGATGTACCTACAAGCACAACCAAGTCTTAAGGACGGTCAAAAATGGGGTGTCTACAGTTGCCCCTCTTTGACAGAACTCAACAGTCACAAAGTGACGAGAGTGAGTGTCAAAGCCCAGAGACGACCCATTTTTTACAAGGCCGAAGACTCGGACAATCGAATAATATAAGCATGCAGAGATGCGCCCGAAAGCTGGGGGCAAAATGCAACTGATATGCAAGATGCAAGAGCACGACCAGTAATCATGCCAAGGATGCTGTAATGAAGCAAACATGCGACAGTTTTAAGCGGGTAAACAACAGTTCTACATATTCTAACAGGAAGGATGTAAGAAAGATTATGCAATTCTTACCACGTTTCACGTGGAGTGAATAGAATACCTGTACGGCTCGTCTGGCCATGCCAGCTTCAAATGAACCGTACATACAATATCGTGCCTAAAAAAAGAGAAATGAACTTAACAGGCACAATATTGTTAGAATCATGCATAACAATGCATTTGTGAAGCGCGTGATTACGCATGCGAAATGTGCACAAACACATGTAAGTAAAGCGCACGTGACAATATGCACAATGTGTATAGCAAGAGTTTGAACGCATGTAAGTAAAGCATGCAGTCACGCAGGCAATGTGTAACGAAGCTTGAATTTGAATACATGTAAGTAAAGCATGCAGCCAACGCGTGCAATGTGTAAAGCAGAACTTGAAAATACACCTGTAAGTAAAGCATGCGGGCGGCCAACGCGTGCAATGTGTGAAGCAGTGTAAAGCATGTGGCCAACGCGTGCAATGTGTATAACAAGCAAAGGTATGAACACATGTCAGTAAAGCACACGTCGAAACGTGCACAATGTGTAACCACCTGGAAATACATATACACATGTAAGTAAAGTATGCAGTAACGCAAGCAATGTGTATAACAAGCAAAGGTATGAACACATGTCAGTAAAGCACACGTCGAAACGTGCACAATGTGTAACCACCTGGAAAATGCATACACACATGTAAGTAAAGCATGCAGTAACGCAAGCAATGTGTATAACAAGCAAAGATATGAACACATGTCAGTAAAGCACACGTCGAAACGTGCACAATGTGTAACCACCTGGAAAATGCATACACACATGTAAGTAAAGCATGCAGTAATGCAAGCAATGTGTATAACAAGCAAAGGTATAAACACATGTCAGTAAAGCACACGTCGAAACGTGCACAATGTGTAACCACCTGGAAAATGCATACACACATGTAAGTAAAGCATGCAGTAACGCAAGCAATGTGTATAACAAGCAAAGGTATGAACACATGTCAGTAAAGCACACGTCGAAACGTGCACAATGTGTAACCACCTGGAAAATGCATACACACATGTAAGTAAAGCATGCAGTAACGCAAGCAATGTGTATAACAAGCAAAGGTATGAACACATGTCAGTAAAGCACACGTCGAAACGTGCACAATGTGTAACCACCTGGAAAATGCATACACACATGTAAGTAAAGCATGCAGTAACGCAAGCAATGTGTATAACAAGCAAAGATATGAACACATGTCAGTAAAGCACACATCGAAACGTGCACAATGTGTAACCACCTGGAAAATGCATACACACATGTAAGTAAAGCATGCAGTAATGCAAGCAATGTGTATAACAAGCAAAGGTATGAACATATGTCAGTAAAGCACACGTCGAAACGTGCACAATGTGTAACCACCTGGAAAATGCATACACACATGTAAGTAAAGCATGCAGTAACGCAAGCAATGTGTATAACAAGCAAAGGTATGAACACATGTCAGTAAAGCACACGTCGAAACGTGCACAATGTGTAACCACCTAGAAAATGCATACACACATGTAAGTAAAGCATGCAGTAACGCAAGCAATGTGTATTACAAGCAAAGGTATGAACACATGTCAGTAAAGCACACGTCAAAACGTGCACAATGTGTAACCACCTGGAAAATGCATACACACATGTAAGTAAAGCATGCAGTAACGCAAGCAATGTGTATAGCAGGAATTGAAATTAGGACAACTCATGATAAAGAAGTGTATAGCGATGTGTGACAAGAAAATGCAAGACAATTGCATGATAGAGCAAATGCATCACAATGCATAATAGGGATAAGGAAATGCACGACAATACATGTAAGGTGCGCATGATGATACGTGATAAGGAGACTGCATGACAATGTATGATAGAAAAAAATGCATGATAATGCTTGTGAACTGGATGGGTGTTCATTATAACAGCCAAATACCACTTGACGCCAATAGAAGAGAAAGATGCTTAATAAAGACATCTTAAACGGAGACCTCCGGTTTACCTCCCGGAGGGTTTGGGATGCGTCAAAAGGATACACCTTGTACGCATTGATGAATGTAAACCATCGTATATTGGAGACATGATTCCCGAGCTTCCGCAGAGGTATTTCGAATCAAGCCTTGAGCATTCCGCGGGATTATTGAGACCCCAAAAAAGATTCCCAAGATCAAATATGCAGGAAAGCTGGAAAAGACTTTCTGGTCACCAAGGACAACCGCCGGCCACCGCCGGCCATCAGCATCAGCCGCCGGCCATCAACAGCACACTGCCGGCCATCGATGTGCCACCGCCGACCATCGGTGGCAGATTGGGGCAAACTTGGCTTGCAAGCCGTGGGTCTTTAAATTGGCTCCAAATCACTCCATTTCCTCACAAATCCTTCCATAGAAATCACTTTTCTTCCTTCCTAGGTGTGCCTTCTCTCTAGATCCGCGCGTTCTACGCGTTTCCCAACACCCTATTCAACTTTACATCGCGAAGGATACTTGATTTTCTTTGGTTTGAACCGATCAGAAATTGCATCCAAAGCTTCTTTCACCATTTTCCGCATTCAAGGATCATTCCCCCCGATCTTCTCTCAAGGTTAGTTCACTTTCCCGGGTTTTTCAACTTTTCTTGAATTTTCTCCCTCCTAGGGTTTGAGTTTATTCCAAATTGCACCATTTTGCCCATTTTTGTTTATTTTTGCATCATTCCTGTGCATTCATCTCAGATGGCAGACGATGTGCCTCATGATGAGGGTTTCCCGGCACTCCCTCCAGTAGAGTTGGCGGCAGAGTTTGCGGTCGAGCCAGAGGTTGAGCCCCAGCCTTTGCCCTTGGACGTACGTCCCTTCGACCCTGCGGTATACCACCCGGAGACTCACATTATTCCGGTGGCGGGAGGCATCCATATTTTTACCGATTTTGATGAGGACGTGCCAGACGACCTCTTATTGGGGAGCTGATGTCTCACTTGTCGGCCATTGCTGTGGAGGTACCATCTCTGCTTTTCTATAATATTACTTTCGACCGCCTGCATTTCTTGCGCTATTTTGGTCTGATTACATCGCATGCTTTGATCTGACTGTATTTCATACTTTGCTGATCTGCACTTGACTGCACCTTACACATTACTACCCTGCATATACTGCACATAACCGCATCTCGTGCATCACTATTCTGAATCTGAATGCATCTTTAACACATCATTGCTCCGGATACGACTGTATCTTCAATGCACTACCACTCTGAGCTGAATTGTATTTTCAACACACTGCTGATCTGATTTGAACTGCATTTTCAACACATTGTTGATCTGATTTGAACTGCATTTTCAATACACTGTTGATCTGATTTGAACTGCATTTTCAATACACTGTTGATCTGATTTAAACTTGTATTTTCCACAGGAGGGATCTCACTCCTTCCGAGGCTACGACGCTACGACCGCTCACGACTGGTACGATGTGCTCCCCACGGGGGTCCGCCGGATTATCGACGAGACTGGCTTCGGCATATTTTGTCACAGACTGACGCGAGTTACAGCGAGTCGCCCTCTCTTGGGGGCTCTGGTGGAGAGGTGGTGGGACACCACCAATTCCTTCCATTTTTCCACAGCAGGGGAGTTGACCATGACTCCTTTCGACTTCGCTATGATCACCGGTCTGGGAGTGGGAGGTGATCCGATCCCCTTAGATCCCGATATGGGGGAGTGGGTGGCTGCGTGGGATGTGTTGCTTGGAGCCCGTCCACCCCTTGCGCGGGCGGGTATGGTTAGATACTCTTGGTTCGAGGAGCAGTTCCGCGGGGAGGATCCTCAGACTGATGAGGGAGTGGAGCAGTACGCCAGAGGCTTCCTTCTATTCCTTTTTGGTACCACCTTGTTTTCGAACAGGTGGAATACCGTGGGTTTATACTTCTTGAGCGCCCTGGTAGTGCTTCCGCGGGTTCGCTCCTACAACTGGGGCGCAGCCGGCCTCACTACTCTTTATGGGTACATGAGCTCCACTTCTCGGATGCGTGGGAGATTGATCGGAGGCTATTGGCGAGCTTGGGAGGTACATGACCCAGTTCCCCTTTTTCATTACTTTGCTTAGCCTTCATACGTTTCGCTTAGTTCAACATCTGTACTCTCCGTACCCAGTATCACACTGTCATACCATATGCTTTCTGCTTTGCATTTTCTGTACACTATACACCGCACATTGCTCATGATACACTGCACACAAGGTCTAATGTCTGCCCGTCTAGGCCTGCATCTGTTATGTACAATACTGCATTCTGTATTCTGCTTTCTGCATTCTTGTTCATGCACTGTACTGATCACCTCTGTTCAACAGCTTTGGGTATATGCATACTTCCCGACATTAGCTCCAGATCCGGTGGAGGAGACTACAGTGACGATCCCATTTTCTGAGGTGTATGACGGTCCGCTCCGTCGTAGGACTCGGGAGAGCTTTATGTTCTTCCGGCAGTATTTTGACACAGTCACGGTACGTGAGGTAAGTCTGCAATAAGGTTATTTTGAGTAAACCGATGCACCTGCCTTAGTTATTTGATGACTAATCATCTTGTTGGTTCCCTTTCTCAGATTACATGGCGACCATGGGAGGTGATTCCGTCGGGACTCCGGGATCAGTATCACACTGCCCAGATTATGTCTTAGTACCGTATCCTCTTCGAGGGGCCGATCTGTCGGGCCTGGTTTCTGAGTGAGCACTTTGTGCGCCAGACTTTGGGGTTGCCTGCCTCATTTGTACCGATGGCGCCTCCACCATCGATGAGGGAGACACACAGGTTATCTGCTGACCAGGTGATCCAGTTCATGGTAGGGCTGGAGACAGATTACTTCCGTGCCGAGAGCGACTACGCGGCCTTCATTTTGACACATCTGATGCCGCCTTTGACTGGTGTCCGAGGAGGAGAGAGAGAGAGAGGGCTTCAGTTACGAGAGGCAGAGGTGGAGCAGCCAGACCTCGTAGGAGGAGAGGTCCTGAGGAGAGGCAGGGGTCGGGATGGCCAGTGTTACCTACTACCATGACACTTCGAGGGCGAGCTAGAGAGATTTATCAGGTTCCTTTTGCTCCTCCTCCAGCTGGTCACGAGCTTGTCGAAGGTTATGGCTCGACTCCGGTATTTACTACACCGTCATTCCTTGTACTGTCATTTGATTTCACTTGATATTCTGCGAAGTATTAATGATTTCCAACATTTTGCAGGCTCTTATTGAGTACACTCGTCAGTCTCTGGCGATGACGGCTTCAGTGATAGGGATGCTACAGACGAGCATGGACCTACTCAGTATCTATGGCATTCCGGTAAGTTTGCTCAAACTACACTTCGTGTCATGAAGTCCTTTCTTAACTCACCACTACAGCTTACACACTGCATTAATCTGATACTTTGTTCCCATATACCATTCATAGTGCGTGTTCACTGCAAATCATTCACCATTCATAGTACATCACTTTTCCTGTATCTGATACATTTCGATTACTAATGCATTTTGGTGGATTGCCCTCTTTCAGATTCCTTTCTTGCCGCCAGGCCCATCGGGTGTTCCAGCAGGAGTAGAGACGAGTCCTTCAGCACCTCCTCGAGCAGCAGAGGGAGCAGGACGAGGGACTAGTTCACGGGGGCCTGCCTCAGATGATGACGAGTCTGACGAGGAGGCGATGAGTCCACATTCAGAGTCAGAGTCAGATACTGATGGTGGAGCTCCTGGACCTTTGTCCAGGAAGAGGACCAGGACGGATTCCCGCACTTGAGACTACTAGCACTGGTCCAGACATTTTGCTACTTCAGATGATGATCTTCCTTTGTTTTTTTATTTTCCTTTTTACTAGTATTTTTGCATACCACTGGTTTATTTTGGAACCAATTACTTTTGTAAAAGGAAAACTATGACGGAATGAAAACAGCCCTTTTGTTTGAAAAAGTGTTTAATTTGTGCATTCCATGCATCGCATCGTATTGCATTACCTTACACAACAATGTAAATGAAATCACAGTTTTATTTTGAAAACCAAACGCTCAAATTGCACTAATTAGGTAGCGAACCGACTAATAACAAAACAACTCGATAAACAAATTGCAACAACTCGATACATAAAAGGAAGATAATTACATCCTGACATAGAAAAGGAAACTAATACATCTTAAACAAGACACGACAGAGTCCAACAGGACAAAAACAAGACCTTGAAAGACACAAAGAAAAGGACTCAAGTAAAATAACTGTGTCTTCAGTGAGGGAGACAAGGGGCAGGGGGGAAGCACTGCCGGCCACCGATGTGCCACCGCCAGCCATCGATGGCAGACTCTCCGAAATGACGACACTTGTCCTCTACTCACTACCTTATCTTCTATATGAGTTCCAGCTTCTGGATTTTCTTCATTTCAGCTCAAATTTGTACCAAATGGAAGCATTCCTTGCTCAAAACCTCACAAATTGGATTGCCAACTTGGATGGCTCGGAAAAGCTGAATTTTCGGGGTTTCGGCTTGAATGCACTATTCACGTTGAGTCGCACTTCGCTGCACTTTCCTTTCCTCCATGCTGCGGCAAGGTTTTAGAACCCGGTAACGCACGTCTTTAGCTTCGGCGGGCAAGAGGTATGTCCAACTTTCGAAGATTTTCAAGTTTTGATGGAATCTGAACGTTATGAAGAGATCTTGCCTCAATTTCGCTTTGGCCACGCCCAAGCTTTAGGAGAGATGTGTGGGCTCACCACGCATGACGCTCGGTCTCTGATCTGCAACGGGGAACTAGATATCCTCGGCTTGATTCATCATTTTTCTAATGCTGGTGACCGTGGCAACCATTACTGGCAAGGTTTTCAGCAACACGCCCTTTGTTTGTGCATGCTATCTTACTTTTTGCTTGCCCCAGGCTTTAGTGGATCTAGCATTCGTCTGATTGAAGTTGCTCAAGGCTTGAAAGAAGGAAAGAGCTGCATCGCCATGACATTGGCCGAAACACTGATGGGCTTGGACGCTTTCTATGGTCAGGAGGCGACCAGATTTGCGGGGAGTCCACTACTACTGCAGGTAATGTTTCCCACCCAATCTCACATATATATTGCTCACATCACTCGGCCCTCAGGCTTGGTTTTTCTCACAAAACCCTTTACTTACTTTTCTCTCATCATACATCTCTCTATTCTTTACTCTCTCGTTTTTCATCCCTCCCCAGGTATGGTTGTTGGATAAATTGCAGGTTGTGGACTCTTGCCCGGCCTATTCAGCTCGCGGCTACTTCTTTCGTCAACGCCTATTCGATGCCCTTGATGAGGGATGGTGGTTCGACTGGATGTGCAATTTGTCTGCAGATCGCATTGCTTGGCGCTGCCCTTGGCTCAATCTCCCGGCAATGAGCTATAGTATGTCCCGACAGCCTGGGATCCAGTTGATTGGCCTGACCCGCTGTGTCTTCTACTTCCCATTCCGTATCCAGCGCCAGTTCGGCCATGATCAGACTTGCCCACCAAAGGGGATAGAGTACCCGGCTGCATTCCCGGTCCGAGGCGCATAGCTTGCCCGATATGCCGCAGCATGGAGGACGAGAGAACTTCTGGCCCCCGCTCCCACTTTTAGTGACACTTTGTCTGACGAGTGCTGGGATTGGCTCAATGAAGAGGCACAGATTGGGCCTAGCTTGGCATCAGAGGCTTCGACTAGCTCTGGGAGGGGGCGCAGGGACACCTGACTTGACTATGCCCCGGATTTATTGCTTTATTAGTACTTTTAAGTTTTCTTTATGAGTGTAATAAACAGCAACTTCAATTGTATGCAAGAGTAGGAGAACTCTGTATTGAAATCAATGAAATTGAAGGTTGTGGTACTGAAAATTTTCCGCTTTGGTCCAAAAATGGTCTTAGTTGTAAAAAGATTAATTTGAACAAAGTCAACTTTTATTAAAACTTTTCAAAACTGTTTTCGATATGGATCAGAACTGGACACGCCTGAGATCTGTCACTGAGATACACAACCCCGGATTCTAGCAACTGGAAAGTTGCCCCTAGTCTAAATAGTACCACGGCACTGTATGGCAACGGAAAGTTGCCCCTAGTCTGAATAGCACTGTACCGGAGATCGCAATAAATGCTGATGAACAAAGATGACCGAGATGATCAAATGGACAAAGTTGGTCGGGGAAAAGTTTATGGCTGAACTCCAGGATGAAGTTGCCTACGTATCCCAAAGATGGGAATCAAGCCTTATGTAGTTCAGGCTAAGGTTCGCTCAGGTATTTTCACTCTCCTTTTACGCTCTAACTTTTGCCAAGGCCGCCCTTTGCGGGTTTTCAGCCTTGCGAGCTCAGTTTTTATAGTTTCAAATTTTTTGTGCTCCGAGTTTTGCCTAGGTCGCCCTTTCGGGTTTTCGGCCTAGCGAGCCTCTCAAGGGTGATATTTCTTCAATTTGTCCATATTGATCGGTTGTGAGAACTCCAAGCCATCTAGATCCATCAGAACCACAGCTCCACCTTTAGATTCCTGGACTTAACTTTCTTGTTGAAAGCCCGGGCAATTCTGCGTTGGTAACCCTGAACATGGTACAGTGCTTTCAGTCTTCTTTCATCAAAGAGCATGAGTTCCTCAAATCTGCTCTGCTGCCAATCTGCCTCGGCTATTTGACACTCAGCCAATACTCGTAAAGACGGAACCTCAATTTCGATAGGTAGAACGGCCTCCATCCCATAAACCAATGAATACGGAGTCGCCCCAGTAGAAGTTCTGATTGAACTCTGGTAGCCCCACAGAGCAAACGGCAGCTTATCTGGCCAGTCCCGGTAGGTTTCCACCATCTTCTGCAGTATATGTTTGATGTTCTTGTTGGCAGCCTCAACCGCTCCATTGGTTTGCGGCCGATAGGTAGATGACTTATGAAAAGCCACGTTGTATTTCTCCAACAAGTCAATCACTTCCTTTTTGAAGTGGGAACCGTTATCTGAAATTATCTCGTTTGGGACTCCGTAGCGACAAATGATGTTGTTTCTGATAAACTTTGCAACATGCGAAGCTTTCAACACCGCATAAGATTGGGCCTCGACCCACTTTGTGAAATAATCTATCGCGACCAGGATGAACTCATGCCCATTCAACCCCTTTGGAGTGACAGCCCCGATCACATCAATTCCCCAGACTGAAAATGGCCATGGCGAAGTCATATTGTACAGCTTCGACGGCGGAATGTTCATGCGATTTGCATGGATCTGACACTTGTGGCATCGCCGAACAAAACCGATACAATCCTCCTCCATGGTGGACCAGTAGTAACCCTGTCTGAGGATCTTCCGTGCTAGCATTACTCCATTCATGTGCGCACCGCATTCCCCTCCATGGATGGCTTCCATTAGACGCTTCGACTCTTCGGCATCGACACACAACTTATGCATTCCCAGATGACCTCTCTTATACAGCTTACCCCCACAGATGATGAACTGAACGGCCATTCTTCTGATTGCCCTTTTATCCTTGGCATTTACCCCTGGCGGATACGTTTCCTTCTCTAAGAAATTCCAAATGTCGTAGTACCAGAGGTTTTCGTCCTGAACCTCACCCTATAGCAGCAATCGACTCATAAGCTGGCGCAAATTTCTGGTCAATGATGACTGGACGCATCCGGACTCCGAATGGGATGTCTATCATGGAAGATAGAGTTGCTAAAGAATCTGCGAACCTGTTGTTCTCTCTTAGTAGATGAGTAAAACTTAGCTTCTCAAACCGAGGAATTAACAAATCCAAGGTCTGGTGATACATCATCATCTTTTCCTCTTTGACTTTCCAGTCCCCTTTTGCTTGAGACACAACAAGGTTCAAGTCCCCGATGACGTCCAACCGTCTTGCCCCTAGTTCCAGGGCTGCTTCTAGACCGGCAATGCATACCTCATATTCTGCTTCGTTGTTCGAGACTTTTAATCGGAGTTTGAAGGCTAGAGGGATACGGGAATTGTCGGGTGCTATCAGCAACACTCCTATCCCATACCCGTACTGATTTGACGCTCCGTCAAAGTACATCGTCCAAGTTTCGTCGTCGATATGCAAAATGGCCTCATCTGGGAATAAGTACTCAACTGCTTCACCCCCTTCCACTGGATGGTCGGCTAAGAATTTTGCTACTGCTCTTCCCTTGACTGACTTGCGCATTACATACTTCAGATCGAATTCGGAGAGCAACAGTAGCCAACGAGCTAGCCTACCCGTAAGTGCTGGTTTCTCAAAAAGATATTTGATGGGATCGAGTCGTGAAACCAACATTACAGAGTGAGCTAACAGGTAGTGCCGCAGCTTCCTGGTAGCCCATACCAAAGCCAAGCAAGCCTTCTCCAGCGGTGTATAGCGAGTTTCATACTCTAGCATCTTCTTGCTCAGATAGTAGATGGCCCTCTCCACCTTATCCTCTGATTCTTGTGCGAGCATGCAGCCCATTGTAGTCTCAGTCACTGACAAGTACAATATCAACGGTTTCCCCGGCTCTGGTGGCGACAACACGGGCGGGTTCTGTAGATATTCCTTGATCTGTTCAAACGCAGCTTGGCATCGGCCGTCCCATTGGAATTTCTTGCCTTTCTTCAAGAGACCAAAAAGTGGTTCACAAGTCAAGGTTAATTTTGAGATAAACCGTCTTATGAATTGCACTTTACCCAGAAAGCCTCGCACCTCCTTTTCAATCCTTGGTGGGGGCATTTCTAGGATGGCCTTAATTTTGGAAGGGTCGACTTCGATGCCCCTTTGTGTAATCAGAAACCCCAGCATTTTTTCCGCTGTAACACTAAACGTACATTTCTGAGGATTTAGCCGCAACCGGAATTCCCTGATCCTTTGAAAAAACTTTTGCAAGGCAGTGTAGTGGCCCTCTCTTTCTTTGGACTTGACAATCATGTCATCCACGTACACCTCAACCTCTTTGTGGATCATGTCATGTAGTATTGTGGTCGCAGCCCGTTGATAAGTAGCTCCAGCATTCTTCAATCCAAACGGCATTACTCTGTAGCAGTATGTCCCCCACGGGGTGGTGAAAGCAGTCTTTTCTCGGTCTTCTGGTGCCATCACTATCTGATTGTACCCTGAGAAGCCATCCATAAAAGAAAGCAAAGCATGCCCCGCTGTGAAATCCACCAATTCATCAATATGCGGCAAGGGAAAGTCGTCCTTCGAACTAGCTCTGTTCAAATCCCTAAAATCCACGCATACTCGGATCCTGCCATCCTTCTTCGGCACCGGAACAATGTTGGCCAACCAAGTCGAGTAATCAGATACCAGCAGGAAGCCTGCGTCGATTTGCTTGGTGACCTCTTCCTTAATCTTGAGAGCCCAATCCGGGCGGATCCTTCTGAGTTTCTGCTTGACAGGTCAGGCCTCGGGGTCAAGGGGGATCCGATGCTGTACAATCTCAGGATCGATTCCAGGCATGTCTTCGTAGGATCACGCGAAAACATCTTTGAAATATTTTAATAAAGCGACTAAGCGCTCGCGTTCCTCCGAAGACAACGTGGACCCGATCTGCACCAACCGCGGGTCCTCCTCAGTACCAATGTTCACGGTAGTGATTTCATCAACTAGGGGTTTAACAAATCTTTCCTGCTCTTGATCAATTAAACGTTGCAAAACCGGAGGAATTTCTTCCTCGTCATTTTTATCAAAATTTTGAAAGTCCTGATTCAAGCAATAAATCAAAGGCACAGAAAAGTACTCAGAAACCACATTCACCTCATTCTCATTAGGTGCTTCCAAACCGTCCAATTCTTCTGTTACAACAGACTCAAAAGAGAAAGAAAAAGACGATCTAGACAAGACTGTGGTATCCGGGTTATCATCCCCAGGATTACCAGACTCAGACTCAGTCGAGCTGGAACCTGATTCCGACTCACAAGAGTCGGTGGAATCAGATTCCGGCTCATTACCTGACCCGGTGCTGCTGGACAAAAATCCCTCTTCATATTGCCAAGTGAGAGAGGGTGCGATAGATGCATCCAAAATAGTTGCTGGTAGGCTCGCAGCCGTTTCATCCCCAATCATGGAAACCGAGAAGTTATCCCCCAAGCACTTATGGTCGATCGGAGGATCTGAGAGTAGACTTGCCAGTGCTACCCCCATTTCAATTTCAGTGCCCTCGGCATCCCCTACTTTACACTGCTCAACCTCAGCTGATGGGTCTGTCTGTTCTTCGGCAACGTCATCCCTGGTAATTGCAGGTCGAAGAAGATCTCGAAGCCTGGGACGCGCTTCCTCTCTGCGTTCAGCCACGGCTCGGGGAAGCCACAAAACGGAAAGTCCTCCCCCTCCCGGACGAAGCGTCCGTTCAGGGTACCCTGAATGGGCCTGTGCATTAAGTCAAAGGGCTTCCCCGCCTTCTTCGCTTTGGCTCTCCCAGCCATTTCCTTCCCCTTTCGCATCCAATCCTCTTTGGTGGGTAGATAACCCAAGCCAAAGGTATGAGGGTTATGTGGCACTTCGGCCAATGCTGCGACACCCTTCCGGCCGCTCCTTCCCAATCCCGTCCTGGGGATGTGTTGTAGCTTGTTCATGAGGTATACAGATTGAGCACTAACGTACACTCCCTCATTAACAGCCATGATATTCTGCACAACCCGAGCCTCAGCCGGAGTAAACCCTGATAAGAACACATCTTCCGTGCCGTGCTCAATTTCTAGGACTGGTGTAGATACCTCCGGAGGTAGATGGATTAATGAATTCCCGAAAACAATGGCTACTCCCTTTCCATAGGGGTATTTCACCATCTGATGTAGAGTGGAAGAGACTACCCTCACTTGGTGCAACCATGGCCGCCCCAAGAGTAGGTTAAAGGTTGCAGGAACGTCCAAGACATGGAATTCAATGTTGTGTTGTCCTGGACCAACCTGGGTCTGAATTTTGACAGTCCCCATCACCTCCCTACTGGTGTTATCATAGGCTCTGATCACTTGAGTAGTTGGCACGAAGTCCGCGGGCTTCAACCCGATTGCATATGCCGTTCTTGACGGGCACACATTAATGGCGGATCCCGTGTCGACAAGAACCACCGGTACCCATTTACCTCTACATTCCACAGAGATGTAGAGGGGTTTGTTATGATTTGCGCCCTCAGGCGGCAATTCTTTGTCTGAAAAGGTTATCGTCGGGGATCCTCCTCCCGGAAAGACCAGTCCAACCAGCTGCTCTGGTGTGGTATCTATAGAGAGTTTAGCCTTGTCCATAGCAGATAGGATGGCCTGCCTGTGCACTCATGACGCCATAAGCAGTCCCCAGATGGAGATGTCTGCTTGTATCTTCTTTAACTGCTTCAGCACAGCTTCCTCTTCGATCTGCTTCTCCTTCTGTTTCTCAGCTTCTTTATCCTTCCCAGATACCTCTGGCTGGTCTAGGTGCGGGGGTTTAAAGTACCGCCCACTTCTTGTCATGTGGTCAACCTCATCGAGGTACTAGGTGTCGTCTGGTTGATTGCTTCCCCAGTCCTCGTCTGTGTGGGCAAGACATAAATCATCGTCTTCCCACCACATTCCGTCGGCATTCAAAAGGCACTTGTCTGGCTCGGGCATGTTTGTACTCGCATCACTTTCAGCCTGTATGCTCACAACGTCCTCTGTTCTCGTGCCCACAGCACTTTCAATCCCCTCATGGATTTTAGCCTTCCCGGTTCTCTCAGAACCCCGTTGTTCTACGTGCGTCAGCGCAGTTTGTTGTTCAACTTTCCCTGTATTCACAATGCTTCTGTCCTGAGCGAAATTCTTTGTACCGGCGCTCTCCGGCAATGTACTCTGACTTCCGCCCATCCGACCATAATTGATACCCTCGCCCCTACCGGGCTCTGTTGGAACTCTACAACATCCGGTTTGATCATCCAGCCATCCGGTAGCCTCTGCCGATTCCTCATACTCAGACCAGTTGACTGCTGCGTCCCCTGATTCTTGGTCATTGAAAAACTGTAGGTTGGCAAAGTCCTCCTCTACGGCCGTTAAATCCTCTGTCCTCTGCTCAAATCCATCCCCTTGGATCACACATAGTTCTGCCCTCGTTGGCAATTCTGCATTTGGCTTAAACTAGCCTGCTGACAAAATGTAACCACTCGGATCATAGGCTTCCCCAGCAAAATCCTCAGACTGCTCAAACCTGATTCAACTATTCTATCCTCCTCTGCAACCTCCTCTGTAGTTTCCTCAACAGCCACCACCATTGGCTCAGGTTGGGTTGTGGAGATATCCATCATGCACAAATAGTCGGTGCAGTTGGGAAGGAGCACCTCCGGCTTAGGTAGATGGGGAGGGAGTGATATAGATGCTAGGATCGTAAGACACGACCCCAGTCTGGATAAGATTGACTCTTTTGGGAGGTGGAGCTTGGTTGTAGGTAGGGAGTGGGTTGGTTGTGACGTTAGGTCTTTCTGGTGGCAAAATCACATTTTTGTTAACGAGGTCTTGAATCTCGTGACGCAGTCTGAAACATTGGTCGGTATCATGACCATGCTGCTGGTGATATGCACAGTACTTGGTTGGGTTGTGAGTGGGGGGGAGTTTTTCTGGCAATGGCCTCGGCTCCAGGGGGCTTTAGATGCCCTTTTCTGATTAAGATCCCTAGAGCCTTGGATAAGGGCATGTACAATGGGGTGAAGGTTCTTTGGCCCCGGGGTTGGAATCTGGCTGTCTGGGTGTTACTTCCGGATGCACCGGAGAAGGGTGTGGCTGCCATGGGTCTTGGAAGGGGAGGGGGGATGGTGGTGACCATACTGACTTCCGAAGCCCTTGTATTCGCAGCACTGCTCGTGCCTGTGTTGTTGTTGCGGTTGAAAGTCCTTCGAGGCTGTTCCTTATCCTGGTCAATCAGACCCTGTTTCATTGCATCTTCGATCTGTACCCCCATTTCATGCAGATCTGAAAAAGTGGGGAAGGGGAGTACAATCATTTTTTGCATGAGCTTTGGCTGGAGATTGCGCACAATCATCCTGATTTGATCTTTGTCGGTAGGCCTCAGGGTCATCATCGAAGCCTTTGCCCTCCATCGGGTTACGAATTCAGAGAAGCTCTCTTTCGGCTCCTACCTTGTTGTTTCGAGATCCCGGGTTGTAATCTCGATTTGGGTGTTGTATGAGTATTGCGCAACAAAGGCCTCGGCCATTTCATCCTAACTTCTTTTGACATTATCCTCTAATTTCACATACCAGATAGCGGCGACACCCGACAGGGTCCGGCCGAATAGCGAAAGCTTCTGTGGTCTGGTTAGGCCCATTGGCCGCAGTATATCTGAAAATAGCCGGAGGTGGACCATGGGGGCCCCGGATCCATCGAAGCGATCGATCTGCGGCATTTTGAATCTGTCCGGCAATGTCACGGCCACATCGGTATATCCGTCCTCGATATCCGGAATAGCCTTTACCCCATGGAATTTTTTGAATAGCTTCTCGAGCTTGCTCAATTTCAGTGCCGTGGGGTCTACTTCGAACTCGAAAGGAGAGTCCGGGTGGTTAACGGGTGTATGTGTCTTGGACAGTTGAGGCGGAAGTGGGGGCGGAGCTGGCCCCGTTGGAATGTCTGTGTCCTCCTGGATGTTCTGGACATTTGGCAAGGTGTTTTGGATGTTTGGTAGGGTATTCTGGATAGTTGGTGTTTGCTCGGGTAACGGGACCCCTGGTGGAGGAGGAATTGGGTGTGAGGTTGATGTTCCGGTCTGCTGCTGCAGTCTAGTGATGAGCTCGGCCTGCTGAGCCATGATTGTGGCCTGCTATTTGGAGAACTCCGCTTGGCGGACAGCGTCATCTTGCATTTGCTTCATGCTCTCTTGCATCTATCGTATCATTTCTTCCATTTCAGCTATGCTCTGCTGATCCTGCTGACTGACTGGTAGGTGTATCTCTATAACAGAAACTGAAACCTCAACCCGACTGTTCACTGTTAGGGTAGACCACTGTTCTGGTAACCTTTGTTCAGACACACTGCGCTTTCTTGGCCTTCTTCTAACAACTGGGGGTAGAGAATGGAACACTGGCTGTCCGTCAACCAGATCCTCAAATCGATTGAGCCGACGACCTCTTGTCCAAAGTACTTGGGGAATATTTACTGGGTCAGAAGCAATTGTGCTAAAACTGTCCTAGCAGAAAGATAAATAAAGCAAAAAGGAAATAAATAACCAGATAAACGAATAGCATAACAGCTTAAAATACATAACACACAGTCGGGCATAACAACACACGGTTGATAAGCTGAATATACACTGTCCTCAAACACTGATCATTATCCCTGAATCACTGTCCCCGAAAACTTAATCTGATACCCGCAGATAACTGATTCTCAAACACTGACTGATGCCCGCAGGCCTGATGCCCAAACTCATAAACTGATACATGCATTTCCCTGTAGAGACGCACTCTAACAGCACATAACAGATAAGTGAAAGCTAAAACACCCTTACGTTGGGGTAGGGTTTCCCTGTCCTATTTTGTCAGGAGCTAGGGTTTCACTACGCACGCAGCGGTTTCAAACAACTTATCGGGTAAGCAACCTGTCCTAGTTTGGAATGGTCACAATGGATCCGAATATGCACTAGGTCGAATGGTCAAAAAGGGTGCCCCGGTAAAACCGGGGTTTGTGTTCCCATACTGGCAGAGCCCACAACCGGTCAGCCTTATGGTCATGCCTTGACAAGACAAGCCTCCGGCAAACCGTTCAGGAATAGCAGATGGCAAACACGGTGTCCTAGGCGCACCAATGCAAATGCAATGCAAAGAAACACACGAGTGTAGTCAAAACCAGATATCATGAGTTCGAGTTAAGTTCTCTAAATCCCCAGCGGAGTCGCCAGAAACTGTGGACGCGCCCCGGGAGAGGGACTTATGCTACCACAGTTCGGACTCGTTTTGTCACGGTTCTTAATCTTGAACCAAAGAGTCCAAATCCGGCAAATCGTTTTGAGAAAAACAGATTTTTAGAGAAGAAGTGCCAAACATGGACTGCTTTGCCAGATACAGAGTCGCCACCTAAATATTTTATTTTTGGGAAATTTAGGAAACCCTGACTCGTTGCCTAAGGCCACGTGTCCGTCATCACCAAAGTTGCCTCGGCTCGGGAACTTGGGTACGATTGGGGAAGGTCACTTCGTGAGCACCCCCGCTCGCCCGATCAAAGATCGGCCTCTACTAACCATGATATCTAGTTTTGAAAACATTATGCGTTCTTATTCCAGTTATTAGCCTAGGATTACTACGTGATGCGCACAGCATACAAGTATAGACTGGATCGCCTGAATTGAAACAAAACATTTCCTGTTTGTTTGTTTGAAATATGGTTTGTTACTCGCAAGTAGGCTTAAAATACAGATTTTGCCACCCTCAGGTGGGCTTAGAAAAGATGGTTTTGCCACTATCTAGTGGGCTTAAAACTCATAGTGAATGAATTGTTCCAATCTAAGTAACCCAACCTTCACCCACAGACATTCAGGCAGATATATCATGTAAGCACATAGCCTCATGGTAAGCATGCTATTATGGCAATCACTCACACGCATGCAAGGATGCTAAAGCATAAAAACTTACCGAGTACTCCAAGCCAAAACAGAAGCTGATTAGAAATCATGCATGATCCTAACTATACAGAAATGTCTAATGCAACACATGCAAAAATGCAACTATAGCAGGCTCGGCTATTCTAAACATGGCATATGAAATGCTACAACTAACATGTATTCAACTCGGAATTGAAATACAAATGCAGTTAGTATGATGCGCAGAGCCCGGTGTATGCAAGACAGATGAATGAATGCAAACATGCTATCATAGTGTATGCTAATTGAAACATGCCCTAATCTAACCATCATAAGCTGATAAATAAAAGGGAGAAAGACGTGGGGTTGGAAGACATACATTACACACACGCACACTTATTACAACATTGCCCTCGCTCGGAGGGGCCGAATAAATAATATACAGTTCCAAATAAGTAATACAGTCCAAATAAATACAAAATCCTAATTAATTAACAAATTAACTAAGGAAAGCGGTAAACTAGCATGCAAGCTAGGGACTGCCTCGACTCTGCTCCGGGTGATGGATGATGCATGTTCGGGCTGCCTTTGTGCGGAAATCCACTGCGATGCCCCAATTAGCCCCTGTTTGCAATTGTTCTTGGAATGCGTGCCAAGCTTCGGAAGGCTGCCGACTTCTTGATTTGCTGCAACAGAGAGCAGAAAAGGGGCATGGCAATGTATTTTCACATATGTATGCTTGACTACTCTTCAGGGAGTGTAGTCCTCGATCCTCGAGCCACCAATCACGCATCTCGATGCATGATGGCCAAAGAGTTGAATTGCACTACTCAATATGAAATGAATGCACGTATAAACACAACAAGACCGAGACTCCATCATGGATAATCCGGAGTGTCGGTGACTGGGAATTGAGACACGTTCCGTTACTGTACGAAACGTCCCTCGTTTCCCGTGCTCGGGCTAACTCCTACCCCAAACACAATGCGATATGCATGACATGCATGAATGCAACTAAGATACAACCTAACATGCACAATGCTATGGAATGGCATACACGATGCACGAGGTAACATGGCATACATGATGCGCTAACATATAACCTAGCATACACAATGTTATAAAATGGCATACATAATGCGTAATGGACTGACACCTACACGAGTGGACCTCAGCCACACTCACATAAGTGGCCATTAGATGAAAATGAGACACTCGAAATGCGTGCACGCGTGCACGCAAACCGAGGACCGAACCTAAGGCACGAATGCCACTCTACCAAAGCATGGTAAGGCATGGAACATGGTATGCAAACATGCAAATTTCAGCATTGAAATATGATACAAAATAGTCCCGAATCATGGAAATATGGCACCCGATGCATGAGGTGAGACCCGAAACTCAAAATTAGGTACATGGAATGACTTACAGCTATACAAAGCATGCATTATTTGAACATGAAGTCTAAAGACAGAGCCAAGGCAGTCCCAAAATATGCACATTTCCAGTTTAAATCAAGGCCAAAAAGTGCTAGCAAGATGGCTTGAATTAGCATGCAATTTTGACTGGTAAACATGGTTTACATGGCAAGTACATGATGCACATGGAATCTGACCAAATCATAAAAAATCAGTGAACTAAACATGTGAAAATAGGCCCAAATAACCATTGATATGCAACCATGGCATGCAAAAATGATGAGTTGCTTTAGAGGGCCATGCAAGGAGTTATTAGGCACATACAAGATGGAAATATGGAAGCCCCAAATCAACTCTGAAAATCAAATATGGTAGTCCCAAAACTCACTAAATTGACCCTAGAAAGTGATTAGGAAACATGCAAAATAGGGTCTCTTTAGAAGGCCAATAAGGCCACCAAACAAGAGAAGGAGAGAGGGGGTCACCCACCTCTAATATTGGCTCTCAAAACAGTGTCTTAGCCACTGAAAATCCACTGGATTTCAGTGGCTAGAAGGCCAAAACAAGGCCAATGCAAATGCTCACATGTATGGCTCAAAACATGGAGAAATAAGGCATGCAAGGAAGGAGATGACTCCAAACAGGAAAATGCCCTCAATCAAACATGAAAATGATGTCAAAAAAAACCTTTTTTCAGTTTATAACAAGTCTCAAAAACAAACACAAATAGGGCTAATCTATCATGCAAAAAAAGGCCCTAAAAGAAAGATTAGAGGCAAGTGACAGCAGCTGGTCCCAAACAGTGAAGAGCCCTTCAACAAAGTTGAAGAGGGGCTCAAAATAAGGCACTTCTCAGTTTATGTCAAGCTTCCAAAATAATCACAAGTAGGCCTAAACTATCATGCAAGAAAAAGGCCTAAAAGAGGGATAAAGAGACAAGTGATGGTAGGAGACCTCAAACAACAAGAGGTCCTTGATCAAACATGAAGATGAGCTCAAAATGTGACTATATATAGTTTGGGACGGAGCCCAAAAATGCTTGCAAGTATGGCTTATAAATGAACCAAAGAAAGTGCAAGTTTGAGGGAAATAGACACTTACCCTTGAAGAACAGCAAATCAGCAACTTTTGGCCCAAAATTCTGAGCTTTCAACCTCTGAAGATTAGCCTCAAGGTGTTTGAATGAGTGATGGAGGTCTTGTGCTATGAGGTGTAGTGCAAAAATGCAAAGGAATCCAACTTCCAAGCTCTAACCATAAGCAATATAGAGAGAGAGGAAGCTTTTTGCCCTTCAAAAGCTCAGAACCCTGTATAAGGAAGAAGGCTATTGCTTATATAGAGCAATGCCAAGCCAAAGCTTCTTGAACAAGCTTTTCAAGGCTGTCATCCCTCCATACACGTGAATGGAGGGCAGATAAGAGGATTTCAGCTGGTACAAAATATCTTCCCGGAAACCAGCTGAAATAGGGGGGGTGCCGGCCATCAGCAATGGCCGGCAGTGCCACACTGATGGCCGGCAGGGCTCCATCAGTGGCCGGCAGGGGCAAAGACATGGCCGGCAGTGCACTACAGGGTCCACTCTGAAAGGACCAGGTCAGGGTCCAAAAATGAGACAGAAAGGATACAAGGTTCGGGAAACCTGAAAACCTGAAACGGCGACATTCCGTTGCGACAGTCGAGTGCTGGGCAAGCAATCGAACCGGCTAAATGGGTATACCTACAAGCACAACCAAGTCTTAAGGACGGTCAAAAATGGGGTGTCTACACATGTGTACGCTCCAATGACTATTTTTCAAGTTTTGTTTACTGTGTTTGATTTTAATTTTTTGAATTTAATTTTTTAGCAATTGAATTTTTTTTTCGTATTTTTTTTTTATTTTTAGTGAATATTTTTAAAATTTAAATTTTTTTTTCTTTTTTAGATGCACCTCACTTAGATGTATCTAAAAGTAAAATATTTATAAGAAAATATTTTAAAAAATTAATAAATACAAAAAATGTACTAAATTCTTATATTTTTTTTTGTATTTTTGCTATTTAGTGATTTTTTTTTATAAAAAAAATCACAAATATTATACTTTTTAAGTATATTTATATTAGGTGTATTTAAAAATAAAAATAAAAATTGCTTAAAATATTTAAAAAAATTTAGTAAAAATTAAAAAAATATGAAAAATAAAAAATTTTAATTTTTTGGAAAGTGAATCTTAAAAAACCAAATCAAACAATCCAATTATATTTTACCCTTGGTAAATCTATGTGATGCTTCAATTTAAGTTTGATTAATTAAAACAGTGACCTCACTACTTTAAAAGACAAATAGACAAATATTCAACCCTAAATTGTGTGGGGTAATATTTTAAAATGGGAGTAGCTTCCCTCTAGTTTTAGATTGAATTAGAGGGTGCTGTTAAGCCAATGAGATTCATCATGGGTCCCGTTTCAATAATTCGAACTGTTCAATGCGTAGAACTCATTGAGTACTGGCTCTGTTTGGTAGGGCTTATTTTCAGCTTATTTCAGTTTTTAGCTTAATTTAAACTATTTTTGATGTGTTTAGTTTAGCTTCACAATACAGTTTATAACTTTTTGTAAGTCAAAAATCAACTTATTCTTTGAGTGGGGAGGAGAAACTTAATTTATAAGTAAAAAATCAGCTTATGTTCACAGTTATAAGCTATAAACTGTTAAGTTATAAGCTATAATCACTTTCCCACAGTTCTACCAAATGGGGCTACTATATGTTTATAAACAATCACGTTAATCGGATATTGATAGTTATGTGATCAAATCAGTTTTGTATACAAAAATGAATGATGAACAAATTAACGGTTAACACAAAACTGATGCGATGAGATAGCTATCGATATCTGATTAACGTGATTTTTTTACAATCATAAAGTACTCGGCGAGTTCTACGTATTAAACAGTTCAGATTATCGAAACGGGACCCATAGTGGACTTCTACAGGCTCAACAGTACTCTCCAGTCCGATCTAGGACTGAAGGGAAGCTACTTCCTTTTAAAATCATAAGTAACGTTTTTGGTTTACTTTTTAAATATTGAATTTGTTTTTAAATCATGATTTGGATGAAACATATTAACTAAACATGTTTTTAAAATACAACTTGAAATTATTTTCAAAACTCCTCGCTCTTCTTTTTTCTATTATTATTAATTAATCAATCAATCACTTTTTCTCTCTCATCTATCCTTTCTTCTCTTCTTTCACATTCTATACATCAATCAATAAAAAAATTACAAATTATTCAAAAATTACTTTCAAAACTTATAATCAAATACATTTTTAACTTTTTAAAATTAAACTCATAATTCAAAACACAACCCTCCCCTCAAATTATAATTCTAAAACAAAATCAAACCCAACATAACTTTTCAAGACTCACCCAGTTTGCTGGTAGTTTCGTAACTTGCTATACTATGGAGTGTTTTAAAAAGATAATTAAAATTATTATTATTATTATTATTATTATTATTATTTTTTATGAGACAGGGAAGTAGCCTAAAAAATGAGCCTATATCCGGAGGATGTTTCAGTGATTTCACGCCAGATCTCTGCAACTACAAATTTCAGCTTTCCCGCCCAAGCACCCACCCTTATTCAGATCTATCTCCAAAACCCGCTGCCCTGCCTGCTTCACACTCAGATCTCCCCCCTTCTCTCTCTCTCTCTCTCTCTGTACAACGCCGTCTCTTTCTACTTTCTCTACTATCTGTCTACTTTCAGTTTCTCCAGCTGCAGTTGAATATATAAATTTGCATATATATATATATACATTCCAAGCCTAAATTTGCCGTAACCACCACAAGGGCTTTTAGGGTTTTTGAAGCGACCATGCCTGACTTGGGCAATATCTTGAACACGTCGTTGCTGTCAATCTCTCGCTGCCCCTGCGCGAACCTAAAACCTGCTTCCGATCAATGCGATTCGGGTGGTTCTACTACGTACCCCATTCCGGTGCAAAACCTAGGCAGAGACGGCGACAGTTGGTGTTGCGATCCGGACCAGAGTTTGCGATTCCCGATCGTGCACAAGGGGAAAATTTGTAATGGCAGTCGGATTAGTGTTTTTAGGCGGACTCGGACTCGGTCTCGGTCTCGGACTCGGGGGTCGGCAGAGCGAAGCAAGAAGTCATCGGGAATGAAGAGTTTGGACGCTTATGTGAAGGCCTGGGCAGCAATGAAGATTGAGTCTGGAGTTCCTGAGCCGAAATGCTTCCTTCCCTTCCTTGCTGGTTCGCCAAGACTGGTAAATTCTTGTCTTTGTAGCTTCCGTATGATTTTTTTCTTTGTTTTTTGTGTGTCCTTTGTAATGAATTTCCAGTTATCTCTTATGGGTTGTGCTGCTATTTTTGTTTATTTTTAATATTGTTTTGTTTGTTATTTGTAACTTTAACCCAGACTTCATTTAATTTAGTGGTGTGGTGTTCAAATTTTGATTTGAATCTGAATATGAATTTGATGAGTTTAAGGGGGTAACTAACTCAGTTACAGGACTCAATTAGGCGAGGGTATTTTCAGTAATTTTGGGATATACAAAAATCTATTTGGCAAGGGGCCTCAGGACACCAATAGAGGTGTGCCCTTTATATATAGTACAGCAAATTTCACTTTATACCCTTGTGGTTTGGCCAATGTGCGGATCGCCTCCTTGTTATTTGGAAATAACTATATAACGCACCCCAACATGATTTGTAGACTAAAACGCACCTCAACTTCTGATAGCAAAACTTGTGACTAAATTTGGCCAATGTGATTTGTAGACTAAAACACACCCCAACTTCTGTTAACAAAACTTGTGAATTGACTTTTATACTCTCTTCTTCTTCCTCTTTTCTTAATAAATCTCTCTCTCTCTCTCTATATATATATATATTCTCCACTTTCCTTCCATGGCTGCCATATATTCTCTCCATTTTTCTCCTATGGCTGCCAACTTCCACCCCGCAGTCCATTCCCACCCCAGCGATCATCACCCAATCATGAAAACTAAATGATTTGATCACAAATTTGCACCAACCACAATATGCATATGTATTTGATTTAGAACCTCTGTTCAACACCCATTTTAACCAATCTACACTAAAGGAATGATGATAACAGTAGCTGTATATGGATATATACATGAGAATAAGTGAATAATTATAATCTGTTCAACACTCATTTTAATGCCATTATATTTATATATATGTATAATTATTATTGTAATTAAATCAAAATCACTTTTATAACAACAAAAAAACAAAAGGGAGTGGTGGGATGATCACATAAATTTTGGGGGGGGGGGTGTTCAATGGAAGTAGACCAAAGGCAAGCTTGTAATTTCAAGATTTGAGTTCATTTTACAAGTTGGAAACTATATATATTTTTTTTTCTACAACCTGGGTTTAGTGTTAAAGGTTTTGCTTATAGTGTAATATGAGATGTGGGATTTGCATTGCCTAGACTTCTTTTTTTTTTTTTTTCTACAACCTGGTTTTAGTGTTAAAGGTTTTGCTTAGTGTAATACGAGATATGGGATTTGCATTGCCTAAACTTCTTGCATATCATTTGAGTATTAGCTTTTGTTTTATGCAGATGAATCATTGATCCCCCATTTGGAGGTTATTGTCCCAGATTAACAGGGTATTGGTGTTTTCTGACAAGCATAGGAGGTGCTGATGACTGGGGAGGAATAGAGTGAAAAACATTAGAGAGGGAAAAAAGAATGGCATTTGAAGATGTATAAGGGGTGTTTTCATCTTAAAATAAGCTTACTCTCCACATAGATGCATGACTGTCACACATTGTTGGTTTAGATGGAAAAGCTAACGGTGCATTTTAATCCACAAATCATATGGGGCTTATGTGGTTATTTCCAAATGATAGGGATCCACACATAGGCCAAACCATAAGGGGGTAAAGTGAAATTTTCCGTATATAGTATAGATGTGGGAGGTTGAAACATGAAGGGAGAAATGTTTTTACACTGAATAGGAAGTCCTTGTGCAATTTGTTATTGGAGTTTTAAACTGTAAATGAATGTGAAGTGGTAGAGCAAGATAAATAAATTATTTTTAAAGAACCAGATATAATTTTTGTAAAAGTTTGCATTTATTGGCCAATGGTTTAAATTTCCAATGATATGAGTCTTCTAGTGGATCCTTTTTAAACTTCTTTTATGTGTTGTCTATAATGAACCTTAGATCTTGTAAAAGTTTAACTAGGCTAGTAGTTGACATATATGTTGTTAAGTTTAAAAGTTACAATGCTGTAGCCTAATGATACTTTGCCTCTTACATTTTACAAATAACAAGTTACAAATTTCTGTTAGGAAGCTTGATATCACCATTTAATTTACGAATCAATCTACTAGGATATAGTGCCATTTGAAATGGCATAGCCACTTACTAATATATTGGACAAACATCAACAGAATAAGGTTATTTCATAGTTTATAGTTTCTGAATGGTTCAACGTCTTGTTTCACTTTAACAGTTTAAACATTTAATGGGTTTCCTTCCTACTAAAGTTTTGGACTATAATGCTGGTAACGTTTAAAGCGGAATCAGCCTGTTGGAGTTTAAGTTTGTAGCATGTTGCTGCCCATATAGCATTAATAAAGTTTGGGCTTCTCTACTTTAAACATAGTTTTAGTTATGTGTTCACAACAAAAGTGGAGTGAGCTGCGGTAGTGCCCCAACCTGTACAAGGGCTCACTCTTCAGCTCAATCATACCATACAACGGGGTCGATTGCAACAATACAACATGAAATTAATGAAAAGGGTGTTTCCCCACTGCTTATCTCACCATTGCTTGCAGGCTAGCCGCTAGACTAGAGACAAACCTAACCTTAGCAGCATCAATAGAAAGTGGCTGCTTTTTTAATCAAATTTGTGTTTCATGCTCGATAGCATGAACTCTTGCCATTGCACCAGGCAATTATTAGTTGAAGTAGATGTAGCAGTAATCTTTGGCAAATTTATGGAATCTAGAATTCTGCTTCCAGCTAACTATTAATTTGAATGCTGTCTTGGTGAGATAATTCATGCTGATATGGGAAGAGATGAATGCTTGTACTTTGTCATGTACTGTTACTTTCAAACACATTTAGTAGTTTAAATTCTGTGAGATGGAAAATCTATGGCATGAGATGAGAGTAGTTTTGAACTATGTTACACGGACTCAGGTATGGGTGCATATGCAGAGGTTGGATCCATCAAATCTCAAATTTAAAGATATGCGGACTCGACAAAGAGGGGTCATATTTTTATATTTTTAATCTATTATGTGGGATAAAATGGTGTTATATGTAACATACTAACATAGTGTCAAAAAGGCATTATACTCATGTCATAGCAATTATACAACAATACAAGTATAATCTCTTAAATTGTTTTCTTCTCTTTGGTTTATCCAAAAGTCAAGGCTATATTTGGTTTGGATTATTTTGGCTAATTTTATCACTAAAACTGATTAAATCATTTTTGGTTTGAAAAATACTGTTTGTTAGGAAAATGAAACTGATGTTTCATAATCACTTAAGTAATGAACTAGTTGAATTATAATCAATTTTTTTGCCATTTATCCTTATAAGATATTAGATATTTACACTTGGAGCTAGGAATTCATAAAATAAAAACTAAAGACTAACTTTCTTTGCTTTGCGAAAAGAACTTGGCATCAGATTATTAATTATTACCCATTTTTATGATAATAATTGTAGACCAAAGAATTCTGAATAATTCAATTGAACATATCTTAAACACGGCCTTAAGTGTTTCCAACATTTATGTTGATTTTCTTTTTGACATTAGTACAACAAAATAGTAGAAGTTACTGTTTTGTTTGATGCATTGGTGGCAATTGGCAACTTCCATTATTTTATGTTTCATTTTGAACCAATAAAATAGTGTTGTCAAATATTTTCATAATCTATTGCAGGTTGAGTGCAGAGTTTGCCAGAACTTAATCTATCCTGGGGAGGAGGTGTTATGCTCTGTTCGCGGTTGCAAAGGTGTATTCCACTCAACATGTGCGAAAGAAAAGCTTTGCTTCTCTTCTTTGAAGAAATTCAAGTGTCCTCAGCATGTATGATTCTCTCCATTATGATCTTATCTTTGATTCTACTTTTAGGTTCACTATCTAATCTTTGAATTGTGTTAGTATGCATGGTTTGTGTACAGATAAATTGCATGTTTGGTTTTTCAATAAAGAAATGAAAAAATAAAAGTTTGCTGTTATTTTGTACTGTGATGGTATTTTTGGGCTTTTTTGTGCTTTGATGTACAATATACTCTCTACTTGCATAGGTTGTCAAACATGTAAAGTTGTTTGCTTTAGATTGATCAATGGAATAGCGAGAATTGAACACCCTTAATGAATTTTACTAATGCTTATTTACAGAAAACTAGTGTTTCTTTTAAAATTTTAGTGAGCGTAACTTATGTTTGTGATAGCCAAAATAAGTTACTAGTGTATAAGGATCTAAAGCAAGATGAATTTCACAAAAATACACTAGTGCTTTATCTACTAATTCTGAATATCTTGTTTCATATCTGTTTTTTGGTTTTGTTTTTTGGACCCGGCATTTTTCAAATATAGGTCGCCCGGTCTGGATTATATTCTGTTTGCTATATATCTTTTCCTCTTGGTTGTGATATTTCAATATTTATAGATTATCAAAACATAAATTTTTTTTTTTTTTTTAAATTAAGAAGTAATGTTCTTGTACAGATACTGATGTATTATTAGTCTTAAATTATTACTTGCATTGTTGCTCATGTATGTGACATCTATATTTTGAAAAGGCATGCTTCTTATGCAAACAAAAGTCATATTGGCGATGTGTGCGATGCACGTTAGCATCACATGATAAGTGCGCTGCGTTTCAAGAGGGCGTGATCCATTTAAACGATCAACCAGGACGAGCTGTTTGTTGGAGGCATCCTACTGATTGGCGGCTGGAGAAGAAGGTCAATTTCTTCTTTTCTTCATCAGGGTGGTTTCTCTATCCTGATTTGTGAAATATTCTAATTTTTTTGTAGATTTGTTAGAACATACATTTGGTGAATGCGTTTAATTTGATTGTATACACATTGGGGTATAAAGGTCAAGTGTATTTAGTGATTTTTTATTTATATAAAAAAATGAGGAGTTTTTGCATTTTCTAGTCATGGTCATGGAATTATCTTGGCCTTGTTATTAGATTGAATGCCATAGAGATGGTGTCTTCTTTTAATTCATTTTGATTTTTTCCCCATTTGACATAGGCCCTCATCTCTTCCATTTGCTCTGACCTTTCCACTCGCGCTACTTGAAAGGAATTAGAAGTAACCTTTTCTCTAAGCTAAGCTTGCCAGTCTCTCTATTCTAGTTGAGTAAGGAAGTCCTCATAGCTTATAGTTTGTGAATGCTTAAATCACTCTTTTTGAATGAAAAATATGGGGTTTGAATTAGGACCAAGAAAAAAAAAAGCTCTTCTATCGATGAGGCCTGTGCTTCCTTTGTTGAAATAACGACAAATGGTTTGATTCGAGATTTCTTATGTATCATTTTGTATGCATTTGTTTAAACATATATTAGGTGGCAACATGTGGGTCCTATTGAGCTATGTTGAATTTTTTTATTAATTTGAAGCAACTATACCTTCAATACTTTGCTACCCTGCAATTATGTTTTAATTACTCATTGATTTTATTGGTCTTGTTAGACTGATTGTTTCATGATGTTGGCTGTGCTCATTGCATTTGTCGTCTAGAAATTAAGCTTTATGTTTGGGTTTTATTATTTTGTTCATATTTTTTATTGATTAGGCTGGCTGACAGGACTAATATATCTTGTTCAATGAGCAGCATGTGGCCCCAACGAGTGTCATAGAGGTCAGACTTTTAGTATTTTGTTACCTTTTTTTAACATTGTATATAACAAAAAATGCTTTAGGAAATTTCTTTTTTTCTTTATGCATTTATTTATTTTATATTTTAGGGTAAATTACAAATACACCCCTTGAGGTTTGTATAAAATACAGATAGCCCCTGTGGTTTGAAAAATTACAAATATTTCCTTGTTAGTATTTTTTATTTAACAGAATTAACTAAAAAAATAAAATTCATAATTGCTCTCCTATATAATAATAAAATTACCTGAACTATTAATTGAAACATATTTCTAACATCATTAAAAACTGTTAATTGACTTGATGATTTATTAATAAAAAGGGCGATTTATTATGAAATTAGAAATCTTAGGGGGTGGAATGTAATTTCCCAAACCACAGGGGGTGATTCGTATTTTAATCAAATCTCAGGGATTGTGTTTGTAATTTACCCTCTATTTTAAATTATACACTACATGGAGCATGGAGGAAGTAGTCATCAACTGTTTTTACTATTTGAGATATATGGAGTTTTTCACTTCCCTTCCTGTCCTCCCAATATGGAGGAAATCGAAAGAAAAAAGTTACAAGCTTTATCCCTGATTCCTTGAATGCAGACTTGGCTTACTGGAAATTGTGACAATTTTGAAGACATATTTTTGGGAAAACTAAGATAGTTTTTCAGTTGTTCTATTGCAAAAATTAGTTTATAGATGCTCTATATATATAATCATTATATGTTAAGGCTAACTGTCTCACCTCTCAAATTTAGGAAATATTTTGTCGCTTGCCTCTACCCTACACTAAGGAGGAGTTCAAGATTGATTTTACTTGGAAAGACATGATGGAGAATAAAATGGAGCCACCTCCATACGTGCACATTAGGCGTAGTATCCTACTCATACTTTTATTGAACTAGGCTGAACCAGTTAAATATTTTCCTCATTTTGTGATTAAATTGTATGCCTTGAACTAAAAGTATTGAGTTTCTTTAACATTTGTGCAAGGCTAAATGATTTTTTGCTCCAGATTGATGTTTAGTATTCTATGAAATTGACATCCTTAACTGAATTAGACGTGTACCTTATTAAGAAAAAGCGAAATGATGTTGATGCTGACATTGGTTGCACGAATTGCAGTTCTACACAATGCTGTGAAGATTGCGTTTGCAGGTATTATATTTCCAATGGTCATCCAAATGCATGCAACACTTAGGGCTCCACATTAATGAGGGCCCATTTTCTGTTTCAGAAAATAGCCAACGTGCTCGTTATAATTCACATGTTTTAAGATTCACTACCCAAGTATACCAATGATCCTCTATATTTTTTATTCCGGGAGTTAATTTAATGATACCATATCACCAAATACATGGTTTTTTTTTTTTGCCGCTGGTAATTAGTCTACATCATGAATGTTTATTTTGAACTTTAAGAAAAAATATAAGCCACACAGTCTCTCATGATCTATGAAGCACAATCATGTCTCTGGAGGTGACGTATTGGTGTTTGACATGCGCTAGATAGGCTTTAGAAACATGTTGGACATGTTTGAAGAAGTGTTTTATTTTATTTTTTCGGGTCACACTAGGACATGTTGGGGAAATGCAGTGTCCCATTTATTTATTTATTTATTTTTTCTTTCTCCAACCAAAGTAGCATACCCAAGGTTGATGAATTTGATAAGAATAAATATTTGACATATAATAAATATATAACATGTAAATATATAAAATTATATGTTTTTCCCGTGTCATGCCGGTTTGTTTTGTCTTGCATTTTTTTGAAAATGTACATGTTTGCGTGTTATGTCTCATTTCCATGTCTGCATTTGTGCTTCTTAACACGTGATAATTAGCAAATCTATGTCAATGCAACTGGTGGCCCTCAAAACACCCTCTTCCGATACAACAAGAATAAGGAAATAGAAAATTAAGGATGTAGTTTTTTGGCGTAAGAATTCGTGTCTTCTTATTTGATCATCTAGTTTCTCTGTTTGTGACGTTTAAAGCTTCTGTTGAATAAACCCAAGAAGCTCATACAAAGCAATCCTACATTTTATTTGATCGATATTTCAATTCTAAGAATTGGTCTTTTGTTGCATTCTATTTCAAGCACTTATTTTTAACCTTCTTTTGCAGTCAAGTTTATATATTTATCTATTGATTTCACTATGCATTTGACTTCAAGTGTTTTGGGTTTGATTAGTGTTTTATATACCATAAATGTGTGATTAATAGGGTTCAATGCATAAGCTGCTCAAAAGCTTGTCGTTGCTCAGAAATGTGCACAAACAGACCATTTCGTAAAGAGAAGAAGATCAAAATTGTCAAGGTAAGTTCTGCTTCATAATCTCATCAATTTTCTTAATAAAACATTAGTCACTAATTTAAGGGGTTGTTTGGAATGTTCTAAATAAGTGTACTTTTTGACTTTTTATAAAAAGATGTGTAGAAAAGTAGAGAGAAGATGTTGATTGATGTGACCCAAAAAAGATAAAAAGTGTAGACTTACCCAAACTTGGCCTAAATTTTTTCAGTAGTATTGAGTGAACTGTTCTTTGAATATGGTGTTATATTCGTTTGCAGACTGAATTTTGTGGATGGGGAGTAGAGGCAGCTGAATCCATTAATAAAGGTGATTTTGTGATCGAGTATATTGGGGAAGGTAGTTTTCTTTACCTGATATTTTGAGCTTACCCTTTTTTCTTTTTCTTGGGGGGGTTACAAATGTGATAATGTCATTTTGATCTTTAACATTATTCTAGTCACAAGCATTTCCCTGATAGTTGCGTCTGTGCGAGCAATGGCAAGGTACACAAGCTTCACAGCTCATCCGGTGAACAAACATGCTTAAATCCCCTATTACTTGACTGAAACTTTGAACACTGTCAAGTTAAGTGTGACTGAAACTCAGAACATTGTCAAGTTAACAGAACAAGATGTGATTGTTAGATAGCTTGATATGCATGATTGGGCTTATTTCCTAACAACTTAGGCTTTTGGAAAAATTAACAATTTAATATGGTATTAAAACTCAGGTTAAAAGAGGTGTTAGATAACTAGATATACATCGTTGGGTCCATTTCCTAACAGTTCAGACTTTTGAAAAAATTGGTAACTTAACAGTGACCTCTCTTATTTTACCATTATAGTTTACATAACCACGATCTCCTTTACCATCACCACCACCACCACCACCACCACCACCACCACCACCCTGTGTTACATAGACTCGCCGTTTTCAGCTAAATACCGGGACACAAGATACCTACATGGGTGTGGAATATGGCTTGGGCACATCACTTTGCAAGAGGATACGGCTGTGTGAAGCAGATCAAGGAAGACAAACCACAGATTTGGAAGCTTGAGGAAGAAAAACATGGATTGGGGCAGATTGAAGCACAATAGCAATTGACGTTGACCATTGTCGATCTGAAATAGAAGTTTTCCAATCACTAAAGATGTGAGACGAGAGATGAGCAGTTTCTAAGTTCAGGCTAAGAAGTGGTTCAGATTCTTCTCTTCTTTTTTTCCTATAGTTTTGGATTTTACATTTTTCTTAATCAATGACTTTATTTAAAACACAGAAATATATGGGCCTGGGCCTGCCCACACTTTTAAGAGAGGAATGAATTACAACCCAAACTCTTAAAAAAAAGAATGATAAAATGCCTGCCCAAACTTCATTGTATTTGGGCCACAATAATTTAAAGTGACAATATTTATTGGGCTAATTTGTCATTCTTCATAATTATCAAACTATAATCCAATTAGTTTTAGCCTGTACAAACCAAAATTCTGCAACAAAATAACCAAAAAAATAATATAAAGAGAAACAAGAAAAAAACCATAGATGAATTTTTTCTCGTTAGTCTAGCTAACGGAATAGATGAATGGTTCTGATTGGGACCCATTCAAAAGATTAGGTTCAGATTGAAGAAATTAAAAATTCAGGTATTGATTTGTTATATTGGTTAAACCTGAGTTTCTTTTTCTTTTTATTTGTAATTCCCCTTTTTAATAATGCTATTATATTATTTAGTATGTTTTTGTGAATTTTATAATTATATATTCTTAAAATATATTTTTTTCTTGCGTCTCCATGTTGTGTTGTGAATATTTTTGGTTGAATTTTTTGTGTTTGTTGTGTTGCATTGTATGTGTCACATGTCCATATCTGTGTTTATTAGGTCTTAAGGATTTTTGGACATGAGATTGCAGAAAGTGAGAGAAAGAAGTGGAGTGAAATGAAAGCATGCATTAGGCCACTTTCTTTGAGAGGATATCTGCTTCACCATTTATTTTTCTAGGTCATGGAAAATTCTCCTTCAAGAGTCCATGCCTCCATGGATGTCACCTGCTGGTTTTGTACAGTGTAGATTGTATAGTGATTAATATTAATTCATTTGAATGTTGGGTTTATGGTCTACCATTCCAATTTTTCATGATTGCCACAGGAGACATTTTTCTCCATAGTTTTCTTCATAAAATTTCATTCACTCTCTCTGTTAAGTGAAGCTTATCATTGCATATTATGGTTATGGAACTCTTAAAACTAGTGAATAGTTTTAGAATAAAGTGGGTTAGATTCTGAATAATAAGATACTTCAAGTGAAGTTGGGTTAGATTTTGAATAAGAAGTTCAAAGATAAGTGTTTGCAGGTCCAGGAGGATATGATAACCCCTTTTCAACATTATACATTCATGGGTTCACACTTCTTACAATTGAGTTTTATATTACAGAAATGCAGAATCACAAATATTATGATGCGCTATGTTGGTCTTCACTCCCTAAGGGACTTAAAATTTTCTTGGAACTAAAGTTCAAATTTTCATCTACATGCCTTTAAGATCACAAGTTATTTGTTGTTGCAGTTATTGATGATGCTATGTGTGAACAAAGGCTATGGGAGATGAAGTACAGAGGCGTTAAGAACTTCTACATGTGTGAAATACGAAAAGACTTCACAATTGATGCCACTTTCAAGGGAAATTCTTCTCGCTTTCTAAACCATAGTTGTGATCCCAACTGTAAACTGGAAAAATGGTTAGTATGAACCACTTCTAAGCTCTACAAATTTTTTAGGTTAGCTGTAAAAAGCTGCAGTTTCCTTCTAGGAGCTGAATGTTGAATGTATATAATAGATCTTAACTTCTGGTTTTCAATAAGATTATATTTGTCTTCCACCATTTACTAAATCAGAAGGTTGGTGTTGTTCATTTGACTGTTTCTTGGGGATCATAGAACTTCTTTAGTGTAGAAGTGTTTGAAAAATGGAATTGTAATTCTCTCTTATGGCAGTCTTCTTATTATATACGAGGAAGGGTCCTTAAGACAGTGCTTTTGTTTGCTCAATCATATTTTTTAGACTAATAGGATCATTCATGAAGTGAGTTATGGAACACATGTCCCTTAGGGAGCCTATGTTTCCTAATGCTATAGATAAATCAGATGATGGGGTACTTGAAAGTTCAATACCACTATAAAACTTGCTCATATAAGCTGATAATTATATAGTAGAAAGTCATGATTTTTAGTCCTATTTATGGAACCTGTACCTTATTGAGCAAATTTTTGGTCCATATTTTCCCCCCAAAATGCTTTTTGATATAGTTTTTTACGATCTAGGAAGCACGGATACGGGGATATGGCGATACGCCAAAATTTGAAACAGTAGAATACGGGTACGGCGAGGATACGATTGTAAAAAGAAATTATTTTTTATAATTTTAATAATGTAATATGCATGAAAATGAAACCTAAAGTAAATTAATAAAGAGAGAGATTCCTATTAAGCTAAGAGTCACTCATAAAAGATCCAAAACTAAAAGCAAAAACAAATGCAAATTAAACATTATCCTTACATGCCGACACCCAAAAAAGAACGAGAGCAGAGAGAAGAAACGTGAGAGAGCGAGAGAGAAGTGAGAAAGACAATAAGGATACGTCAATTTGACAAATTCTATTACTTTAACTCTCACTATATTCATCTTATCAAAGAACTAAACAAAGTATTAAAAGTAATATGTGACTTTAAGTATCTGATACTCCAAAATTAATAAAAAATTAATTAAGAAGTATCCGATACATATCCGTGAGTATCCAAGGAGTATCGGTTTCTGATAAGTATCCGATATAGATACGTCTCCATTTTTGAAGTATACGTGCTTCATAGTTTAAGATAGTAGAATTTGGAGGTTCTTTTCAGTGGCCTCAGTTTTTTCATTCCATTTTTTTTGGTGATCTGTCTATGATCTTACAGTTTCACCTTTTGTTTATTTTGGTAATAGATTTTGTGTGCCAGATTGATATGGTCCCATCATTTTTTTTTTTTGTTAATTTTAGTGGATGTGATTCTTTGACACTATCTGTGCGAGTTTCTTGTATCTATTTGCTGAGCATTGGCATGTCTAATAGTATTTAAAGAGTATAGTAGAACATGGTTGAAGAATCTTCCTCTGATATCAGAATTTGACTGCTTCGCACAAAACAGATTCTGACGTTTTTTTGTGTTTCTGCAGGCAAGTGGAAGGGGAGACACGTGTTGGCGTCTTCGCTGCTCAATCTATTAAGATTGGGGAACCATTAACATATGATTACCGGTATGTTTTAATTTATTTTCTAGTTTCAATTATTGTTTCTTGTTTGTACTGCTTTATTTTTCATCACTAGCATTCACTATATTTTAAATTAGGTAGTCGAATGATTAACATCGTCAGTAAACAGATTATGATGAAATTATTCTGTAATGAACAATTGTTAGACACTTATAGTGGTCTCACTATGTTGCATCGTTTCATGTATCACACTCATTTTCTTGTTAGGGTCCTGTACATGTGGTCTCTCTCTCTTCTCTCTGTGGGGACGGTGATTTTCATATGGAAGTTCTGGGCTTCATATGTAATTTTGTTATGATTATAAAAATAAATTGTAGGTTAATTGAAATTGTAAAAAAATTCTTGTTTAATTGTAGGTTAATTGTTTGATAAGTAAAAAATTGTAGGGCCTGATGATTATAAATCCGCCGTGGGATGCCATTAAATGGGATTCCAGACATGAATAGGTAAAATATGTTGCAAGACTAAGAGTTCTATGCTCTTTGGTTTTGCAGATTTGTGCAGTTCGGACCTGAGGTGAAGTGCCATTGTGGCGCTCCAAACTGTCAAGGTTATCTTGGGACCAGAAGAAGGATTGTCAAGATTGATGTTTGCTGGGGTTCAAAACGCAAAAGAACACCAATCCTCAGCTGCTTGCTTTAACAATCGTTAAACTGACAATTATACTGAGAAGGTGATGTTGTATACTGCTCTTACAGTAAAACACCAATAAACAAAAGAAATGGAGAAGTGCAAGAATACTGTCTCCTTTGTCATTGCTGTTGATTTACAATTGCTACATTCATCAAAGAAAATAAAAAAGAAACTTGTAACTTGTAAGAATGCATGTAATTTCCCCATATCGTTGCTAAGTTTTTGTTTGACAAAGGGTACACCTTTCGAAGTATATAAAAGGAACAGTGAATTCTACTTCTTGAGTAGCGTTGATGCTTTTGCTATTCCCCAATCATGATTTAGGGTTGGGATCTTGCTATACATTCTTATTTTTCTGCATTTGGAAATGACTTAATTGACCTGTGTGATTTTTGTGTTTGAAATGGAGCTGCAGACATTTCAATTTTGTAAAGAATTTAGGAAGTACAATTTTTATCATCCTGTGCTTCAAGCAGTTCTTTCTTTCTCTAGTTTATGATTTGTCTGTTATCTTTAGTCTTGTTTTTTGGGTTATAAATTAGCCATTAATGTCCCGATGGATCAAAGGATTGGATAATTTCTCTATTTTTCATGTTGTAATATGTGGTCCCCCTCAGTTGGCCATGTTAGAAGCAATTTCTAAGTCTTTCTTCTTCTTTTATTTATTTATTTTAAATTTATTTATCAATAGTAATTTTCATTAAAGTAAGATTAGCCAAACGACATTTATAAGGAGATTAGCAAGAAGCTTACACTAAATTAAGGAAAAATCCTAGTTCAAAAAATAAAGGAAAAATCCTCAAATGAAGCACTAAGGAGAAATTGTACATGTATCAAGACATAAAATTTATATTACGAAATAGAAGTCAATCATAAGAGTTCGATAATATCTTAAGCCTGAGATAAATACATAGGCTATATTTATCTGTGTGGGAAAGTTACAATCACATCAAAAAAGACAGAAAAAACACAAAAATCCTCAAACCCAAAATGCCCAAGTAGTGGTGGTGGATGATCCGGTGATGAAAGGCGGTAGATCTGGTTGAAGGAAGGTGGTAGATTTGGCAAGGAAGAGTTGGAAGGCGGCAGATCAAGTTGATGGTGGTCGAGCAAGAGGCGGTGGTGTGGTAGCGATGGAGGAGAGTGAAGGCGAATCTGGTGAAGGTCACGACCAGAGTTAAGGCAGAGGGGAGAGAACACCTTCAAAAAGAGGGAGAAGGGTGGAAAGATAAAGTTTCCAAGTTATTTGAACAAAAAAGCAAGGAAACGAAAGAGAAAGAGGGGTAAAAAGAGAGAGGAGGCTAGAGGTTGCTAGAACTCTCTCCTATCCCGGCTGTTGCACACAAACGAAACCTTAGGGGTAGAAAAGTTTAGAGAGAGAGAGAGAGAGAGAGAAAGAGGGAGAGAAGCAATTTCTGAGTTTGTTTTGTTATTTTATCTTTTTTGAAAACATAATGTAAACCAAAAAATATATATTTTTAATAACTTGGATAATTTAATTTTAAACTCAAAATTACTGTTCATTTTAAAAAATAAAATATAATTTGTTTGTGTCTGGTGATATTTGATGAAATTAATTTTTTATACATATATCATTGCAAGGTTTACGATTCAGATCATCTTGTAGGCCCAAAATGGGGCCCATTAAATGAAGTATAGAGAATAGTGTAGACATTTCATTTTTGATCGTTCTCAAGACTTGGATATCGTCAATTGTGTACTTGATGATTTTGATTGCATGTGCTCGCCAAGCGCTCGAAGTCCTTGACAGAATGCCACAGCTTTGAGCCTCGCATTCCTGTCACCTTGTTTTTGGACCAAAACCTTGGTGTTTCAAGCCTGAACTTTTTGGTGACCTGTCGGCCATCACCATGGGCTGTCAGCCATGTCTTCTGGTTGTTGGCCATTAGTGTAGCCAGTCAGCCACCAATGTGTTTTGCAAATATTTTATGCCAGTTGTGCCAGCTATTTGTACAGATGCATGCATCTGCACCCACATGTAGGGCTGGATCTCTTTGTATGGAATTCATGTTTTCTATATATATGGGGGCTCATCTCTCATTTTTGGGGGTTAGAATTTTTGGAATAAAAATCTCTCTCTCTTTCTCTCTCTGTCTACATTTTTCTCTCTCTCTCTTGCAAATTTGTGCATACTTGCCTACATATACTATATTTTTGCATATACCTCCTTATCCAAAATTGATCACCTTTGAGCTGAGGTTCCTTGAGGCCTTCTTGGAGCTCTTGAAGGTGATTTTAGCTTGAATTGTTGCTTAAAGTTGATCATTGCTTCAAGAGGTATAACATTTCCCTTTTTACCTTACTTTGAATGCTTGTTTTTCTATCTTTTCCCCACTGTTTTTGGGTTGTTTTTGGGCTATAAAAACTCTGTTTTTGTGGGCTGAAATTGGTGGTTTTAGGCCATTTAAGGTTAGGGGGTTGTTCACCCTTCTTTATTCCTTGTTAAAAGGGCTTTCCACCTTTGTTTCCCACTTTCAAACTATCTTTTTTTGGACTTTTGAACACTGAATTTGAGAGTATTTTCAATGGTGAAAATCGTGTTTTGAAGTCCAAAATTGGACGGGTTAGCCTTCCATTCTTATGTCTTATTTGCTAGCCTAGTTAGCTCCATGTGTTAGCTTAATTTTCTAGCTTTTTGTAGCTTAACTCCAGCCTGTTTTAGGCTCTATTTAAGACTGTTTTAACTCTGTTTTGGGTTGGTTAAGACATTCAAGTCTTGTTTTGCATGCTTGTAGTATAAGTGTCCTCACAAGCTTGGTGTTCTAAACTTTTAGACACCACTTGTTTGAATTGATTGCATTGTTTTAGTACTTTTCTCACTTAATTCAGCACTTTTAATCTCTGCAACCTCCTTTATTTTTTGACTTTTTCATTTGCTTTGAGGGTTATTTCAACCTTGGGATTGTGTAAGCTGGAGATTGAGGCTCATGCTTAATGATTTAATCATCTTTTGGAGGTTCATTACCATCGACATGTCACCTTTCTCTTGCCTTAAACCTCCCTTTGTTTGACACTTCTCTTTAGAGGACTTGATTTACCAATGGACTTAATTGGTTAAGGAACGGTTGGTAATCTAAAATGAGTAACTAAAAAGTTACAGCTAAACGGTGAAAAATAAGAATTTGATTGTGTTTTGGTGTGTTCAATCGGACATTAATTGAACACGAGGAAATTTGGGACATTTCATACTCAGTGATGAAATGTGCCAAGTTTTCAAGGTCACCATTGCCCTTGATCATGCATGATAGGGTGAAAGTTTTGAATCTTGTTTATGCATTTATTAAACTTGTACATCTTAGTTCTTTGGCTATCATGCAATGAAATTGATTGATTGATGGTTTAAGAGCTAAGGGTATCACTCCTTTGAGATGTTTTTGATGATAAGGAGGGATACACAATACAAACAATCCTTGAGAAATACACTGTCCTACTCTGTTTGCTCTTTGTTACAGCAAGGAAGTCCAAATCAGCAGTGGCCGACAGGCCTTATCAGTAGCCGACCGACCATCATCAGTGGCCGACCGGTCCGCTGTTGGCCACCAATGAATTTTGAGCAGAATGTTTGTGAAGCAGAGCAGCTTTGACCTGGAGGTGGAAAACTAGTGCAAGGGTTGTGCAACAGAGGCTTCTGAGGACCGACAGTGGATGTTCTTTGGGTGGAAATCGAGCATACATGGGCCTCCCTCGCTTCCCGAGAATAGTTAATTAGTTTAATTAGCATTTAGCCATTTATTTGTTGTAATTAATTAGTTGTAGCTAATTAGTTTGTTTTGTACTTATTTAATTAGTTTTGATTAATTAAATTAGTTTGTGTTGTAAATATTTAATTAGCTTAGTCTAGTTAAATTATTTAATTGTTGTACTTATTTAATTAGCTTAGAATAGTTAGTTAATTTATTTCATTCGTTTTGTAATAATTAGCCTAACTTAGTTAGCTAGTTAGCTTAATTCATTCTCCTTCGTGAGAGCGCAAATGTAATAATGGCCCTGTTTGGTAGAGCTGTGGGAAAGTGCTTATAGCTTATCCCTAAACAGCTTATAGCTTATAACTATGAACATAAGCTGATTTCTGACTTATAAATTAAGCATCTCCTGCCCCACTCAAAGAATAAGCTGATTTCTGACTTCCAAAAAGCTATAAGTTATAAGCTATAAGCTAAACCAAACACATCAAAATAGCTTAAATTAAGCTGAAAGCTGAAATAAGCTGCTTTTAAGTTCTGCCAAACAGGCACATTGTATATGTCTTCCAACCCCATGTCTTTCTCCCTTTTATTTATCCGTTTTTGATGGTTAGATTATGGACATCACGTTTCAATTAGCATATCGCATGTTTGCATCCATTCATTTGTATTGCATGCACTCAGGCTCGGTTCATCATTCTAACTGCATTGTCATTTCAATACTTCTTTGAATACGTGCTTAGACCACATGTTATCAAATCGATTCATATGCCATGTTAAGTGGCCGAGCCTATTTTAGTTGCATTAGTCATCTTATATAGTTAGGAATCATGCATTTTTTTCTAACTCTTTTGTTTTATCCTAGCTTGGAATACTAGGTGAGTTTTTAGAATTTTAACATACTTGCGTGAGTGTGAGTGATTGCCATGATTCGCATGCTTAACATGAGGCTAAATGCTTACTTGTTAAATTGTTTGCATGCCTGTGGATGAAGTCTTGTTGCTTGAATTGGAATGATTCAATAAATGTACGTTTTAAACCCACTTTGTCAAGTGGCAAATTCATAAACTTTAACCCCACTTTGTTAAGTGGCAAAATCAAACCCTTTTCAGAAAACAAACATGAAATTGGAATGTTCCAATTCAGGCAAACTAGTCTATACTTGCTTGTGCGCATCACATAGTAAATACTAGCCTAATAATCAGAACAAGAGCATATAATGTTGATAAAAATCATATCATGATTAGTAGAGGCTGATTTTTGATTGGGCGAGCGGGGGTGCTCAATTCATGACATTCCCTTCTCGTACCTAAGTTCCTGAGCCAAGACAATCTTGGTGATGACGGACACGTAGCCTTTAGCACGAGTCATGGGTTTCCTAAATTTTCTCAAAAAATATTTAGGTGACGACTTTGTATCTGACAAAACAGTCTATCTTTGGCATTTGATTCAAAATTGATTTTCCTAAAGATTTTATTGGATTTGGACTCTTTAGTGTTTATCAATTTCACATTGCACTTGTGAGATTAGATTCAGAACTGCGGGAGTTCGAATTGTAGGGCTTCTTTCGAACCTTCCGAAAGGGGGCGCGAAAAAGTCGAGTTACAAATAGTGATGGGATTTTGGGAAGGGGGGGATCCATTCCTTCCTGTTGAGAAATAAAAATTATATATATGATTTGAGTTTTGTTGATTTTTAATTTAATATAGATTAAAATTGTTAGGAGTTTTACAATCTTGCATAGAAATGAATATAAAAGAGGGTAAAATTAGAAAATTTTGGTGGAAAGTCTATTTTTATTTGCTTATATGATATTAGGTCTAATGATTGATTTGTTTTAATGATATCACAAAGTATTGTTTTAAAGGATATTTATTTTTTTCATTTTTACTTGTGTGTATGGAAATTTTTTTTAATGATTGATTTTTTTTAGTTGTGTGTGTATTTTTTCATGTTGACAAATTGTTGTGAAATACTAATTCAATCCCTCCCCGCTGCGACTACCCTACTCTGTTGTCCCATTTACAGTCTTGAAACCCTCCCCCACTGCTACGACCCTCCTCCGTTGTCCCTCTTACAATCGTGAAACCCTCTCCCATAGTCAAAACCTTAAACCAACTCCATCCCCCACTCGTAAAACCCACCCCACCAACCTCTACAATTTGCGAATGAATCCTCCTGGCCAGCTGTGACTAATGATCCCTCCTTTTCTCCTCGACACCATAAACCCTAGATCTAGAGTTTAGGTAGGGGAAGAGAAAGAAGAAGAAGAAAAGCCAAATAACAAATGACGGGATGAGAAGAAAAAGAAAAGGGGACGGCGGATGGTGGGGAGGAGTGGAGGCATAGAGGAGGTGGTGGAAGGGGTTGGTTTAGGGTGGGGGTAATGTTGGAATTAATTAGAATATTCAAAGATAAAAGCTAAATTTTTAATTTTGGGATGCAATGTGTTAAGAAGTGGGGTGCCCAACAAAATACTTCTATTACGTTTGGTAAATTAGGAGATAAAAGGAAAAAAAAATGATTGTATAAGTTGTGAGAGAAAATGAAAGATTTTAATTTCTTTCTTTCTTTTTTTTTTTTTTTTGAATAAATAAGAGAGAAGAAAAAAAAAATTGATATGAATTTTTCCCCTATCATTAGGTCATTTTGTGTGTATGTGTATGATTTTTTTTTTTTTTCAAGGATAGGACAAGAATACCCATGAAGGGAAAGTAGAAGTTAAGTGTACGTGGGGCCTCCAATCCAACAGCATGTTTCTTTTCTTTTCTTTTCTTCTGTTCACATATATATGATTTGATTATATTATTTTACAAAAAATGCAACCACTTATTAGTAAGTTCCTATGAGCTTTTTTTTTTCTTGAAGATGGAGCCTGGATAGGTGAAAGAAAGCCCACCTTTGTCTCATCTTTTGTGTGTATGCTATGCCATGTTACGCTCCTCTCCTCTTCTCTCCTCCTCTAGGACTACTGTTGGCGCGGCAGGGGTGGCTACAAAGGGCATTGGATCATGGTGGAGGCTGGTACTGGTGAAGCTGTCATGAGAGTATATCTATGATGATGGTGGTGGTGGTTTTCTTTAACTTTTGTAAGGATTGGGCTAATTGCGATAATCCCACTTTCCATGTCCAAAAATCTTTGCAAGTTGCTCTCTTCTTATGTTTTAATGACTTCTTGTAAGAGATAATGTAGCGGCGGCGGCGGCAGCGGCAGCGGTGGTGGTGTGATATTGGCAAAAAGGCTCAATCTATACATTGCTATGAACACATTATTTTCCACTTTTTCACTTTTGCACGTTATTACTCATTTGGTATAGATATATATATATATATATCAATAAAAATTAGTTATTAATTGTTAAATTAGTACTATAGAGGAGTTAAACCCTCAACTTTTTCCTTGCAAACACTTAAATGTTGCACTGAGGTCACAAAGCCATTGGCACTTACTTGGTATTTATGGCTAGCTATGTAAAGTTGTTCTTTTACGACATGTTAGTTTATTCTGATTCTACTTTACTCTCTCTCTTTCTCTCTCCCACAATTGTTTCATCATATTTTGAAATTTTCATAATTCAACCACTATACTGAATAACAAGGAGAATGGAAGATTTAAAAGAAACCCCATTTTTAAAGAAAATAAATACTAAACACATTTTGAATCAGTTTAATCCTTCAAAAGTACAGTTATTTTTTGCATTCTTCAGTGTTTAACATGCTTTTATTTTATTTTAATCCAATTCAGTCGAAAACATACTGTCAGTGTTTCTTTAGTGCTTTCCTTTATCTATCTATTCTTCTTTGCTTTTGCTTTTGCTTTTTCTTTTTCTTTTTTCTTTCTCCTTATAATAAGTAAATATTATACTTTTATATGTGAAATTTGGAATCTCGTAGTGTATGTGCATTTCAAAAGCAACCCATTTACAATTGAACTGCTATCCATCTTTGCACTTTGATAATCTATTAAATTTTGTCCTATATATATATTGTGTTAAGTGAATGGGTGCATGGAATCCAAGGATTGATTTCGAAGGGCAGGGGGCGGTCCCCTTACGTATAAGGTTAATTTGGATGAAGGACATAGCCTAATATAATTATAAAAAAAAAAAGAAGATATTTACATACAAATTTTAATTTATGAATTTATGCTGAATTAAAGTCTTAAGTAAAAATTTTTAGACCTTCAAATCCTATAAATTTTTAATAGTCAAAATTACCCTTCAAACAATGATTGTTTATTATTTATGATTATCTATAAAGGAACATGGTAATTTAATATTTATTTTGATTTTCAAAACTTTAAAATATCAACTTTTAAAAAATTATGTGCAAACAAAATAAAAAACTAAATTATTTTTTTTGTGCAAAACTGAAAATTTTATATTTCTAAAGGATCATGATGATAGAATATTGATGCGCAAAGTTAAAAAAAATAAAAAAAATTAAAAGTTAAAAATTAAAAATGAAAAAACTGATAATGTTATTGATTTAATTGGATAGTTAAATCAAACTAATAAGTAGAAGGACAAAAATGTTTAATCTCATACTCTGTTTTTTTTTCATCAGTTAGTGAAATAATTATCTGAAACACTACTATACAAAATTGATAATGTTCTTAGTTTTCAAAATTAGAAAAAATTGATAATATTCTCAGTTTTACTAAATAGGACTTATTGGTTCAAAAAATATTAAATAAAACCTGAGCGACCATAACATGTGTAAATAAGACTTTTAGATAATTAACTCAATAAAAAATTATAAATAGAGGGTTTGAGCACAAGACCTTCGATCTCATTAAGAATACATTTACACTTGGACAACAAATATATTATAATATTAATTTTTTGATTATTCATTTTTCTTCTTACTTATTTGAATTGTACACACATCGCATATATCACCCGGGTAGTATCTAATATTGTATTAATCAATAAAGTGTACTCAGAGGGAGGGAGAAAACAAGAGACAGAGAGCCATAGGTGTTCCTCCTCAACATAGTTGCCGGCAATCAAGTCGTCGTCGTCTCAACCATCGTTCCTCACCATTGTGGCTAGCAATCTAATCATTGTCCCTTATCTGTTCAGCACCATTGTCGACGATCTAGTCTGTTTGGTTTGTGATATGTCCCCGTATTGAATTTATCTGTGATCTGGCCATCAATTCACACCAGCGTCCGTTGCTTTGCTTTGATGAATTATTTACATTTGTTATCTATATATGAAATTAATTTTCAGAGGTGAACCCAAATCTTTACGTTTGTGAGTGGTATGACAGTATGCTTTGTGTATGGGAGAGAAATATTCGCCTCGCTCCGTACCTCCTTGCTTCCAAGCTTGTCTCACACCGTTATAACTCCATCGTACTGTGGACAAAACAAAGGTGAGCTACCCCGCAAGTGGGTTTGCCAAAAAACCCTTCGATGATCAAGTTAGCTTTCTAGAGAAGAGAGAATGCAAAGCACTGTAGAGAGAGAGAGTTTGAAATTGCTTACCCCCAATGTCTGCATGCTCCTTCTTTTCAAGGCTGGCCATGCAGCCTCAGAGATTGTAGGCGCACTACCTCTACTATCCTTCTCTGGAAAAGCGGCTGTGTTTCCCTCTACATTTCTTGCACGTGTAGAGACCAAAACCTCCAAACAGTGCTTGTCACACAGCCAAACGGTATTGACACATACTAGGAGTGGATTTCTTTCTTCTCTTTATTGGTCCACGTTGGATGCTCGACTAGGTTGTTACTTGTGAACCAATAACACTACGTTGGTCTCTTCGTGCTGAGCTGGATCATAACCGGCCTATCATTACCGATTAGAGGCGAGCACATCGTTCAGCATCTCGGCTTCTGACCGCTGTCTCACGGATCGCCTGCCTCGGTGATAGTAGCTCAGTCATTAGCTCGATCTTCACTTGACTCCGTTACCTTGGAAGTCAACAATGGGGCAGTTCTGCCCGCCAGTTGAGTCAACTCGGCCGGGTCTGGCCAACACAATATTTTGTGTGGGCCTAGCTCTGTTCGGCACTACATTTCGTGCAGATCTCGCTTGGCCAAATGCACATCGGATGACCTCAGTCCGGTCTACTGACGCGTCCCAGGTTCTCTTCACCTGGCCCAACACCAAATTTTGTGTTGGCGTAGCTCGGCCCATTGTTCGGCACAAATTTCCCTCTCAATTGCCCCTTAATCCTATCCGAGTTGAACGTGAAAGGGATAACCTTTTCTAATCGAGCTATGTGTTTTGGCCGGTCGTTGAGACTTGTGTCGGTTACCTCGTTGTCAATCAGTCGGCCATACTAACGTCCCATCGATTGTACTGACAACCAGTCATCTCCTTGCCACGTGGCGTTTCCCCATTCGCTCCGTGCGACCCCATAGCTGTCATCTTTATGGAGAAAATTCAAAAGGTTGTCGTCCTTTTGTTTTCCCTCCATATATACGCACAAAAAGCCCCAAAAACCTTCATCATTGTTCATCTTCTTTCTTGCTCAAAACCCTAAACCCTTGAGGTTCTGCCACCATTGTCGTCGCTGTCATTGCTCTTGTTAACGCCATTTCCAGTGTTTTCTTTCATCTTAGACGTTGCAGTAGAGGACGAGGTTGATTGAACCTCGATTTGGCTCCTGAATCCGTAAGTTTTCCTTGTCCTTTTCCTCTTCGTATCACTATTCTTCAAGTTTTTTTCTCATTTAGGGTTGTCAATACCCTGCTAATGCCCCCCTCTTTGGAGTAGAACTGGTAGGTGTTTATAGAAATTAGGTGAAATCGCAACAGAGAGCATGTATGGCGTCTCCGTGCCCCTTATTCCCTTGAGTTTCTATATGCAACTTTGCGTTTAGGATTAACAACACAAATTCTGGATAAAACTGAGCAAAATCCTACTTTTAGATCCAAAAATAGGATTGAGTGGGGCTAAAGCTAGTTTGTGGTCCTACCAAGAGGCGGTGGCCGCACTAAGAGCTTGTAGGGGCACCAAACCAAGATAGGAATCCGAATAATAGACTAAGGCACAAGCTCGGCCTAACACCCCAAGGTCCTGAACTGAGCTATCAGGCTTCACCCTGATAACCAAGTTAAAAATGCTCTTTAATCTTGGAGCTGTGCAGACTATGCCGCGCTAGCACTTGCACTTGATTTTTATTATGTAGACCGAACTAGGGCCAACCCAGGCACACACCAACATCATAATCGGTGAAGCTCAAAGACCGAGCAAATAATCACTAGGATCTGTTGTCGAGCTATTATCATATAAAAAATAAGACCGGGGTAAATGGGAAAACACCGATTTATGGTTAGTTCACCAGGCGCCATTGCCGAGTTCCGTAGGGAGTTCAACATTCCAGACAACGTCCATTTAGAGCTGGCCAAAAAAGAGACACTCTCTGGGGCAAAATGGACGTCTACCCCTTCACTGTCGTGTCTATTGTGGAAGGCGGCCTACGCTTCTCAGTCCAACCCCTAGTCTGCAAGTTTTTGAGACAGACTAGGTTGTGTCCAACCCAAGTGTCCAACAATACTTACAAGATAATAAATGGCATGGCTGCGCTGAACCGAATCCTCGGTTTGAACCTCGGCCTCGCCGAGATATTTCATCAATATACACTTAGCAAAAATAAAGGAGGCTTCTGCTGGTACCTAAAGGCTAGAAAGGGCCGAGCAAACTCATAGAAGGCAACCTGGACAAAAAGTTGAATGATGATGACTTTTTGTGGATGTCTAGAAATTATGAAGACACCGACGCACCCATACCAGACTGGTGTATACGTAAAAATTTCGGAAGTGATGGTGAGCAACATAGCGCGGTTCAAAATTTTGTATTCGATCTGTCTTTGCCGATCTAACATTTGGAATTTTTACGTAGATTATACAACCTTGGCGGAGGATTATTCTCGAGCCAATCAACAGGCCATTAGAGTTGTTTTGCGACATCCGGTCGAAGAACGAGAGCCCTAAAAGATGCTCGGATACAAACCGAGCTATCGGCACACTACACCGCGCAAAAGCAAGGTCACCGATTTTCTTCTTGCCCCCTCTCCAGAGCCCGATCCAAACCTTCCCCTAATCAGACTTGTACCTTTGACTGCCAAACAAGAAATCGCCAAGATCCGTGCTATTGTCACGACCCAAACCCGCCCCTATGGGTTTAGCACCGTAACCGGCCAGTAATCCGTGATTACCGAAGGCCTGCTTAACAGTAAGACAGTATTACAGAGTACAGGGGCATGGCGGAAGCCAAAACAGTAAATAAACAATGTCCAATGAGCTGTGACAGTCTGTATGTAAAAAGACTTTTCATACATATATAGAATCAGTGCAAAACAGTATGTACCACATTTACAATCATTCGGAACAGGGACCTAATCCCTATTAAACAGTACAGTAATGGTCTATACAGATTACAAAACAGATACAGAGACAGACAGGGGAAATTGAAACACCCCTAAGCCATAGCTTGGCAGGCTCGGAACCTCACAGTGAGGCACAATGGCTGGCTTGACAAAAAGGGGAGTCTAGCCCACGTTCCTAGCTCCGGTCTGGTGCCTGAACACCTACATATATATATAAACAGTGAGCTAAAGCCCAGTGAATAATATAATGTGTAAAGAGGTTAAGAATGAATGTCTTTTCAGTATTGAAAACAGCCAATTGATTCAGTATATCAGTTATTTAGTCATAACAGTCATATGTGGTACATCCATTAGCATAGCAGTACAGTAAACAGTAGGTCTTAAAAGACCGAACAGTCAATGATGGCCATCATAACAGTAAACAGAAGTTCCAAGATAAGAACTGACAGAGATCTCTGTAACAGTAGCAGTAACAGTAAACAGTAGTTGCTATGGATGCCACAATACAGTTCAGAATAGAGGACAAACATTCAATCAGTAAATAGTATCAGTTCAGAAACAGTACAGTTTAAACAGTCACATTTGAACATATCTTTACAGAATTGTTACTCACAGAGTTCTGGGCTATAAGCAGCTAGAGCGCGTCTCCGAAGGCCAACCCTATACAGTGACAGAACGAACACACACTAAGTTCACATTCGGGAATCAAAGACTTAATCCCTACTTAGACTCGGTGCGGTTCTACATCTATATCCCCATTAAGATGCCTTAAACTAGGCCTAAGAATGCCTAGGATGGAATGAGGATGCAAAGATGCACTTTAAAACATTTTTCAGAATTTTTAGGAAACAGGGGATCCGCTCGAGCGTAGGTTACCCCGCTCGAGCTTAAAGGCAAACAAAATACTCCGCTCGAGCGCGAATTACTCCGCTCGAGCGGACTGTAAAATATGCCAAAAGTACTGGATATCCGCTCGAGCGTCCAATAACCCGTTCGAGCGGACTGCAAAACACAACAAAATACTGGGAGCACGATATTCACGCTCGAGCGCCAGTCACCCCGCTCGAGCGTGAGTTCAAAATCTGAAATTTCCAGATTTGAACCTCAAGCTCAAATTCAACCTTTGATGCATCAAAACCAAACCTTTTGGGCCAATTTTCCCGAAAACATTCCAAAACTCATAGTTTAACATGATTCAAAGCTCAAATGTAAAATCAAAGCCCCAATGGAAGATCAATTGAACCCATTTTGAAACCAAATTTCATGAATATGAAGAACATGCAACCATGCATGAATTTAACCAATTCAAAGCTTCCAACACTTGCTCTAATGAGCCAATTCTTACAAAATCAAGTTGAAAACATGGATTTTAGCATAAACATGAACATGCATGGGAGATTCCAAGAACATTAACTTCAAAACTCAAGAATGGCAACATGCATGTATGGATTAAGCTCTTAATTCAACAACTTGAGCTAGTTCTAGACTTAATTCACTAATTTGACATGAAACATGCAAGATCAAGCTCAATTCATAAATAAGAGGGTAATTACTCTACCTTAGGTCTTGAATTACAAGACTAGCAGCTCAATTTAGCAATGGATTCCTCAAATCTACCAAGTTTCCAAGCCAATTCTCAAGAACTCAAGATGAACAACTCAATTCCTCTCACTCTCTCACTCTAGTCGGCTAGAACAAGGAAATAGGCTGATGAAATGTGTTATGTGATCAAGTGTGTGTAAGGCTCAAATGTTTAGATGATGGGCCACTTAAGTGGCAAAATTGTGAATAAGGCCAACTTGCAATTTATCAATAATTAATCTAATTTAATCGTACCAAATTACATTTCAAATAAATATGCCATAAAATCACATAAATTCTAATTATCATAAAACATCAATCAATTTCAGATTCGGTCGCCGATAAGGCCTTCAATTCGCATTTCAAACATAAAACTAGAACAGATAATTTAACAGTCAAACAGATAGAAATGCTATTTACATAACATATTCAATCAGTCAGTTCAATTACTTATCATAATCAGGCCTCGTTTAGGAACAAGCTAATTTAGTAACTTTTTGGCTATTTGGCTAAAATATAAGCTAAAAAAAACTAGTATGTTTGGGATGACTTTTTGATTTTTTACGAAAAGATGTGCAAAAAGTAGAGAGAAAAGAGAATCTTTGACTTTTTGGTATGGGTTGTTGGCTTTTTGGCTTATTTAGTAACTTTTTGACTTTTTGGTTAAAAGGAAAGGTTCCCAAACGAGGCCTCAGTCTCAGTTTAGCAGTAATCAGTAGGGTTGTCAGTAATCAGTGGTGAGAGTTATTACAGTTATCAAGTCTATGATCACAGGTGAGCGGAGCGATTGACAGCCAACTGAAATAACTGGGGGCTAGTCTGTAACAACCCTCATACTGCTTACCGATTAATTACCGATTACTGCTAAACTGAGAATGATTATGATTGGTAATTGAACTAACTGGATACTGAACTGACTGACTGGAGTTGAACCTGAATTGATTGAGTTTATCCATTGTGTTGCATATTCTATCTGTTTGATTGAATATTTATCTGTTCATGTTTTTTGTTTAAAATGCTAATTGAAGGCCTTATCGGCGGCCGAACCGGGAATTGTTTAGTGTTTCATGATCACCATAATTTATGTGATTTGATGGTATATTTATTTGAAAAGTGATTTGGTATGATTAAATTAGATTAAATGTTGTTACATTGCAAACCTTGGTTTAATTACGGAATTGCCACTTAGTGGCCCATTACCTCACACTCTTAGAGGCTTGCATACACTTGATCAAAAACATTTCATCAGCCCATTTTTCTTGTTCCTACCGTCCAAGAGAGCTAGTGAGAGAGAAATTGAGTTTGTCTTGAAGAATTGCTTGTAGACTTGGTGATTTGGAAGAGTAATTACATACTTGAGCTCCTACACTTCTACTTCCACACCTAAGGTAGATCATTCATCTTCTTAATTGTGTCTTTGAGTTGTTCTTGCATGGTTTTGAGCTAATTGGAAGTCTAGGGCCAAACTATGGCTCAAAGTGTTGAATTAGAGCTAAATGGTTGCATGCATGGCTACATTGTTGCATTTTGAGGTTGATTACATGGAAATGGGTACATGCATGCTCATATTGTTGTTATAGTCCATGTTTTCATCTTGTTTTGAAAAGAGTTGGCTCATTTGAGCAAGCTTTGAAGCTTTGAAATGGTTTGAAATCATGCATGTCATGTTTGAGGATTGTTCTTGAAAAATGGTTTGAATTTGGGTTTGAATTAAACACCCTTGGGCTTTGATTTATTAAATTGAGTTTTGAAACATGTTATTCTATGTGTTTAAAAGAGTTTTTCCAGAAAATGGCCCAAGAGGATCGAAAATATTGTTTTTGAACTTGGTTTTGAGCTTGGGACTCAAATCTGGAATTTCCAGATTTTGGTTGTCCGCTCGAGCGGGGAAAGTGCCGCTCGAGTGGGAAAATCGAGCTCCCAGCATCTTGCACCGTGCATCAGTCCGCTCGAGCGGAGGACTGGGTGACACGCTCGAGCGGGCATCGAGCGGAGATTTCACCTATCCAGTACTTTTTGGTCCGCTCGAGCGGGGATATTGCCGCTCGAGCGGGGACCTTTGTTTGCTTGTACGCTCGAGCGGGGAAACCTGCGCTCGAGCGAGACTTTGTTTCACTGAAAATTCTGCAGATGTTTTCTAAGTGCATCTTTGCATCCTCATTCCATTCTAGGCATTCTTAGGCCTAGTTTAAGGCATCTTAATGAGGATATAGATGTAGAACACACCGAGGCAATTAGGGATTAAGTTATTATCTTTCCCAACTGTATAGCTTAGTGTGTGTTCGATCTGTTAACTGTGTAGGGTTGGCGACTGGGGAAACACGCTCTAGCATACTGTAGCCCAAACTCTGTGAGTAACAATTGTGTAAAGATATGTTCAAATGATTATCTTCTGAAATACTGAACTAAACTGTTTACTGAATTGATATTGTTGACTGTATGAATGTATGTCCTATATTCTGAACGGTACTGTGGCATCCTTAGCAACTATTGTTTACTGTTACTGCTACTGTTTGAGAAATCTCTGCCATCGACGATCTGTGAACGGATGGCCCCACCGACGGTCTATGAACGGGTGGATTTGTCTAATTGACTCGGTTCCCATGCTGGAACCACTACTGTTTACTGAATGATGGCCATCAATTATTGTTCGGTCTTTTAAGACCTATCGTTTACTGTACTGCTACGCTACAGGATGTACCACATATTACTGAATGACGGATATACTGAATCAATGAACTGTTTTCATTACTGTAAGGACATTCATTCTTAACTCCTTTACGCATTATGTTATTCACTGGGCTTTAGCTCACTGCTCATATATATATGTAGGTGCGCAGGCACCAGACCGCAGCTAGGAGTGTCGGGGTAAACTCCAGTTTTGTCAAGCCAACCAATGCGCCTCACTGCGAGGTTCCGAGCCTAACATGCTAAGGCTTAGGGGTGTTTTAGTATTTCCCCTTTTTGTACTGTCTCACTGCTCTGTAATAACCGAATGGATTGTATAGACTGAATGTTTACTATACTGTTGAGTGGGGATTAATTCCCTGTTTCACTGAATGACATGTATGTATATGCACTGTTCTGTAAATATGCATGAAAAATCTTTTGGCATACAGACTGTCACAGCTCATTGGACATTATTTTATTACTGTATTGGCTTCCGCCAGGCCCTGTACTCTGTTTTACTGTATTACTGTCAAGCAGGCCTTCGGTAATCTCGGATTACTGGCCGGTTACGGTGCTAAACCCATAGGGCCGGGTTTGGGTCGTGACATAGTCCTCTAAGCCAGCCGCACAAGAAGTAGGACCGGTATTGGCTCTCGCCAGTGAAAAAGTTGCTGGTCGGTCGAAGAAGAGGCCCAGGCGCACTCCGACCGAGTAGCGTTTGGTCGATGAAGATTCAACAGAGTAGCCTTCTACCGAACAAGAATGAACAGCCCTTAGCCAAGCAGTCTACTCACTCCACTGTCCCGCCAGTCTGGTCACCTGACCTCAAGAATAAGGGCCGAGCGGTGACTATGGCCGATTCAGTTTATGCCAACAAGGAATACTCTCTTGGCTTCAACATGACCAAGGGTCTGCTCCTTCCGGTAGATATGAAGAGGCATGAAGAACTTTCCGATTTGAAGGTCCTTAGGTCGGTCGCAAAGTCAATTTTTCTAGTATGTATGCGACCTGTTGTGTCATCAAGTTATTGTTCAGTTTGTATGTATTGACTTTTGTCTTATCTTAGGCCGTGCAAAAAAACTACTTTACCCACAAGTGCATGGTCTCTGTGCGACAAAGTTTGAGGAAGGCCATAACTTACAATAAGGTCAAAATTGCCGAGCTGGAAAAATTGAATGCTGCGTAGGAGGCGGTAGTGGCTGAGCTTGACCAACTCGCTGAGCAGTTGGTAAGGGCGGATGAGGACAAATAGAAAGCTCTACAAGCAACCAAGGCCAGATACATTGTCGAGCTACGCCGGCTCCGTGATGTCCATAAAGCCGAGCCGGAGAAACAAGTTGACGACGCTGAAGATTGTGGCTACGCCGAGGGCGAAAGAACATATGAACGGCAGGTCGAAGAAACAAAGGACATCTTTTTCTAGTGTGGCTGGAAAACTGCCATGGAAAAACTTAGCCTTGGGCAAGACTCTGATGTGCTCAAAAATCCTCCAGCCGCTTTCATCCCAGCCTACATGCAGGCTTATACCAATGTTGTGCAACAGAAACGATAAAGCTTGTAGCTGCGGCCGAAGTGTCTGCCGTCCAACCTGCCAACCAAAATCCATTGCCGGGGGCATCCATGGAAAGGGTCAACCCAATCGAGGGGGATCCTGAGCTAGAGGTCAAGCCGGTGTTCGGCGAGGAAGAAGAGGCCAAGGCCGAGAAGGCTGAGGTGGAAGGCCGATCAAACTGGTACTATGAATTTGGAGTGAAACCCCTTTTTTTTTTTATGTAATCGGGCTGCGAACCCCACTTTTGTAACCACATTTCATCATGAATGGAAAGCAGTTAACTTTTTGCTCACCATAGGCATTTATCTTTTTGTTTTCTTCAATTTTCTGAATGACTGTAATTATAGCTTTTATTATTACCAAGATAAAACTGCTCAGTTTAGCTTTGCGAATGCTCGTGCATATAAAATTCCCTTTCAAAATTGGGGAAGCATAACGTCTCTCCGAGCAAAAATTCAGCTCGGTGTGAGGGCAAAATTAATCTGTGAGTTGGACAAAGGGCAAACTTATTTGCAGGCGAGCAAACCCAGCTCGGGAAGAACACGCAAAATCAGCTTGGAGATAACGAGCAAAGTCAGCTCGGTCTCAAATCAAAAGTTGTTCATAACACCAACTTTTCATTGAGGCGAGTAAAATCAACTGTTTGAACGGATGAGCAAAGTTAGCTTAGAACAAGTGTAGACACCCCATTTTTGACCGTCCTCAAGACTTGGACGTCACCGCTTGAGCACCCGGTGATCATCCTTGTTTGTGTTTGTCTTTGTCTTGAGATCCCGGAGGTCTCGGCTACGTGCCTTGCCTCAGGATCTCTCGACTCGACTGTTTTGTGTCTGGTTTTGCACCAAACACTTGTGTTTTGCCTTGGAGGGGCAGGGAATGGCTTATGGGCCATCCCTACACTTCACCGGCCATGGCTTGAGGCCACCGGCTGTGTTTTGTTGCCACTGGCCAAATATTTGGCCGGCCGGCACTATAGATGGTCGACTGGCCATCTTTTTTGGTCAAATTGCATTTTTGGCTGGCCGACCACTGTGCATCTGCTTTTGCAGATATTTTATGCTAGCTAGCATACACTTTGTTCCCCTCCATACACGTGTATGGAGGGATCTTCCTCTTGGCTAGCTTGTCATGTAAGCTTGCAAGATTGAACCTTCTATAAGAGGAGGCCTCTTCTCCCTCTTTTAGGTTAGACAAGATTTTCATAGAGAGCTCTAGTTTTAGGGTTTGAGTTGTGTATCTATCCTATATCTATATCTCTCTCTCTCTTATATTTGTGTGTATTTAGCCTTAGTATTGCACACAAACACCCACCATCACACCTTACCTTGATTGCTGAGGGGCCAAAGGTCTTTTCTTGATGTTTTTAGACTGGTTTGGAGCCAAAGAAGCAGCTGGAGTGCTATTCTTGAAAGAGGTCTTCAAGGGTAAGGACTTTACCTTTAAATACCCCATTTTTGCATAGCTTTTTTACCTATCTTGCAACTGCTTTTAGGCTTTGCATATAACATATAAAAGTTCTGTTTTTGAGTCCTTTAAATAGTTGTTTAAGAGTGTTTTGAGCTTTGAGGTTGTTTGACCCCTCTTAAGGCTTGTTTGGCCTTTGTTTTTGTGTTATTTTGGTGAGCTCCGGGACCATTGTGTTTGGGCCTCCTCACCATTGAAATCTTGAGGGATTTTAGTGGTGAGGATGGTGCCTTGAGGTCCCAAGAAGGAGAGGGCCACCCCCTCTCCTTGTTGTCCTTGAAAAGGGCTATTTTTGCCTCTTGAGGGAGCATCTAATTTAGGTTCATGTTGGCCATGCCTTAACTGATTTTTATGCTTATTATGTCATAATATAGCTCTGTTTTTTGTTGGTTTAGGTACACCATGCTTGCTTAGCATAAATGCCTTGTAATGCCATGTTTAGGTCTTAACATGCTTTAGGTTTTGATCCTTGTTCTAGCATGATTTTGGCCAAGCTTTATGAAGCTTTTGTGTTTGTTTTAGCATGCTTAAGTTCTGTTTTTGGTTGTTTTGGTCGGCCATAGCATGCTTAGTATAGCCACCTTGCATTTTGGCTTGTTAGCCTTAGATGTGTGAGTGTGTAGCATGCATTACTTGCATTATTTCAGTGGTTTGGAACCACTTACCATGTCATTCAGTCCTTATAACATGCTTGCATACTTGCATTTGACACTCCTTTGTTGCTTTAAAAGGTTGTTGCCTTATGCTCCATGAATGTGCTTCTTTGTATGCTTGCATGTTTAACCCACTTAGATGCCATCTAGGTGTTCCCTTAGCATTGTCTAGGTCTACCTTGAACCTGTTTTAAGTCCTCTTGGCCTTGTGAGGCTTGGTTGACTTAGCCATGGTTTAAGTCTCCTTGGCTTGCCTCAAGTACTTGGACCAATTGCATGCCATGTTTGTCTTGTTTAAATTGGTTTGGCACCATCATTAACATGATTTCCAGAGTTTACATTGCATGCTAATTGTCCATGTTTAGGCTCTTTCAAGTGTGCTTAAAGATTGCTTGTTTGATGCTTAAGTGTTGGCCCATCAACATGTACATGTGTGTGTGTGTGTAGGCCCTCATTTCCATAGCATTAGCCACTGTTTTAGGCTTGTTTGAGGGCTGCCTAAATTAGTTTAAGTCCACCCCTTTGCATGTTGTTGCATGCTCACCTTGTGTGTTGTTGCATACTAGTGTGTTGTTGCATGATTGAATGAAGTCACATGCTTGCTTGCATGCTTGAACATCCACATTGTATCTTGCATACTTGTAGGTCGCATTGCTTCATGCCTCACATGCTTCTTTACTTAGGTTGTGTGCCTAACCTACATTACACATTGCATTGCCATGTTGCATACTAGCCTCCATACCTAGGATGCATTACATTGGCATGCATGCTTCACCTCTTGAGTTGAGTATGATAGAGGTTGAGCCCCCTTTGTTTGATTATGTGCATTGCATTCCATATCGAAATGCATACTTGGTTTCTTGGGCCATCATGCATGGAAATGCGCGATTGGTGGTCCGAGAATCGAGAACCATATCCCTTTGAGTCATGAATATGATAAGGGGTGTGATTGGTGCATATATTGCTTGAAATGCATTGCCATGCTATGTTTTGCCCTCTGCTGCTGTCAAAAACAGATTCTGCAGGAAGATTTGGCTGGCCGGCCATCTGCAGTGCCGACCGGCCATCCATAAGTGGCCGACGGATTAATTTGTGGCCGGTGACCATTCTCCATGGCTGGTGACCAATTCCCACAGCCGGTGGTGTTCCACAGCATTCAGGGAAGCAACCCTGAGATTTGGGCAGTCTTCAGAGAAGGGTAATAGTCAAAGCAGAGACAACTTGTGCATGGCAGTGGCTTTTCGAACGGAGCCGAGCGCGCATTGCATTGGGCCCTCTTCCCGAGGCTGTTTACTACTTTCATTAGATTAGTTAATTTGTTAATTAATTAATTGGTCTGTAATATTTAATTAGCTTGTAGGTTAATTAAATTGTATCATTCTTTCGGTCCCTTCAAGCGAGGGCAAATTTGTAATAAGTGTGGGTGCGTGTGTGCATGTCTTCCAACCCGCATTTCTTTCTCCCTTTTACTTACCTGCTTTTGATAGTTAGTATTAGGACATGTTTACTTTAGCATACCTTATGCTATGCATGAGTGCATCATTCATTAGTATTGCATGCACCGGGCTCGGCGCATCATGCTAACTGCATAAAGTATTTCAAATCTAACTTGAATACATGCTATCTGTGCATTTCCACATGCCATCCTAGGATTAGCCGAGCCTATTCTAGTGACATTTTGTATGTGTTGCATTAGCCACTTAACATGGACTTGGATCATGCATTGATTGCTAACATGTTCTTGTTTTGGCTCGGAGTACATTGTAAGTATTTTATGCTTTAGCATCTTGCATGAGTGTGAATGTTAACATGACAGCATGCTTACCATGTGGCTAGCTGCTTATGTGATATAAACTGCCTGAATGCCTGTGGGTGAAGGTTGGATTGTTTGAGTTGGAACAACTCATTGAAATCCGTGTTTTAGCCTACTTGCGAGTAGCAAATTTCAGACATTTTCCAAACAAACGGATATGCAATGCTTCATTCCAAATTAGGCGATCTAGTCTATACTTTTGTGTTGTGCGCATCACATAGTAATTCTAGCTAATTAACTGGAATAAGAACACATAAACGTTTTCAAAATCGGATATCATGGTTAGTAGAGGCCGATCTTCGGATCGGGCGAGAGGAGGTGCTCATAGCTGACCTTCCCCAATCGTACCCAAGTTCCCGAGCCGAGGCAATTTTGGTGATGACGGACATGTGGCCTTTGGCACCGAGTCAGGGTTTCCTAAATTCTCCCATTAAAAAATATTTAGGTGGCGACTCTGTATCTGGCAAAGCAGTCCATGTTTGGCACTTCTTTCAAAAATCTGTTTCTCAAAACGATTTGCCGGATTTGGACTCTTTGGTTCAAGATTAAGAACCGTGACAAAACGAGTCCGAACTGTGGTAGCATAAGTCCCTCGGGGCGCGTCCACAACAAGCAATCACAGTTGGGGAGAACACCAACTGTTTGAACGGCAGGCAAAGTCAGCCTGGATTAAACTAAGTCAGCCTGGTCTCAAATTATGAGTTAGCCAAAACACCGCCTGATTTCAAGGCGAGCAAAATTAGCTCAGTTCTTGTGGAGAAATTGCTGATGTCACCAATTTTCATCTCAGTAAGCAAAAATCAACTTGGTCGGAGTGGAGCTAAGTCAGATCGGTTTCATGTCTTAGGCATTTCATAAGACAACTTTCTGCACTGCTAGCCATTGAAACTAAAGGTGAAATGCCCTTAGTATCCAGCAGCTTAAATACAACACTTTTAATACATGGGGAAAAATGACACAAAGACAAATAACAGGGTCCTTTCCATTACGCATCAAACATTACTTACAATGCCAAAAGACCAAATTTGAGTACAAAGAAAGAAAGATTACATTTCAAAAATAAAACAGCTTGAGATTGGCAGCATTCCATGGTCTCATAATACCTTGGCCGTCCAAGTCCTCCAGATGGTATGCCTTTTTGCTAGCAAGGCCGATTATCTTGTATGGCCCTTCCCCGTTTGCACCCAATTTGCGCTCACTGGGGACCGACGTGTTGCCCATCATTTTCCTTAAAACCCAGTCTCTAACTATGAATAGACATGGATGCACGGTCTTGTTATACTTCTTAGACAGCTCTTGTTGGTAGGCCGCGATGTGGATTAGCGCCCTTTTTTCCTCCTTTCGTTAGCTAGGTCCAACTCCAGGGCGACAGTGTCGCCGTTCAGGTCTGGCTCAAAATTTTCAGACCAAATGGTTGGCAAGCCGATCTCTAAAGGTATTACTGCCTCCATGCCATATGCCAGGGCGAATGAAGTTTCTCCGGTTAAGCGTCTTGGGGTAGTGCGGTGCACCCACAATACATTGAGGAGCTCCTTAGTCCACCTTCCTTCAGCTTTCTCAAGACTTTTCTTCAGGTCATCTAAGATAGTCTTGTTTGAAGCCTCCGCTTGGCCATTTGATTAAGGGTAGGCTGGCGTTGAGTTGTAGAATTCAATCTTTAATTCTTCGCAAAATCCGTGGAAGAGTTTCCCATCAAACTGTGTACCGTTATCCGAGATGAGGGCCTTTGGGACACCGAAGCGAGTGATAACATTCTGCCAAACAAACTTCTTTACATCTTTCTCCTTGATGGTAGCCAATGGCTCGGCCTCCACTCATTGGTGAAGTAGTCAGTAGCGACGATGAAAAATTTGCGATTTCCTAGAGCAGTTGGGAGCAGTCCCACAATGTCTAGCCCCCAAAGGACAAATGGCCACGGACTCATCAAGGGGAGCAACTCTCTGGCCGGTTGGTGGATCTGGTGAGCAAATTTCTGGCATTTTTCGCATTTACAAACATATTTCTGTGCGTCGGCCTATATGCAAGGCCACCAGTACCCTTGAGAGATTGCTCGGTATGCCAGCGATCTACCCTCAATGTGGCTACCACATATGCCTTCATGAATTTCAAAGAGGAAAGGTTTAAACTTGCTGAGGTGGACCCATTTTAGGTATGGCCCGGTGAAAGACTTTTTGTACAAGGCGCCGGATGGAGAGAGCCAAAACTGCTCAGATTTGGCCCGAATCTTGTTTGTTTTCTTCTTTTCATTGGGTAGGACTCGATCTTTTAAGAAGGTGATGATCGGATCCATCCAAGATGGCCCCAAGTCGGTGCATAGTACCTCGGACACGTCTACCTCCTCGATGCTAGGTCGTGGTAAGAACTCGACCATCCGAGAATTGGGAAAGGTGGTTTGCATGGATGCCAAGCTGGCCAACTCATCTGCTTGACTATTCACTTCTCAGCCTATTTGCTCCATTTTTATTGTGGAAATTTTTTTGATCTCAGCGCCTACCAACGCTTGATAATTGGCCATCCTTTCATCTTTGGCCTCATATTCCTTAGAGACCTGATTGACCACCGGTTTGGAGTCGCTGAATACCATAAGCTCTGATGCCTTCATTCATTAGGCGCTTTTCAGGTCGGCGATGAGGGCTTCATATTCGGCCTCATTGTTGGACGTTAGGAATCTAAGTGTGATAGCATGCTCAATGGTCAAACTGTCTGGCGAGGTTAATACAACTCCCAGCCCGGCACCGTGTCTATTTGAGGCCCCATCAACGAAGAGCTTCCACATCTCACTAATGAACAATTTCTAGCAGTTAGATGGGTTCTGAGAATTTCTCAAGTCTAAGGCACTGCTCGACCCTGCATGCAATTTTTCAGCATGGCCATTTATCTTTATAATCGGTAGATCGGCCGAATCCCTTTCCACGTGCTCAGGACTGTCTTGCCTTTCTAATTCTTGTACCTTGCCCCATTTTGGTGGCATTGAAACTGTGGGTTGTGCTAAATCCACACCAGCCATTTCCTTCCGCTCGGATTCATGCACCAAATCAACAAGACAGACAGAGTGAGTGCTAGGGGGAAATTCTGCCACAAAATCGGCCAAGGCTTATGCCTTGATGGCTGTTCGTGGCTGAAATTTGATATCATACTGCCCCAGCTCTACTGCCAACTTCAGAATTCTACCAGTGAAATTCACTTTCTTAAATAGCACCTTAAGTGGGAATTTGGCTAGCACTACTATTGTGTGGGCATGGAAATAGTGCGCCAACTTCCTGGAGGCCATCATAAGAGCCAGAGCCAACTTTTCGGGCGACAGATATCTTGACTCAACTGGGAGCAACGTCTTGCTGACATAGAAAGTAAGAAGTGTTGAATCCCCTTCAGCTCGGACGAGCACCACGCTGACCGCTTGTTGAGAAACGGCCAAGTACAGATAGAGCTCTTCGCCTTGTTGTGGAGTGACTAGGATTGGAGCAGAAGAGAGTGTCACGCCCCAAGCCCGCCCCTAAAAGTTTGGGCATGACCTATTCGAAAATAGACACTAAAACCTGTTTTATATATATCATACGGGGCCTGAACGGAAGCAGTTAAGAAGATAAAATACATATAATAACATCCATTGAGCTAATACTAACAAGCCAGGATCACATACACGTACTCAGCCCCTTTACTGAGCATATAATTAAACATCATATACATACATTTTCACTTAAATAGACAGTTAACTAAAAATTTAATAAGACTTTACAGAAATGCATGGGCTTGGTCTGGGTGCCTGGACACACTGAGGTTGACAAATGAAAGGCGAGCATCAAGGGTTAAGACTGACCTCCAAGGTGGTCACCTACAGAACAGACACAACACCAAGTAAGCCAGGCTCAGTGAGTGATAGTACATGAACAAAACAATACTTCATTGGAAACATAATACATCAATGCATGTGAAATTGCAAAGTTAACATAGTTAGTCTGATTCTGTACTAATTTCATAACGACCTTAGGCCCAGTCTTGAAATATAATAACATGAAACATAATATCTTAAAGTATAATGGCTTTAAGCCCTTAAATATCACAGCATTAAACTTTCAAACATGTTGGCATAAAGCCCTTGAAACATAGTGGCATAAAAGCCCTTGAAAGTGGCATGAAGCCCTTGTAACATATTGGCACTAAGGCCCTTAGATGAATTCAAGAGGTAACTCGCACGGATCCTAGAGGTGTCTCACAATGTAGCACTTAGTTCCGTGCCTTACTTCGCACGGATTCTAGAGGTAGCTCACACTGTAGCACTTAGTTCCGTACAGCACTTTGTTTCACATCATATGATCGTGGTGTTGTTCTTTCTTATCATTTCGTACATTTACATTAGCCATAACATTTACATAGCATATGTAAACTTGTACCATACTTAAGCTTGTAACATGCTTGAACTTGTAATAGACATGAACTTGTAACATGTGTATACTTGAAGACTTGTAGACTTGTAACATACATGAACTTGTATATACTTAGAACCATACTTGAAATAGAACCTACTTGTCAAGATAGAATACTTCACATCCTTATGAGGATCCCATATAATGTTAAACATTTACATGCATGTCATAGGTTCTTAACGACCTCGGGTCCATAAATAACACCATAGAATAATCTAAATTTTAGACATATACTTGGCTTAAAGATGACATGATTCCATAACATGATTCCATTTATGCACTAGAACGACGTAGTTTACTTATAGACCATACAGGACAGAGTCATACCGATGTAGGCCAATCTTCCAATGTTCACATTGACTTTCAATCATCATAAATGTTCATGTAACATGTTCGTGTAACACTTACAAGAAATAAAGTGTTAGTGATAATAATTATCAATGATAAATAAACTATACATCTTCGTACTATTACTCACAGTGCGTTAGTGAAGCATTTAGTTCTTCCGAAGCGTGTCCTACACACATATGAAGTCACACATTAATTCTTTAAATCATTTCCCCTAATTTCCTTTCTCATTTTAACATGATTACAATGCCCATAACAAGGTTCATTCGTAAAGTTTTAACATTATTGCAAAACATCTTAGAAATCCAATTAAACTTGTTTACATATAATTCAACCCACCAATTCCATGATTCTAATTTCAATTTGAGCAAAGTCATTATTTAACATCACAAATTAACCTAGGGTTTTCAAGAACATAAAGGTTTCCATAAAAATTCATACTTCTCATACCAAGATCTTACATCCCAATTTCCTCCTTGATTATACATCTAAGGATCATACTCTATCACTTTAACCCATCAATCAACTCCCAACATCTTCAAACCATAAAACCCCCAATGTTCAAACCCCAACTTCCCAAAATCTCATAATTTCTTCTATATACATATCATAAATGAAAACTTGCACTATTATACATGAAGACACCTCCAACCTATTTATGAATGTAAATATTAAAGAGTCTTAAAACCCTTACCTCCATAATCAAGCAAAGGGGTGAGCTTGAGAAGAAACTTTCACCAATCCAAATTCTAATCGGGTAAAAACGTTGATCCTCCTTAGTTCTCCATCCTACATGCCAAAACCATAGTGGATTGTCGATAAAAATGGGTGAAATCAAAGGTTTGAGAGTTAGGGTTTCGAACTAAGACAAAGAGGAAAGAAGAGGGTTGAAGAAAATCTATGAAATGATCCAAAAATCCCGTTCTTAAAGCTGCTGTCCCGTAATTCCCGCTCGAGCGGACTGTTTTCCGCTCGAGCGGACCTGCTTCAGCACAGATTCCAAAACTTCAAATAGGTGTAACTCTCTCATCCGGACTCCGTTTTAGGTCGTTCTTGTGTTCAAATTGAAGCCCCGGAAACAAGCTTTCCGATGGTTCTAACCTCACATTCATATTCAAAGTGGGGAAAAAGAAAAGGGCAAATGAGTGACGGTTGGTCGTAAACGACTTATTCCAATTAAGGTTTTTAGTCCAATCTTACTTCCCATCATCTTATCATCTCAATCGATATCCCAAAATAAGGTGAGAACATTTCAAATACACTAAGAAGAACATCAAAAATGAGCCCACATGCTTCAGAATTAAACTTAACCAGGCGACCCGCTCGAGCGCCCAACCTTGCGCTCGAGCGCGCAGACCAACAAAGTCGTCCGCTCGAGCGTAAACTCCCCCGCTCGAGCGGAGAATCACAACTCCCAGAATCTCAAGCCGTCTGAAAAATTGCTGAAAACCCCAAAAGTCCGCTCGAGCGGCCACTCCTCCGCTCGAGTGGAGGAAAGAATTTCTGGGTCGTTACAAGAGGTGTGCCTCCAAGTCTATCAAAGCGTGGTCGCACTCTGCATCCTAGAAAAAATTGGCTTTCAAAGTCTTGAAAAAGGGCCTGCAATGATCTGATGACCGACTGATGAATTTGTTTAACGCAGCTGCCATTCCGGCAAGATGTTGCACGCCCTTTGTGGAATTCGGTCACTCCAGTTCGTAGATTGCCTTGATCTATGAAGGGTCAGCTTCAATTCCTTGGTTGGTGACCAAAAAACCTAGAAATTTTCCAGTTCCCACTCCGAAAGCACACTTGGATGTGTTCAAACACAATCTGTGGAGTTTGAGTATGGCAAACATCTCGGCTAGGTCGGTGAGGTGTTGGGACTCATCTTTACTTTTCACTACCATGTTGTCAATGTAGGCCTCCATAATGCAGCCAATGAGAGGGGCGAACATTTTGGTCACCATTCTTTGAAAGGTTGTCCCACCGTTTTTCAAGCCAAAAGGCATGACCTTATAGTAGTACAAACCCCTCGGCGTGATAAAGGATGTTATCTCTCTGTCTGGTTCATACATGGCTATCTGGTGGTAACCACGGTATGTATCAAGGAAGCTGAACCTTTGGTGACCAGCTGTAAGATCCACCAGCTGGTTAATTCTTGGGAGGAGAAAGTTATCCTTGGGACAAGCACGATTTACCATTTTGTAATCGACGCACACTTGTCATTCCCATTTTTCTTCGGCACCACGACCGTGTTAGAAATCCATCTGGGGTAATACACCTCTTTGATTGCCCCCCCCCAGCTTCTAACAAATTTTTGACTTCTTCGACTACTACTTAGTCATGGTATAAAGCCGAGCGCTGAGCTCTCTAAATGACAGGTCTTGCGTTTGGAAAGACATTTAACTAGTGGCAAATGAAGCTAGGGTCAACGCCAGACATATCGTAAAGTGTCCATACAAAGACTTCAATGTTGGAGACTAGGAAGTTAACATAGTCCATCTGTTCGGTGCTGGACAATGACGAGCCCAAGAAGAAGAATTTGCTCGGATTGTTCTCATCAATCCGAACCTCTATCAAGTCTTCGACTGATTTCTCTTTCGGCTGATTTCTCTTCGGCTTTTCGACCCACATCTTCTAGGACCTCCTTGCCTTCTGGTTCTTCTGTTATCTTAACAAAACCTTTTGCTGCCCAGCTGCCGTTAACCGCGACGAAACAGTGTTTCGACATGACTTAGTCTCTCCAAAACTCTTCGATTTGCTCAGCTAGGCCAGGGAAGCGCATGACTTGGTGATAAGTGGAAGCCACCACTTGCATGGCGCCCAACCAACCCCTCCCTAGTATCAAGTTGTAGGTAGATGGGACTTTGAGTACCCAAAACTCGACCTGCTTTGTGACTGACCCAACCTTGACCAGCGATATGATCTTTCTGATTGGCCATTCCAGTTGAGAGTTGAAGCCGACCAAAGGAGATGTTGTTGGGGCCAAGTCCTTGTCCTCCAGTAAGTATTTGAACCTGTTTCGCCGATGTCGGACTCTGTAATTCCAGGATGGCCTTGATCTGATCTGGGCTGGCTTTAATGCCCCTTCTAGTCACTAGGTATCCCAAGAACTTACCGGATCCGACTCCAAATGCGCACTTCGATGCGTTGAGTCGGAGCCGATACGTTTTGAGTATGTCAAAGATCTCTTTTAGGTCAGCAAGATGATCCTTTGGTTCCTTGGTCTTCACGACCATGTCATCAATGTAGACTTCTACTGTTCGGCCAATCAAGTGTTTGAACATCTTGGTTACCAGCCTTTGGTAAGTTGCTCCTGCGTTTTTCAACCCAAAAGGCATAACTCTGTAACAATACAGTCCTTTTGGGGTGATAAACGCTGTCTTCTCCTTATCCGGGGGGTACATGGCTATCTGGTGATACCCCCTATAAGCATCAAAGAAGCTCATCCTTCCGTGTCCAGATGTGGCGTCCACCAACTGGTCGATCTTTGGTAGAGGAAAGCTGTCTTTGGGACAAGCTTTGTTCAAGTTTGTAAAATCTACGCAAACCCTCCACTTTCCATTCTTCTTCTTCACTACCACGGTGTTTGACAGCCATGTCGGGTAATTGGCTTCTCTGATGGCCCTGGCCTCCAGAAGTCTGTCTACTTCCTCCTCCACTGCTTCGACGTGCATCAACGTCGGTCTTCTGGCCCGTTGTATTATAGGTTTGGCCGACCTGTCAACGTTGAGTCTGTGACATGTGACCTCGGGGTCAATGCCAGGCATTTCATAATGTGTCCAGGCGAACACCTCAATATTTTTTCTCAAAAAGGCTTCCAGCTCTCTTTCCTCTTCTTCGGCTAATCCTGTGCCGAGAAGAAAGAAGCGTTCCTCATCGCCCTCCTGGACGAGGATTTTCTTCAGTGCTTCTTCACTTTTCTCGGCCGGCTCCTTGCTGACATCATCTAGGACCTTTATGTCCTCTTTTTCAACTTCCGCCTTCTCTGGTTCCCAATGCTGCAGGTTAATTTCATTGCTGCCATGGAGCAATTTTTTGCCTGCAACTGATCTCCTCTGACTTCCTCAATCCCATGTTCGGTTGGGAACCGTAGCAGTTGATGCAATGTTGAGGGAACTGCCCCCATTGTATGCAACCACGGCCTCCCCAAGATAATGTTGTAAGGCGAGGGTGTGTCAATCACAATGAATTCTGTCTTGATCTTCTTCGTGTCAGCCTGTATCTCCAAGCTTGTTGCGCCCAATGGCCATGTCGGCGTTCCATTAAAGCCGACCATCGGGCCATTTGACTGTTCCATGTCGTCAGGGTGAAAGCCTAACTCCTTGTAACATCTGACATACATGATGTCGCAAGAGCTGCATTGATCAATCAGGATGCGTTTCACTTGGCACTCCCCAACGTGGAGGATACTACCAAGGCATCATTGTGGCGGGTGCTGGACCATATCTAGGTCGGCTTCTGTGAAGGTTATCATCGGCAATTGGCACTCTTTAGGCCGAGGTCTTTTCAGTCCGACCTGGTTGACGTGCTGCAGGTGTTTTACCCTCTGTGTTTCCCCCCATATGTCGTTTTCATTCACCTTTGAGTGGATCACATTAACCACCCGAGGTCCGCCTGCCTGTGTGTTGCTGCGCTGGGGGAGGCGGGGCTGCTGGTGCTTGAGGCAATCGTGCCTGTTCTTCCCTTGTTCTGGCCTCATCCACAAGGTCTCTCAGATGGCCTTGCCTCACTAAATCTTCTAAGTGTGCTTTAAGGGCTCTGCAACCCTGAGTTGGGTGCCCCTCCTCATTGTGGTAAGCACAACGCCTACCAAGGTTTCTTTCCATAAATTCTCCTGGTGCCCTTGCCAGCGTTCTGAAGTAGGGCTGATTTCGAATTTGATCAAGGACTTTGTGGACCGGAATTCAGAACACCGTTGTCACTGCCTGCTTAGCCTTCAACTCTGTCTCTTGTTTGTTGGGTCCATTGTTACCTCGGCCTCGCTTCGGCGAGCTGTTGCCTTTTTCTGGCTTTGTCTCCTTATTCCCCGATGTATCTTCCTCGGCTCTGGCATACTTCTCGATTCTCGCCATGAGCTCTTCCATGCTCTTTGGCAGTGTCTTTGCCAAAGACTTCCGTAGTGGACAGTCATCCTTCAGGCCGTTCTTGAAAGACACGACCGCCACCTCCTGGTTGCATTCAGGTATTCGATTGAACACCTCATAATACCTCTTTGCGTAGGCCCTAAGGCTTTCATCTTTGCCGATCTTTAGAGCCATTAATGCATTCACCCTCAATGGCTGCAGTTTGTTTGTTATGAACCTGGCCACGAACATCTCGGCCAAGCCTTCCCAAGTCTTCACACTCCCCTTTGGTAATTTGTGGAACCAATCTGATGCAATTTCCCCGAAGGATGAAGGGAACACTTTGCAGAGCAACGGCTCGTTCCCACTATATAATGCCATTGAATTCAAAAATAATCCAACATGGAAGTTAGGGTCTGACTTACCATCATATATTTGGAACCTCGGCATACTGAATCTCTTCGGCGCGGCGAATTTGTCCAATTCCACCGAGAATGGTGTCCTCGGTTTAACCGGGGAGGTTACTTCGACTTCGGCATTCTCTTGCTTCCTCTTGAGGTAATCTCTCAAGTCTTCTTTACTTCTCCCTGCAGCCCGGCTATCTTTGGACTTCAGCCTTTTCGGCGCACTACTCTCAGCCTCATGGTGGCCCCTTTTTGATCCTTCCCCGTTGGATGCATCGAAACACAATACCTGCCCCTGAACATGCCGATGTTCTTTGGGGTCTGCCTTCTTTGCGTGATATGTCCTTCGGGACTCTTCTCTTCTCGGCTCTTCTCGACCGACTTCCCTGGAAGGTCGGTGAGAGTGCCTTCCATTCCTCGTGTGCTGAGGGGCTTCGGGGATTACTTTCTGCCCCTTCTTCTGGGCGTTTGCTGCTGGTATTGGCGTGTCCTGTAGCGGGTATGGCGGCTGCATGACATTATTTTGCATCATGAAGTTGACGACCGATTGAAGGTCTGCCAACTTGTTTGCCATCTCCTTTACTTCTTCATCCCTCCTCAGACATCTGTCTTTCCAGGTCTGGAGGTTGTCTTCATTATAGTACCCCGCCCTGGTCTGCTTTCTTTGATGTGTCGCCATCTTGGCCGACGTCTTTCTCTGCGTGATTTTGTTCACGAGTTTCTTCGTTATGGTCTCCTCTTTCAACGTCAGGGTCGACGGGTCTTCCACTCCCAGCAGGAGTGTTGTCCCCAATCTTTTCCTTCTGCATGTTACTGGCTATCTACTCTTCTTTCTTTCCCACAGACGGCGCCAAATTGTGTGAGTGATTTTCCGATCACACTGCCCGCTTAGTAATTCAGCTGTAGAACACCGGCAGAATAGATGGCACCTTGCTGACCTACAACAGAAAGAGAAGGCTCCGGCGGTGGTTCTTCCACCCGGGGGTACTCCGACGAACAAGTCAGTATTTCTCAAAGATAATTCAAGTGCTTAAATCACTGCTCAAGGCTTAAAATTGCGTACCTTAGACCCGCCGGGGGTGCCCTTCTTTTATAGTTTAACTCCCTCCTAGTCCCATTAGAAGTCTGACTTCTATGAACTCCAATTCCGGATTTACCTTGGATTCTTCAAGAGATAAGGATAGACTCCCTAAGAGTATTACCTGTATCTATCTTGTAGTCTTCCTTCATTCTAGGACTCCTGTCCCTTATCCGCTTATCCCGGATTCCTGTATTCTCGCAGATAACCTCGGCCTAGCCGAGATCATCCTGGTATTTAGACCAGGACACGTGACATCTCGGTTGACACTCCGGTGTCATCTCGGCCACGTGTTGGTACTCAGAAAATATATCTCCACAATATTCATGATTTATTTACTATATATTTGATATGATTGCATGTTTAGAGGTCATATCACTCTAGTTTGGATACTTGCTTCATTTGTTTTTTAAAAACTTACATCTTGGGGAACTTTTGGTCCAAATCTTTGCAAATATGAGAGTATCTAAATTAAGGTAATATGGTCCATATTGTATGAAATCGTAGGTTAAGTTAAAGGATTTAGATGAAATAAATTAGTATGTGGAATTAAAAATAAAAATAAAATTTTAAAAATGAATTAGTAGAGGTCAATCTTTTAGATTGAGCAAAAGAGGTACTCAATTAATAATTGTCTCCTTTCGTATCTAAACTCCCGAATCAAAATTTTTTGCAGTAACGAATCAATGGCTTTAATTAAGCTGGAGTTATGGTTTTCTAATTTTCTCATTAAAAATTTGAAATTCAATGAATCAGTCTAATTTTGACAAATTGTTATTCAAATTTTGCTGATTTAGATTTTCATAGTCTCTCAATATATCTCTTGATAAATAAAATGAAACCCAATGATTTGTGGGGGAAAAATGATTTATTGTCAAAGTTTAGACCTTGATGATTCACTATTGAAAACGGAAAGTCAAATCCGACATGTGTATGCGTTAAAAGGCGTGTGTCCATATTATCTATGTCAAATTTGTGTTATATAAGTTTGACATTTAATACATGTGTTATCGGGTCCTATCATAAAAAAGAATATGCTCTTAATTGAGTTTTGAAGTGGTGATGCACATCAAACTACAATCCTAAAATATAGTAGACAAAGAGTGAGTTGTTTTGGAAAAGAAATCATAAATTGTTTTCAAATACAGTTGTCTAATTAAATTTTGTGTTTTTTAGAAAATAGAAACAAAACCAAAATTACAAAAAATTAATCAGTGTGTTTGGTTTGAGTTTTTTGAATTAAGTTTTTTAAAAATTGAGTTTTCTAGTTTTCGTGTTTTTTTGTTTTTTACTAAATATTTTTAAAATTTTAATATTTTTTTACTTTTTTAGATGTACCGTACTTAGATGTATCTAAAAAGTAAAAAAATTGTGAAAAAATATTTTAAAAAATTTAAAAATACATAAAAATATAAAAAAAATGTACTGAATTCTCTTTTTTTTTGTATTTTGGTATTTAGTGAATTTTAAAAAGTTTTTTTCACAAATTTTTTACTTTTTAGGTATATTTATGTTAGCTATGTCTAAAAATTTAAAAAAAAAATCGCTTAAAATATTTAAAAAATTCAGTAAAAACAAAAAATATATATAGAAAACAAGAAAGTAGAATTTTTTTTAAAATATTTTTTTGAAAAACCAAACCAAGCATTTCACATGAAGTAAGTTAAACGAGAACAACTAATTCTTTGGACTCAGTCCACATGAGATGAGACTAGTCCTACAAACTGGACAGACATGAACTAAATGGGCCTGTATGAAAAGAGCCCGGAGCATTCAATACAACCCACTATTGACCACTTGCAGATCCAATCAAATCTGTCTTTACAAACACAAATCTGATCTTATATTTCTTTTTCTTTTTTTAATTACAATAATGGTATACAAAATATAAAATATAAACTTAAATAGTGAATTAATTTTAGTTGTAATATTCGTCTACTCTACTTTCTAAATAAAGTAATATTTCATCTTAACTTTTCTAATTTTATATTAAAAAAAAGAGAATAACATTCGTCTACTTTTTTAATAGAGTGAGTGAATGAATTTCAAATATTTTATAGGTCAATGCCGAAAACCTATTTTAGTGTTGTGTTCATTGTAATAAAAGTAGATTTAAACTAAATACGAAAATGAATATTTTAATGAAATAATCATTCAATTTTACTTTTATTTGATAAATTAAACTTAACCGTAGAGTTGACATATTGATGCTTTCCCTAAGAGAAATATTTGGTTGAGAATAAGGAACAAGGAGTATTCTTGAAGCCCACCACAATCATTTTGTCAATTTGACATCAAATGGTGGGTGGGTCTCTCCTTCATTTTCATTTTATGGAAGTAGATATTCGTTAATCCCATCTCTCATGGGAATAAAAGAAGATCAGGTAAGTGTGGTAGTCCATGCTGGATAAATAGACGAGAGCTGTGCAAGAGAATTTTGATTGGGGAGACATATATTCACTGGTAGTGTTGCCAAATCAGAAGGGGGGGGGGTGGGGGGGGGGGGGGGAATAATAATTATAATAAAATAAAATCAAAGATTGGATATATTTTGACATGATTGTGGGAATTTCCTTTGGAATATCAGTTAGTTTATTATGCTTTGCCACAATTACTTGAAAAAAGAGACACCATATAAAAATAAATACTACTTGAACCCCGATGGATGAACCCATACATTTACATGTATTGTGTTGTTTTGTGTGGATCATCATGTGTTTATAAACATTACTTTTCTAGATGCAATGATGGATGGGTTAGTAAAAAATTACATGAATTAATCAAAAAAATTACATGTAATTTGGTTTACAAAAGATCTTCTTATCCCCCCTCCTCCCTATCCCACAAAAAAAAAAAAATTACAACAGCATAGAAGCAACCAAAAGATATTACATATGTGCTATGTATTATAAGATTCTAATAAAAATTCAAACTTAAAGATTCAAGTTAAATCAATAGAAAAAATAATAATACTCGCGTATATTAATGAAAATAATTCAAGTTGTTATTTTTTTAGTGATTGTTATATTCTATTTCAAAACCTTACTCTTATTTATCTTTCACGTAATGATGTAAAAAGATGACCACATATTTATAGAAGTTTTAATTTTTATATTTACTCATTATAAATAAATAAAATTATAAAATATGATAGAAACATGTCAATAACTCATTCATATTTGTGTGTGAATCGTAATTTATTACATATATATATGGTGCCACTGTTTGCCTTTATGGAATTTGATCTCAGTTGAGAAAGTGAAAGAAGGCTAGTAACGTGGAAGAATCAATTCCACCGCATGGAAGAATATATAAACGCCCTCCCTTCCTCCCTCCAACAAAGATTTTCCAATTTCCCATTCTCATTCCTCTTTTCTATCTCTCTCTCTCTCTCTCTCTCTCTCTCTCTCTCAATATTGTATTTTATTATTATATAAAACTAGCTTATCACCCGTGCTATGCACGGGATAATTATAAATATTTATATTTGTTTTAGATTTTTTTTAATATATAAATTATGTTTTTAAAGATTTTTTATAAAAATAATTTAACATTCTTATCACTAACTATAGGTGTATGAAAGAAGTTGAAAATGGTACATGCAGTAACTATACACAGATTGTATCTATAATTATTTGTATGAGGGGGATTTTACAATACTGATTAGAGGATTTTGACCAAATCAATAAATGCAGGCATGTGGATTGAAAAAAGTTAATAAATGCTGATCAGACGATTTTGACCAAATCAATAAATGCTGAGTTTTTTTATGTAATAAAAAATTTTAAAAATTCAGATTGGGATATTGAAAACGCCCACAGGCCTTGGGGTTAAAAACCACATTTTGCTTAAAAACGCCCTTGAGTGTTTATGTTTATCCAACTTCAATCATATTAAAAAATCAAATTATAAACAAAAGGAGATAACTTCAATCATACAAATCACATTTTTTTTTAATACTATCTAACTACAATCAAATTTTTCTCATAATAAAAAAAAAAATAATTGAAAAAAAAAACCATTCAAATAGTAATAAAAAGATTATTTAGAAGCATTGAAACAAACTACAATCATATTTTTCTTTTTGTGAGTGTTTATATTTATCTAACTTCAATCATATTAAAAAAATAAAATTATAAACGAAGGAGATAATTTCAATCATACAAATCACAATTTTTTTAATACTATCTAACTACAATAATATTTTTCTCATAATAAAAAAAATAATTGAAAAAAAAGAACCATTAAAATAGTAAATAAAAATATTATTTAAAGCCATTGAACAAACTACAATCACATTTTTATTTTTGTGAGTTAACTTCAATCATATTAAACAATCAATTATAAACAAAAGGGGATAACTTCAATCATACAAATCAAAATTTTTTAATGCTATCTAACTACAATGGCATTTTCTAATAATAAAAAAAATAATTGAAAAAAATAACCATTAAAATAGTAAATAAAAAAGATTATTTAGAACCATTGAACAAATTACAATCATATTTTTCTTTTTGTGAGTGTTTATGTTTATCTAACTTCATTCATATTAAAAAATAAAATTATAAACAAAATGAGATAACTTCAATCATACAAATCACAATTTTTTTTAATGCTATCTAATCATCATCAATAATTAAAAAAATCAATCACAAATTAAGTCAATTGATAATTAAAAAATACAATAATTTATTTTTCAAAAAATATAGTGAGTTAAAAAGATCAATTACAATTTTTTTTTTTTTTTTTGTGTGGTCAAAATACAATCTAATCATCATCAATAATTGGTACATTATGTGACCCTAATGAGTACAATCCATTTTATTTTTTAAAAAACATAGTAAATTAAAAATCAAATCACAAATTAAATGAATTGATAGTTAAAAAAACACAGTGAGTTAAAAAAATCAATTACAATTTTTTTTCAAAATACAATCTAATCATTATCAATAATTGGTACTTTAAAAATCAAATCAGAAAAAAAATCAAATCAAATCACAAATATTTTTATAGCGATCCCGGTTTCCCTTTCTTTATTTGTTGTATCCGGACTTTGGTTCCGTGGAGTTGGTAGTTGTATATCTTGTTGTCATCCTTCAATTCCATTTGATTGAGTTTTAGGATGTGTTAGGCATGTTTTGAGCAGGTGGGTTGAGCCTTGGTCTAACTTCTTGTTGCCCAATTTTTGGTCGTTCCGCTCGAGCGGGGTTTACACCCTTCCAGCATTTTGTGTCCCTGCAAAATTTCTACAAGTGTGATTTCTATGCTCGAGCGGGCTTCTTACGCTCGAGCAGGCTTGTTGGCGCTCGAGCGGGTAGTACATTCTTGGTGAAGGTTCTGGGATGGAATAATCCACGCTCGAGGGCGGACTGGTCTTCCGCACTCGAGCGGATGTGTTTCACTCTTGTGTCTTGGCACTCGAGCGAGCCTTATTGCGCTCGAGCGGAACCAGATTTTTGTTCTTGACGCTCGAGCGTTGTGTTTTCCGCTCGAGCGGACCTGTCGTATATCAGATAGCAGTTAGGCATTTTTGAATCACTTTTTGCATTCTCTCTCCTCTCTCTCTTACTTTCCAAAAAGACATTTTGAGAGCTTCTCTATCTAGAAACTCCCTTCTCTCTAGGGTTTGATCTAGTTGGAGTGTTCTCCTTTCCTTCGGCCTTTGTAAAAGTTGTGTTGATCGTCGAGGGCGTCGTTTTGATCCGAAAAGTTTGGAGTTTGGAGCATTTTGGTTTTGGTCTCTTCTCCGTTTGAGCTCAAACTTCGAGGTTAGGATACCCTACTCCTCTTTATGAGCTTTGTCTTGGAATTTTGGCATTTTGATATGTTGGGGGGTTGGTTTGGTAATTTTGTGAAAGTTTGGGGCTTTTGTGTAATTTTACAAAAGTTGGGGTTTTGTTTATATAAACCTATATGCATGTTTGACATAGAAGGAAATCAGATAAATGTTAGATTGTTGATAGAAATGAAACCTTAGGGTTGTTTTATTAATTATGTTATGGGAAATGCCCTAATAGCATTGCTAAATTAATTTGTGAAATTATTTGAGAAATGAGAAATGGAATTGAAAAATGTTGGAATTGGGAATGTATGGGATTAAAGGGTGTAGTTGGATTATTTATCACTAACCAAATTGAATTGTCGATATTTTATCCATTTGGCGCATTTATTTTCTGTTTAGAAATAACTGCTTGGGCTATCGGTGGAGGATAGTCTTGATTGTTGTAGACAATGCATGATGATTAGGTAAACTAAAACTAATCAGTTGAACGTGCTATTAGAATATAGCGATTGGAATAATACATTAACTTTTATATATTGATTGATTGTATATGATAACTGTTTATATACATTGTTTGTGTGGGAGGAGAAAGGGGCTGTACTCCACGGTTTATTAGAAGAAAGGGGCTGGACCTCTAAATCGGATTTTGTGTGACAGTGATACAGCACTACAATGTGTATCAGGCTGCGAAATAGAAGTGTTTTATTTCATTAATACAGCACTACAATGTGTATTATTGGAAACGTATGGAAGTGCTTTGTTTCATTAATACAGCACTACTGTGTGTTATTTGAGATATGTGGAAGTGATTCTATATGTTATTGATACAGCACTACAATGTGTATCCATCATGATTTTAGAAAGTGTTTTAAATATGAACTTAAATCTCATTAAGTTATTTGGCCAGGTTCTGAGCCGTGTTTTCAAACTCACAGTTGAAAAAGGAATGGGTAATGAAATGTAACATGGACTCAGTGTCATGAAACCGAAATGTGATATAAGTGGGTGTATGTGTGTTGACCATCTATCAACTGCTAATCTCCTTAATTATTGTTCATAGTTGGTTTAGTGTATTTCTACTGGACTGTGGCTCACCTTATATGGGATATCATTTTCAGGTTCAGGTAGCATGTCACCCTCCAAGACCATAGCTTGGGAGGTTAGAGGCAAACAAAATTTTGTTGTTGGTTATCTTTTGATGTAATACATGTAAATTCAAGCCAAGGACTTAATGTGTATTTGAGTTAGCACTCTTTTTTTGTAAACCAAGTGTTAACTTGGAAAGCTGTAAGCCCGTAGGGTATTTGCTTTTATTGTTAACATGTGTTACTTTTTGTAACGAACTACTCTGATGAATGAAAAGGGTTTATTTCTTATATCAATGCATGTAAATATTGATTGGGTTAATGTTATTATTTTGAGGGCGTTACAATTTTTATGCTATCTAACTACAATCATATTTTTTTTTCATAAATAAATGTAAAGAAAAACCCATTAAAACAGTAAATAAAAGATTAAATCACATAAAAAAAAGAACCATTGAACAAATTACAATCACATCATATTTTTCTCATAATAAAATAAATAAATAAATGAAAAAAAGAACCATTGACTAACTACAATCACATTAAAAAAAAAAAAAACCATTGAACTAACTGCAATTACATTTTTTTTCTTTGTGAGTGTTTTTGTTTATCTAACTTCAATCATATTAAAAATAAAATTAAAATAGTAAATAAAAAGATTAAATAACATTAAAAAAAAAACTATTGAAACTAACTACAACAATTATATTAAAAAAAAGAGTCATTGAACAAATTACAATCCCATCACATTACAATCACATTTTTTTTCTTTGTGAGTGTTTATATTTATTTAACTTCAATCATATTAAAAAATAAAATTAAAATAGTAAATAAAAAGATTAAATAACATTAAAAAAAAACATTGAACTAACTACAACAATCATATTAAAAAAAAGAGTCATTGAACAAACTATAATCACATCACATTTTTCCCATAATAAAAATAAATAAATGAAAAAAAAAGAACTATTAAACTAACTACAATCACATTAAAAAAAAAAAAAAGAATCATTCAACTAATTATAATCCAATTTTTTCTCTTTGTGAGGGTTTATATTTATCTAACTTCAATCATAATAAAAAATCAAATTATAATTTTTTATTCGCTAGACAAATCACAAATTATTTTTATGTGCTATGTAACTACAATATTGAAACAATAAACAAAGGAAAAGTCAAGAAGGAGAAAACAAAAAAAAACTTACTGTTTGCATACGCTGTCACTGAAGTTGAAAGTGTAGAAATGAGAAGTCAAAAGGAGAAAACAAAAAGGAGACTCATTGTTTGCAATAGGTATGTGAAAAGTTAAAAAGAGTGTGTGTATTGGAGAAGTTAAAAAGATTTGGAAGAATTTAATAAGTGCTAAGTTTTTTTTTTCAAAAAAAAAATCAAAAAAGTTAAGAAATTAAGGTTTAGATATTGAAACTCCCACAAAACTTGTGGGTTAGAGATAGATATAAATAAATAAGTAGATATAGATATAGGTATTTATATTTATTTTAAATTTTTTTTAATATACAAATTATTTGTTTTGGAAAGATACTGCAGTAATTATGAGAGAAGTCAAAAAGTCTTGTGGGTTAAGAGAAGTTAATAAATGCTGAGGTTTAATTTTTTTTTTTTTTAAAAAACAAAAAATTAGAAAATTAGGATTGGCATATTGGAGCTTTTACAGACCTTAGGGTTTAAAAACCCCATTTTTACTTAATATATAGTATAGATATATATAGATATTATTTTAAATTTTTAATATTTTTATAATAATGTGTTGAACTTTTTAAGAATTTTTTTTTTATTTTTATGTTTGGCTTAATGCATTAAAGTTTAATTGTGTGAGAGTTTTGACCAAATCTCCTGAAAGCTTTTTGGGTCAGGAGAAGTTAATAAATATTGAGATTTCTTTTTTAAATCAAAAAATTAAAAAATTAAGATTGAAATATTAGAACTTCCACAAGACTTAGTGAGTTAAAAATTTCCTTTTTATTATATAATATACTAGCATATCATCCGTGCTATGCACGGATTGTGTTTACAATTATCTATATATGTAAATTGGTATTTTTAAATATCTTTTTTTTTTTTTTTAAATGTCTTCTTTTTTTCCTTTTTTTATTTTATATTAAAGTTTAACATTTTGATAATAATCATATACGTTAGACTTTTTCAAGGAATTAATGTCTTTTTTTTTATTATCATATTATATTAAATTTTAATATTTTGATAATAATCATATGTGTTGGACTTTTCAAGAAATTTTTTTTATGTTTGTTCTTAATGGCATTAAAGTGTTATTATGAGGATAATAATCATATGTGTTGGGATTTTTCAAGGAAATTCATATGTGTGGATTTCAAAAAAAAAAATTTATGCTTGTTCTTAATGCATTAAAGTGTTATTATGAGGGTAAGACTGAGGGTTGGGAGAAGTTAATAAATTGCTAAGATTTTTTTTTTTTTAAATCAAAAATTAGAAAATTTAGATTGGGATATTCTTGGTTAATAAGAACATAAATCTTTTATTTTCTTAACAAATTACAAATATACCATAAAATTTATTTAAAATATGAATTGGTCATATAATAGTAGAAATTACAACTATCTTTTGTGATAAATTTTAATTTAATACAATACTCAAGGAAAAGAAAGAAAGAAAAAAAACTATTCCTCCTATGCAATAATAAATTATCAAAATTGTTTATTAAAAAAATATTTCTCATATCATTAAAAAATTATTAATTGACTTAATAATTTATTTATTAACAAAATGGTTAACTGAAATCTTTTTTCAATATCATTAAAAATTATTAATTTACTTAATGATTTACTTATTAATAAAATTGATCAGTTGTTGTGAGAGTGTGAATATGTATGTATTTTCTTCTGCTTCTTTATTAGTTCAGTGACTTATCTTAGTATTTTTTTCAGATAAGAGAATTATCTTAGTATTTTGTTTTTATATTTATTTGTTGAAAACAACTATACATTGTAATTTTTTTTTTTTTTTATGAATTCGAAAGAAATATTTAAAACTCATAAATTCACACCCAAAATGATATCATAATAAAAATTGGAGTCGACATTATTGGTTGTATAACAAATCAAAAAATCATACATATCATAACACATAATTCTATCATATATTTAAATGTCTCGGGGTTAAAAACCCAAGAAGGCTTGGGGTTAAAAACCCCCTTTTGCTTAATATATAGTATAGATTTTCAAGGAATTAAATGTCTTTTTTTTTTATATTATATTATATTAAAGTTTAATATTTTGATAATAATCATATGTGTTGGAACTTTTTAAGAATTTTTTTTTATGCTTGTTCTTAATGCATTAAAGTGTTATTATGAGAGATAATAATCATATGTGTTGGGACTTTTTAAGAAATTCATATGTGTTTGATTTCAAAGAATTTTTTTTTATGCTTGTTTCTTAATGCATTAAAGTGTTATTATGAGGATAAGACTTGGGGGTTGAGAGAAGTTAATAAATGCTAAGGTTTTTTTTTTTTTTTAAATAAAAAAATTAAGAAATTTAAATTGAGAGATTGGAGCTCTCACAAAGCTTGGGGTGAAAAACTCCCTTTCACTTAATATATAGTATAGATTTATGATAAATGCACACTTGTCTATGAAAGCTATGGGCTTTGCAATGTGAAAAGAGCCTCACTCCTGCCCCCTTTACTTCCTTTTTCACTGTTTACTCTTTTTCTTTTAGGCTTTGTGATATATATATATATATATGATGGAAACTCTCAAATTGGTCATTCAATTTGAGAGAGTGTTAAGATTTAGTATATTTATTTTGATAATTTAAAATTGTTTAATTTTTAAAATTTATTAAATAAAATATTCATATACAAAATTAAGATAATTATTTATCGGTAACTATATATTTGAATCATTTTCGTTTAAAAAAAAAATAGATGACAATTATAATTTTAATAACAGTCATTTATTTTTCGTAATACAAATGTAATTTGAATATACAGTTACAGTTGTCTGATCATTTTAATTTATTGCATGAATAGATCCTATTATTATACTAATATATTTTTTGAATTAATTTTTTTTTAAAATTTTTATAGTTTGACTTATATTTCATTTCGATTCCTATAATTTTCAAATTTTCAATTTGGCCTATACACTTTAAATTTTATTTTAGTTGGTTCTTCAGTTCACCTTGGAAGTTAAAGTTAACAATTTAAGAACACTTTGTCAGTGTTCTAAAGCGTGCATATAGAAAAAAAATTAATAAAAATTTAGACGGAATATTTTTATTTTATTGTATGTGTTTAAAAAAATAGACAATGATTATATTTTTAAAAATGAATTATTTATTTTTTAGACAAATATAACGAAATAAAAAGATTACAATCATTGAATCGATATAATTTTTTTCATGAACAATATACACAAAAGGGTTTTACAAAATGAATAGTTTAAATAATCGAAATGAGACCTGTGATAAGCTCTACATATCCTCAAATTCTCTAAAATTCAAATTTAAACGTGAGAGAAATTAAACTCATATAATAATATGTAAGGTAAATTATAAATACATATTTTTAAAATTTGTTTCAAAATATAAATTGTGCACTGTAATTTTAAAAATTACATTTCACTTTTTAAAGTTTATAATTTTATAACAAATGGTTCATTTAATAGTAGAAGGTACCGGTGTATCATATACTCTATCTGCATATAAAGAATTACTCGATAGAGAGAAGAGCACAATTTCTCTATCACTCTCAAATTCAAAAAATTATTAGTTAATCTAGAAGTGTCGTATGGACCATATCCCTCACCAATTATAATTTATCATACTTTCTTATATTTTTCAATTATTCAACATAAATTTATAAATCTTATCCCTATTTTCAATTATAACGCTATTGAAGCACGACGTAATAATGCCAAAGATGAACCAATAACTTCTCAAATTCTGGTTACACCCTCACTGACAACTCGTATCATTCCACCTTATTGTTCCCCCTCTTCCATCTTCTTTCCTTTTCACACTAGGCTCTCTCTCTCTCGTGGGGAATTCTACGAAACATACCACATATCCTAGACACCATTAATTATATTATTTTATTCTTTAATTATAATTAATTTTTTTAATTATGATATTATTTAAAATTATTTAATCATACCTCATATAATATTTATTTATAATTTTTTTTTCTTAGTTATAATTTAAGAAATATAAAATTATATAATTTTCTTCTTAAACCATCTCTAATCTAATACAAAATAATTTCATCAAATTTAAATTTGATAAAAAAATCACTTTTTATTGTTCTAACTCAACACCAAACATTTCATTAAATTTAGAATTTTTTTTAAATCTTTTATCAAATTAAGGGTGGGATATATATTTTATCAAATTATTGTTCATAACCGTTAAAATTACAGATCATTTTTTACCACCGAATGACCGATTGATTGTCTCCAAATAACTACTTCCCTTATAAAAATTTGTAAAAAAAATTATATTGACCAATTAATTGGCCGGATATCTATCCTCTGTCCAATCGATCAATATTTTGATAAAAACTCATTAAAGTGAGTGATATCAAATAAATTTTTTTTCCAAATTTAATGAGAAAAAAAAAAATACAACTAGGAGATGCTGTTATAAGGTGGTGTACTATATATATATGTTTTCTTCCACAGCGACTGGGAAAAAAGAGACTGTTGAATACCTAGAGAAATAAAGCCAAAAAAAGGGACTCAGAGAGAGAGAGAGAGAGAGAGAGAGAGACAGAGATTAACAAATACGCATTCATGGTTTTTATGATGGTAAAACAAGTTCATTGTTTGTCCCTCTTCAATCTTCGCCTCTTTTGTTTTATTCTTCATTCTGTCATCCTCTGCAACGCCTTCTCTCTCCTATGAGCCTCGAAACCATGAAGGTACTTCATCAACAACAAACAAACAACCCATTCTCTCTCTCTCTCCTCTTGTTTACAATATTTTTTTTATGGTTTTGATATGTTTTTCTTTCTTTTTTTTTTGGAATATTGTAGTTGAAGCGTTGATTGCTGTAAAAAAATGTTCTGAACGACCCCCATGGAGTTCTGAACAACTGGGGACGAAGACTCTGTAGACCCATGTAGTTGGGCTATGATTACTTGTTCCCCTGATAATCTTGTTACTGGCCTGTCAGTATTTGCTTCTTCTTCTTCAAAAAACACACACACACACACACACACACTTATATATATATATATATTTGTACATGTATTGCATAGTTTATGTTTCATGGGTTAAATACCATGTGAGCCTTCAATTTATGGGTTTTACAGAGGAGCTCCAAGCGAAGGCATATCAGGAATTTTGTCTGGGATGATAGCTAACCTTACAAACCTCCGACAAGTGTAAGAAATCAGAGCGTATACATATGTTTGTACAGAGCATATTATATGTTTACAGTTTTCTAATCAAAGCATTCACACCTCAATTTGTGTCTCTCTCTCTCTC